>JAYRCH010000091.1:0-600000 GCA_037179445.1 Phengaris alcon alcon
CACGGAGGTTGTTAAAGAAAATATAACTATTGCTAATAAAGAAAATATGACTATTTTATATCTATCAATACAAAATTATAGTATAAAATATAAATATTTCGAATTGTAATATTTATACTATGATTTTTTTCATTATCATGGTGTCACCTTTAACTTTACACGTAGATTTCATTTTACAAAAAAATATTGTAAATCGTAATGTACTACTTCGTAGGTATTTTTATATTTTAATAATATGCTCGACGGCTATAATAGTATATGATGGATGAAAATAATATTAAGAATTGTAGAATAATCTTAAAATCTTATTACAAGAACTCTCAATAATTTTGTGTATTATATTCACGAGACCTATGTTTATGGGTGTGTATTTCAAACATCTGGAGCAATCATAAAATCTAACCATATAAATGTTTATCGCAGTTATTTAGTAATTAATTTTACAGCTCTGTTTAATATCGCGCATGTGCAATAATATATTAATACTACTGTTAGAGAATTTTATATAATTTCCGTATAACTGTACCTTTGGAAGAATGACATTATCTTTTGATTGATTATGACTGTTCATGGTAAAAAGTGAGCTCTGGGGGCCTAGCGGGAACGTTTGACATCGGCGTTAACGTAACGTTATCGAATGAAATTTGTATGGGCGCCGTCATGATTTTGACAGACTTTCATACAATTCTCATTCGATAATATTACGTTTACGCTGCTGTCAAATGTTCCTGATAGGCCCACAGATTTGCACTATATCCGTGATTTCGCGCCGAATAATATTTACGGCGTATTAATAGTCATCATACATTATTTTCTTAACGAACCTAAATTGGCTATATTTCTACAATGAGGTAAAGAGAAAATTAACCTATTTAATGGTGATACAAATAGGTTACTAAATTCAAAACCTTAATAAAGATTTAAGTGAAAGATTGATAGTTGGTTTATTTTTGTGAAGGCGCTCCAGTATGGCAAAATATTCTTCTTTAAAGAGTCTTAGGAGATTACGGCACTGGTAACAAAGTTCTCTCCTTCTTCTACCTTTTGCATTCTGATTGTCGACTTTAGCGCAAGCGTAATAGAGTCAACTTTTCCGCAAAACATGACCGTATAGGAAGACAATCATGTTTTAGGAATTGTTAACACTATTTTGCGTGTACTAAAGTTCATAATCGGAATGTAAATGGTGAGCGACATGGAAAATTTTATTGCCAGTGCGCGTACGCACTAATAGCGATTTAAAAGCATTCCACTAAAAAACAAATAGTTCATCGGAGACTACTCCGAGAAAAGTTTTAGTAGAACGATAAAATAATTAGAAAAAAAATTTGAGAGGTGTCAAGGGACACCCGGACGGAACGAAGTTCCTTTCGATTAATTAGTGAAGGAATTGTAATAAAATTTTATTTTTTTTAAGTTATAATATATTTTTTTTTTATTATTAACAAATATAATGTAATATAAACTTAATCAGTAGGCTCAATTTTAGTAATAAATGAGAGAGAGAGACAGAGAAACACGCGCACGCCGCACGGCTTACAACTATAGCAAAAAGTGTCGTTACAACTTTTAGTCTTAATTTTTTCCGTCTAGCCCGCCTTTCACAACGCGCGATAAGGAACTTCGTTCCCAAAAAAATAAAATAAATGAAAAGAATCACAAAAATATTCGTCTGACCGGGATTCGAACTCGAGACACCAATTTGCCAAAAATGAGAAACGTCCAACGCTAACCAAGCCGTCAATTGGTTTTGACATATTTAGTAATCCAAAACACTCATATCTTATTACGCGACATACATGTCTTGAAAATGTGCAGTTTCCCAGGGATAAGGCCTAGTTAAATCGATTTTTCTCCCCCAAAACCGCTGCATACCTGCTAAATTTCTTGAAAATACTTGCAGCTGTTCCCGAGATTCCGATTATATATTATAGGTATACAGGATTTGCTCGCTTATTTTTGTATCACCTGTTGACATTAACCAATCACCATGATGGACTTCGAAAGTCCTTACTATCAAATATCTGAGCTCAGATCTGGAGAAGCAGCCTATCAGTCTGTCCACCACGATATTTGGCACATTTGTGGTATGTTATTGTGATTACCAATAAACGATCCTGATGATGCTACATGTCGTTCTGTATTGAACATCTAAAGCAAATTTATCTGAAGGCATATCAATATTTTGATATTTGATAAACTTCTATTGAGGTGAGCGATTTGGCATCTTTGTTCATAAGATGCAATCAGTCATTGACTAGTGCATTATAACTGTTTATCAACATTTTGTTATTATAATTAGTGCGATGATATGTTATGGTATTCTGTTATTCAGTAAAGGTTCTTTAGACAAGATGTATCGCTTATTACGATGACAAAATCAAAAATGTATGGTATGGTTACCTATGTCAATCTCATATATTTTCAATTTTGAAGGTCGTCATCGTAACGATGGCATGTTAGTTAAGCTCCCTGGGCCATTAGTCAAGATGCTTTCGATAACTTCGACGACGAAGTTCGAAAACAAAATGTATGGAATTTGACATAAGGCATCGCAAGCGACATGTCGCTTAGCGATGACTTGTGTCAGATCCCATACATTTTTGATTTCGAACTTCGCCGTCGAAATTATCGAATGTATGGAATTTGACATAAGGCATCGCAAGCGACATGTCACTTAGCGATGACTTGTGTCAGATCCCATACATTTTTATTTCGAACTTCGCCGTCGATATTATCCAATGCATCTTGACTCTTTAGTCAAGATGCATTCGATAATTACACGGACCAAAGCCTTTTCTCTGGTCGGTATCCGTTATAATAGAATAATATAATTAGTAGTAGTTTTATTAATATTTATTTTATTAAAAACTTATACTAATAATAATGTTCCAAAAAATATTATGTTTCTAAATATTTTCGACACATATTATAGTGTATCGTCGAATACAGTAGCTATAAATTCACACCCATCGAGATAGAACTGTATGGGCAGAATACAAAGAAAATTTATGTACACCAAATGCCAAATCTTCGACTTGACCGATATATCTTAACACGGGAAGGCTCTTGTAAAAGGAAACAACGGGCTTCTGGCACGTGTTGGTGGGAGCGAGACCGAAGATATGCCCAATATCTCCCCTCTAACTCGCACCAACACGTGTTATATCGATCCACACCGAGCAAGCGGGACGCTTTCCCCAAATTTCGACCAGGTACCCGCCGATCGCACACTCGAATAATAATTTAGGAGTATTTTTATTTTCGAAAAATACATTCGATATGCATAATGTCGAATAATTGAATTATTCGAAATAATTCCAAGGTTCGTGAAAGCTGTTGTCGTTATGCTAAACCAATTTATATAACTCAAATCTTTTACATGGTTTCTTTTCTTTTGTACAATTGACACACTACAAGTGTATAATATTATTATTATTGTTCTCAATTTAAACTGAACTCAAATCATCAGTGGAGAACCACATTTTTTTCTCTTTTAATAAAAAAAAAGAATAATATTTTTATCCTACCTTACTACCTAGGTTAATTCCATAACTTACATTAACATTTATTTTATAGTCAAAAATGAGTCAAAGAATTGTAATTAAAAACATAGTTCATTATATTTTTCAAAGGGGTAAAAAAAGCAACTATTAATATGCTACAACCGCTACGAAATTCGTAGCACCTCGTAGGCGATATATTGGTCGGTTTATTCAGAATTATTGGTGTAAAATATTATTTTTACTTTTTTGAAATATATAATTATTATAATGAAACATATATCGCAAAACCACAAGTAGCCTATGCTAGACCAAGAGCCGTGAAATGAAAATGTTAAAGTAAAAAGCATTGTTGGCATTCAAAGAAAATATTTCTCTCAATTTTTAAATCGGTGCTATTTAGAAACCTTTCGTGAGGCTTTAACAGAAAAAAAGATTAAACGGTTGAATGCATCTTTTATTTCTTTTTACTTGGACAGTTGCCGCGAACACTTTGTACGAGCTTATCATCTTCGCTTCAACACCTTGTTGAATAATTTTTATTGAACTCATAATTCCCTTTTGTTATGCAATAAAATGTTTGAAATGTTGCTGCATTGCGTATTTTAAAACTGAAACATTGCGTGCATCCCTAGAGAGCTCGAGAAAAAAGGTTGAGTGCATCTTTTGAATTATTCGTGTGTATTCTGCGCTATAAACACTGATAACTTTGACGAAGCGAAAGCCAAATTTTTATGAATCCTACTACTATTATAAATGTTTTAATATTTTTTTATGCGATTTATTAATTTATATTCTTTTTAGATTTTCGTACCCATAGGGTAAATATAACTGACCCTATTACTGAGACTTTGCTGTCTGTCCGTCGGTCTGTCACCAGGCAATATCTCGTGAACCGTGATAGCTAGACAGTTGACATTTTCACTGAGGATGTATTTCTGTTGCCGCTATAACAACAAATACCACATAAAAATAGAATATAAAATAAAATAGGTACTTAATGGGGCCTCTCATACTACAAACGTGGTTATTTTTTGCCGTTTTGTACGGAACCCGTCGTGCGCGAGTCCGACTAGCACTTGGCGCGACCTTATTATTATATTGTTCTGATAATATTGTGTGCACATACAATTAGAAAATAATTGTACAGTTATTCCACATTTAAGCGTACAATAAATTCGCGATGTATTTTATTTATATCCTATAAATATTATAAATGCGAAAGTGAGAATGGATGGACGGATGTTTGTAGTTTAGACTCTGGATTAAAACATAACCTACTTTTTACTTTTATTTTAGTACAGTATTCCCGCGGGATCATGAAAAGTATATTTTCGCGGGTGGAGCCGCGGGAAACGGCTAGTAGATTCATAATCATAAAATGGAGTTTCCTGGTCGTAATATGAAGGCTCGTGGGGCGCGGAGCCTCCGGAAGCTGTATTCCTGACGAAGGTGATGTAATGACGTCATTTCCGTGATGCGATACTGGGATACAATAGGATTTTGATTCACATCGCGTATCGAATATAGTAGTGGAGTTGATAAATTAGTAATCTTTTAAAGAAAAAGAAAAAAGGTTTCCAATTTGAGTGTCTCGCTAAAACTCGGGAACGGCTGGAAGGATTTGACTGATTTTGGTCTGGACATAATTGTATCAGTACAGGAAAGGTTTAAACGATGATAAATTGGGAACACTTGCGGGGAAAATATTAAGACTATATATGGATACGACAGAAGAACGCGTTTAGGGACAGCTAGTACCTTATAATTTAGGACTTAAGAAAAATCTTGTATATAATTTTTTTTTATTTACACAAAAAATCACATATTTTACAGTCATTGCATAAATCGCCAAACTGTGGAGCACTTTGTTGGCGGTTGAAGTATTTTAAATAAAATAATTACACTTCTATTTTAAACCATTTTCATCAAACAAAATAAAATATATAACAAAATAATAAATATTATTTCTAACATCTAAATACATTTTTAAATAATTTTGTACTGACATGTTATACCTCTCTCATACTTATACTTATTTTCCTTCTTTACTTCTTTATTGAAATTTATTACAAAATAGTACTACTACTTTCTAATAAATACTAGTATTTTCCAATAAATAACTTTTCAGCTTTTTTTTTAATGGACAAGTTTAATTTTTTATTTCTTAAGAAATCTATTTTATTGTATATTAATGATGTCAAATATCGTCTAGTTCTCTTACCATAATAATTTTTAATATTCGACATTACATATTTACCTTGTGTTACTTTTTTTGTATTATATTTATGCTCTATATTTTCTTTATTATAATATACTGCTAGCTAGCGCTAGCGCTACAGTTTAATCAACTTTTGCATGCATGCATTATCATTTTGTGCAAATAAAAAATCGTAGGTTTAGATCGCAAAATCGTGGCTTCGTTTGTATTTTTTTCACCCGACTACGGCGAAGCCAAAAGGAAGGGTAATGATGTTGGCAATATATTTGTGTATGTGTGTATGTTTATTCCACCGTAGCGCCTAAACTACTGTTCTGATTTTAATAAATTAGATGTCAATAGATCCGTAAAAACAGCCCGGGTAACATGGATTATATAATTTACCTAGTCGGGTTATAGTTTTTTTGTCACTTGCAAGTGTTGCAACACGCCAACGCTATCATTGGCGGGATCAGTGGTTTACTCTATTCATTTAATTTAATTTAATCGTAAACAATAAAATCTATGGATGCTTCACACATCGTCAATCTGGCCCCGTGATAAGTATTATAAGAACTTGTGTCACACAACGGGAATTATATTTAATATTTTTATTATATCTTTATTATATTTTAATTATATAATATAATACACATATTTAAAACATATCCATGACCGAGGAACACAAAAGACTTTTTGTTCCCTAGGCGGGATTCGAACCCGCGACCTTCGGCTTGAGTACCAACGCGCTAACCATTGAGCCACAGAGGTTGCCAATGCATTGCATTGCTGATTTATGCATTGCATTGCTGATTTATGTATTGCATTGCTGATTTATGTAACATCGGCAATATCAATGCCGAACAAACTAGGCAGCTGAAGTAGTTTATTCATTACACCAACAAGGAATTTTATCGCCCGTTGAGCTATTAAGTGAAGCTACGAATGCGTTGTCGACCTTTCAAGTGTACGTATGTCTAGGGCCTATTAACTCCGAAACTTGGCTAACATGCCGTGTTGTGTTGTGTAACTTTTATGGTAGGAACATTAGAACGAACACCAGTAAACATATTGAGCGCTTTACACTGTGGCGTAATTTGTAGAGAGATTCGCCAAAGTACTTCTCCACAGATAGGAAAAATATATTTATTATTAGTACTAAATAATATTTTATTAAGTTAGAAACTTCAAATGTATATTTAATTTTTATGACTGGCAGTCCATAAATATAAAAAGGGAATTTAATGACATCATTGATTTTACATAATATTATATATTAAAAAAATAGAAACAAATACAATTTAATCTTCATGTAAACAAACAGCCAATAGCAAACTATATTGCTAAACCTATTTATAATAAAATCTATGGACGCTTTCACACCACGTCAATCTGGTCCCGTGGTAAGTTCTCGAAGGACTTGTGTTACGGGTACCAGACAACGGAAATATATTTAAGATTTTTATTATATAATACATATATTTAATACACATCCATGACTCAGGAACACATAAAGCTTTTTGTTCCCTAGCGGGATTCGAACCCGCACACAGAGGCCGTAAAATTTGTTCATCTAAATAAATGTTACACCGTAATTTGGTCAAATTAACGAAACGAAAACGAATATGATGATTAGTTTTCGTTTAGATTAAAATTCTTAAAGATTCTGAGCATAGTATATCTTTATGTATTTTTATCAGTCAAATTAGCATAATTTTTCAAAGAATACAAAGTTTGCACGAAATTTCTACACGTACTGCGGGCGATGCGGCGTGACGTCATCACTAGGGCGGGGGCATGGCCTATTTATCCCGGGCAAAACTGGGTCTGTCCCGGATTTCAGACAGTTAATTAGCGTTTATTATGGTATCATGTGTTAGGGGGGTTATTTTTTATAGTGTCCCGTTGAAAACGCTTTTCCGAGTTCATTTTTATGTAAAAATTAAACAATAAAAAAAATTATTACGTTTTAATAAAAGATGACAAGGTTATAAAATTATCGAGTGATCTGCGTGTCCCGTTGAAAAAGCTGTTCCGAGTTCTCTATGTAAAAATTAAACAATTAAAAAAATTATTAAGTTTTAATAAAAGATGACAAGGTTAAAAAATATCGAGCAACCGTACCTTTGAGATTTTAATTTAAGATTTTAGGTTAAATAAGATTTAAAGGTTCTGTTCCCGTGGCTCTACGACCTCTAGAAAAGCAACAATCTGTATTTATATTTTTTAATTTATTTAGGCGCATAAACAAAAGCTTTACTGGCTATAAACTACGGCTTTAAGCTTTGTGAATGTGTCCGGGACAAGTGACATAAACGCTTACAAATGGAAACGGAATGGAATGATAAATGTTTTAGAAATGTCAATCTCGTTCACGTCAAATTGACATCCTTACTAATATTATAAATGTGAAAGCGTGGATGTTTGTTACGCTTTCACGCAAAAACTACTGAACGGATTTCGATGAAATTCGGTATGGTAGTAGTTTAGACTCTGATCCAGAGATAGATAATCCAGAGATTAAAACATAGGCTACTTTTTATCCCGAAAAAGTAGTGTTCCCGAGGGATACTATACTTACGCGGGCGGAGCCGCGAGCAACAGCTACTCTTTTATAACGCGATTACGCTAGAAATAGGGTTATGTTTTTGGAGTCTATGTATGTATGTACGTTAATTTAGCACGCTCTAGTGCCTAAACGTTTTGTTAAAGCATTCGAGCTGGTGAGGTATCATTAGATTCGTTTTACGTTTCAATAACCTATCTACCGATAACTATTTATTAGAAACGTCAAACTTGTATCGCAAAAACACCGGCAAATGATTGAATGACGAAGTTTTTAACAAATATTTATTGCTAGATAGGTTATTGAAACCGGTCATTACTCGTGAGAATGACACTAGGTAGTTACATCAAAATGCATAAAAAACATTCGCTTCGATTTGATTTTTGATTCTACACTACTACAAGCATACACACACACTAAAATGTGTGCACAAATATCCTGTCGCGTATGCGGCAAAACTGGAAAAATTCGGTGAAGTTTGTGCCCCGTGGAAGGGATTTGAGTTTTTATGTTATGTGAGACTCATAATTGTGATGAGTGCTACTGATTATTGTGACGACATATACATTTTTGATGTTATGTTTGTGTCTAATGAATGAATGAAAAGTTTATAATAATTTATTACGCGCATTCTCGTATGACGTATCCTATTTTCAGATCGAAAACGAAATGAAAGTGCGCTAATGATTGAAATATAAATGAAAGTTGTAATTGTAATGTAAAGGTGAGTTTTTTCCGTTGTTACTCTTTTACTTAAAAACTACTTAACCGATTATCATACAATTTGACACAGACACACACGTAAATGTTTGACAAATCATTAAAAGGTTAATATCTGTTCATACGATCAAAATGATTTGACTCAAACTAAAATTTGCGTGTTTACGTGTTTGAATTAAACCGTTTGACCGTCTTGGGGACAAAGAATATATATTACTTATCGGGGGTGCTTTAGAGTCGAGTAATGCCCCCTGCACATCTAACGTTTTATCGTATCGGTTTAACGGTGTAAGCCGAATTGTACCGTTTTATCGATCGTGTGTATGGTAAATCGTTACGCTAATTCGCTACGATTTGCCATACACACATTCGATAAAACTGAAAAGAGTGCTAAGTGTGAGAGTTTCTTTTCGCATTCGTTCGTGAGCGCGTTTGGCGTTTACTAGGAATTTGTATATGATTTAACCTAGTTGTCACATTTACAACTAGGTGGCTCTGTACAAATCACATTCCTAGTAAACGCCAAACGCGCTCACGATCGAATGCGAAAAGAAAAACTCACACTTAGCACTCAGTTCGGCTTTGACATCTTTTCGACTCTCTCGCACTTTTCCCGTCAGACTTTAGTATACTTCGCAACTTATTAGCTCAACAAAGAATGATGGTCATGTTTGTATGGACACTAATATAATATAATACGACCGGTATTTTAAAAAGAGTTCTTATGTCTATGAGACCTACCTACGTCTATGCATAGACCTACCTTCTACCTACATTTAATTATAAGATCAAGTGTTACCGAAACGTAAAACGTACCGAAATTTTATGGATTGACCGTATATGCACAGCCGGCGACATAACTTTTTTTGTCTAATAGACTGGGTAAATACTGGACCGATTTGAAAAATTATTTGACCATTAGAATACTAAATTATCGTCGATGTAGTAGGCGATAGAGTATACTTTTATAGTTTTTGTTCAATATCTACCTATATTTTTCCGTGCTAAGCCGCTTCATGTACCTACGTACAAATATATATGTATGTATACAAATAAACAAAATTGAAGTGTCTGTTTGCAATTTTAAATTAACAGCTTTATACTTAATGCATATGGATTATGGAAGTATTTACGGTACCTGCCTACAAAATTAAAAAAGATTTTTTTTTTAAATATATAGGTATCTTTTAATTTTTGTCTCTTCATCTGTCTGTCTGTCTTTCTATCTGTTTCTTGCGGCTAGTTTATGAAAGAACATAAAAGTTTTTTCACACTGGTTTTATGTGAGTCCATGACATTATGCCTGTACCGGCGCATTCTTCCTCAAGTCTGACTCTCCTATATAACTGTTTTATGAAAGTAAAACGAATTGTTTTATGTTCATACTAATTGTTCATAATATGATATCACGGGTCATAATTTTTTTCTCCTGTAGTTAACAGTGTTCTGCCCATAATTTACAAATTTTCCTGTTTTGAATCTCTGAGAGAAAAGTTTAAAGAAATAGATATTCTGACCGTCGCTTCTTAATACATTTTGTACAATGTGTTGTATGTTAGAAATAATTTAAGTAACTTCAAAACGAATAGCGATAATTACTGTAGGAACACTAGAATTAAGCACAAACAAGATATAACGGTGATCAGACTTAGTAAAGTTAGTAAATTTATACCCCTATACAATAGAATCCCAGAAAGCTTTCAAGCCACCTGTAAGGCTGATTCTATGTACTATATGTATCTTGACTTTTATAGATTAAGTTATTTTATTTTATTTTTGTTTAAACGAACAATTTTCCACATTTCGCTAGAACATGGCCCCGTGCGAGTTATTCTCGCCGGGATAGTTCCAGAATTGGTGATAAGTATATATCACGTAGTGACAATTAGAATAATATACAATAAGTAATTAAGTATTATTAACCTATATAGAAATTAAAATTTTCTCAATTTGAATAAACATACAATATTATGATATTATTAGCTTTAATTTAATGTATTGTTTTTATTGGACATACCGGCCGACTTGGCCCATTATTCTTCTAGAATAATACTGTTGCAATGCCACGGTTGCCTCTATTATAATAATTGTTAATGCAACAGTATTGAATAACATATAATTTGTATGACGTCAGTGCCAATAGAATCGACACAGACCTCGATGCAGCAACATTAGCCTTGTTACTAAGTAAATATCGTAACAGTTTATTATTTAAATTACAACATAAGTGCATATGTTACCGGAAAAAAGACCAGCTGCTTTCTATTAGCTCATAAATGTAAGATTAATGAGTATACGCGTTAAAACTATTGATTTATTTCAGGGTTAAAAATATAATATTCAATTGAACAAATTATTTGTTGTATTTAAGGTGTTAGTTTTGTAAATGAGTAGGACACCTGATGGTAAGCAAATACCGTATGTATGCCCGCCCTTTTAACAACTCTTTATTATAGCTGACTAGCTTTTGCCTTTGAGCGGCTTTGCCCACGTTAATACAGTATCCCACGAGAATACTGTGCTTTTTCGGGATAAAAAGTAGTATGTTTTAATCCAGATCTCAAACTACTACCATACCAAATTCCATCGAAATCCGTTCAGTAGTTTTTGCGTGAAAGAGTAACAAACATCCGTCCATCCTTCCTTACAAATTTTCACATTTATAATAGTAGTAGGATTTTTAATTGAAAGTAGGTACAAAATACAAATGACGATAAAAATAAATAATGTGTCATTTAATTGTTAAAATTTATCAATCACCTGATTAGATCGACTATAAGTATACTTTAGTACCTGGTTAACCGAATTAAAAAAGATATAGTAATCTATATAATATATTCTTATACATTGACTTCCTAAAGTATTATATCAATACTAAAAAAAGAAATTGTGTTAAACTGTCTATTGCAGAATGGTCACACTATTTATTTACTTAGAAAATAAAATATTCCGCTGCACGTGCGAGCCTTGAAACTCTCCTTCAACAAGGCCACATCAATGTCTATTACGTCGCGTTAAAGATTCATACGCTTTGAACGATCGAAATTACATATTAGAAATGCATAATGACGTAGGTATTGAGCATTATATTAGCATAACAGACGTTGTACTGTCATAAGTATGAATTGAAATAAAAAAAAATAACTACCTACATACACCCACTGTTTCTACACCAACATACATAATTACAGAAGTTACTAAAAGGACTGACAGAGCGAAACTATAAGGGTTACTTGAGTATTAAGGAACCCTAAAATAGGGTGGGTCACTCTTCTCACTAGGGGGCATGAAAAATAGCTTACAACCTATTCTCATATCTACGTGTTGATTATTCGATTCCTTAATAACATCGACTTTTTATGTCCCCATTGTCAGCCTGTAGCTGCTGTAGGGCTGTAACTTGTAAGTCTTCCAGTCATGCAGTTTGTCTCACGATGTTTTCCTAAACCGTCTTGAGCGACCTCTTTAGCCAAGATGTTATCAAAAATGTTACGAGTATGTATTGACGAATCGCGCGCTATGTCACTTAGCGAACGTTATGCAAACACCGTATATTTTAAATTAGGAAAATCGTCATTGTAATTAACGATGGCATGTTGGCTAAGCCCACAGGAAAGTCATTGGTGCACGCCAACACCCAACGTGCGAGGGCGCCTATCCCCTAGGCCACGAACGTATTAATTTAACTACGTGCAGTGGTGAATTACGTTACATAAAATTACATTACTTGATGGTAAGTACATACTTGTGGACATG
Organism: Phengaris alcon alcon; assembly: GCA_037179445.1. Lineage (NCBI taxonomy): Eukaryota > Metazoa > Arthropoda > Insecta > Lepidoptera > Lycaenidae > Phengaris > Phengaris alcon. The sequence goes on from JAYRCH010000091.1 coordinate 12,746, forward strand.
TTCTAATTAAAAAATATTATAAACATACAAACGTAACATCATAATATTATTAATTCGAGTAAACCACAGAAAAAATGAATGAAAGTGTAGCCATAGCAGAGAATTTAAAGAAGTTGGTACCTGGATAACTGAGCTTTATTCGGGAGCTTTAGTAGATAAAAAAAGAATCACAAAAATATTTTACCGGGGTTCGAACCCACCACATCCGAATTTTCGAACAACGCAAAGATTAACCAACCCGCCAATCGGACTGACATTATCGAGTCGAAATTGAAAATGTTGTTGCACAACAAAAGAAAAAACACATATAACTTAAAAATGCTCAGTTTCTCAGGGACAAACCTATGTAGACCGATTTTTCTCCCCAAAACTATACTAAAATATCATGTAAATACTTGCAGCCGTTGCCGAGTATAATGCCTACAGAAAAGTCAGCCACAACATAATATGTCTATATTTAAGCCACAAAAAGTATATTTTAAGTTAAAAAATTAGTAAATAAGTCATTTCCCTTTTACTGCACATAATTTGGACGAATATTTACAGAGATATGATAATTTTAACTCGCGCGCTTGGCTTCTTACGCAGCGGGCGTTGATGAAATTGATATTTTTGAAATGTAATACGCACAGTCGCACACTTTCGACTTTTTTGTAACATATCCAAATTGTAAAACAAATACATACCATTATTATATCATTATATATATATACAAGATTGTCTCGTTTAAAGTATAAGATTTGCGGGTCAGCGGATTTGACGGAAACTAAATCTGAACTCAAAATCCTTTATTCCCCATTCAAAATAATAAAAGCAGTTAACTCCAAAGGTTTAATTTTGAAAGGGTTAATTTTAAAATAAATAAAAATTTGAAAACCGCGATAAATACGAACATGCCAAATTACTAAAGTTTTGGGATTTTAGGGTGCTGTAATACTCACGGAACCCTTATAGATTCGGTCTGTCCGTACTATAAGGGTTCTTGTCTTGTGTAAGTGTCTATCTGTTTGTCTGTCTGTCTGTCCGTCTGTCTGTCTATGCCCCCCTGGTATTTCTAAACTACAATAGATATAAGCTTGTAAGTTTCTATGCTGATAGGTCATGCTAAAAACTCTTTAAAAAAGCGAAATCGGACAATACATTTCGAAGTTATTTAAAGAAACCTATTGCGCGCTGTAGCTACGGAACCCTCCTTTGACATGTCCCGATATGCTCCTGGTATGATTTTTTAAAATGAATCCTAATCCAGATATACCATACCCTCCACCTTTAGTAGGTATAGTTTCAATTTTTATTTAGATATACCTACGCAAATACCATTTAAACTAAATCTTTTCTTAAAACATCTTCTTAGCAAGGCAAGCTTCTTTCTTTCTTCTTTTCTTTACAAAATATTTGTTACTTAATCACATTAATAATTTATTCAGTAAATATCCACTTTATAAAGCGTGGCTGTCACAGAGAGGGCCAGCTCTCTTATTTTCGCCGGGGCTCGAGTAACCTAATTACACGAGTCTTACATAACAATATTACTAGACTATCGCAAATTCAGCGATAGTCGAGCTGAATATACTTAAAATATACCAAATAAGTGTTGCAAGTAAATTTAAAGTGGCTTTAACGGGAAAATAATTTATATCTATACAAATAAATACTTTGTAGCGTCTGTTTGTAATTTAGGTAAATAAACAGCTTTGCACTAAAAGCAAAAATGATTGTACATACGATACCTACACCAAATATATATATATTTTTAAATTTGTCATCTGATGTTATAAGATATTATAAAAATAGGGTTCCGCTTCTACTTCTTCTCTTTCTTCTTCCATTTCTGTTGCGGGCACCAGCTAGTTTGTGTAATAATGAGAAGGAAATTAGTCAATTAACGAATATTATTTATATTACTTTATAAGTAAAAAATAAATAAAATTGCATTCTAGAATAATATCATGATTTCAGAATGTTTGTATTTTTTAAGGCACATAATAAATTCTTGAACGTAATATCGGGATTAAAAAGGCAGATTCTGTATTCTACTTCTAACGATCTCTGTGGGTTCGAATCCCACCAAAAGGAATAAAAAAGTTTTCTGTGTTCCTGGGTCATGGATATGTACGAGTATATTAAATATGTGTAACGTGTTTTTATAATAATAATATATATGGACGCTTCACACCACGTCAGTCTGGTCCCGTGGTAAGTTCTCGAAGAACTTGTGTTACGGGTACCAGACAACGGAAATGTATTTAATACTTTTATTTTATACACATGTTTAAGATTTTTATTATATTATATTTAATACACATCCATGACCCAGGAACACGGAAAAAAACTTTTTGTTTCTTTTGCTAAGTATTCTGTTTCAATAAGAAGAGTAAAGTTTGAGGTGTAGTGAATGGTGATGATGGATTGAGGAAACAACGAACTATGGAACAGGTATCGATGACAGTAGATTTCTACATATTATGTACCTATGTATTTTTATAAGATCTAATGTTTTCAGTACAGCAATAAGGTTTTTAGAGATGACGCCGGTTGAGTAGATGATAATCTTATTCTTGTATATATATAATCGGTTCGAGAAACCGATTATATATATACAAGAATAAGATCCATCCAACCGCTTCCATTATTATTAACTGATTCAATCTATACATCCGATATACACTATTCAGATTCCAAATCAATCGTTTTGTAAACAAAAAGGTAACACACTATAACGCTACTAATTTAAATGTCAGTAATTTACGTAATTACGTATTTTATTTACGTTAATTTACGTAGTATTTACGTAAAGAAACTTATTTACAATGTATGTATTTATGTATTGCACGTTGGATGTACAATCGGAATCTCGGCAACGGCTACAAGTATTATCATGAAATTTTGTATGCAGGGAGTTTTGGGGGAGAAAAATCTATCTAGGTAGGTCTTATCCCTGGGAAACTGCAAATTTTTAAAAAATATATGTTTTTTCTTTCGTCGTGCAACAATATATCAATAATTTCGACTCTATTATGTCAGTCCGTTAAGCAGTTTGGTATGCGTATGTATAATTTTTGCTTTGTTCGAAAATTCGGAATGTGGTGGGTTCGAATACTGGTTAAATAAATCTTTTTGTGATTCTTTTCGTTTTTTTTTAATTTATCAGAATGCCGAGCAAAGCTCGGTTACCCAGGTACTAGGTATTTAAAAAGTATTTTGACTCCATTATTATTATTATTATTGTATATTTTAATATTGTTATGACTTAAATATGTGGTTTGGTTTGTGGATTGTGTGGATTACATTTCCTTGACAATTCATATACATATCGGCGCTAGCTAATTGCGATCATGACCTACAAAGGTGGCAGCGGGCGGAGTGGCGGGCTGAGTCTGCCGCACTGCCGCATCCCCAAATACCGCCCCGCCCAGCACCGCGCCGCGCCGTCTGTATCGAGCAGTGGGACGCGGCGATAATACAAATTTAATGTTTATTATTATAATCATAAGATTTGGTTAAATCAATTACGGATATTTTGGGCATCTACTGCTTATGTTAAGACGTTTAGACAGAAAAATATATTTAAATATATGACCTCAGCGCCTTAGAGAGCGCAATGTACTTTTATTTAATATTATAATATATTTTATGTTTATGCTTAAACATCATTACATAAAGCGTAGACCATATGCCCAAAATATACGTTATTGATTTTACCTTACATATATTATACGATTTATATTTTTAGAGAAACGACATGTACCTTTTGAGCGTTAAATTCATAGACCTATATAGACGAGGTGAGGCAAAAAGTGTCCACACTTAAACTGCCCCACTTTTAGGATTGTTTGGGGCCATTTGTCATCATGACATTTGCTTTTTGCAATATAATCAGTTCCCATGAATTTGAACTTTGGTGACTAAGGGACACATTTCGAATTATAAACTTTACTACAACAAAATAATTTTGCAAATCGTTTCACAGACGGCAAAGTAATGTTCAAAGATATCCGTGTCGGTGTAAAATACTATGAGAAGTAATATGATGATATATGGTGTATAGTAATGATGATGATTTCTGTACTTGATATAGTTGCATATGCTTGCAGTTCTTTAAACAACGCCGAAATCCCCAAACATTTATCTATAAAGGTGTCAAGAGTTCTGTTCAGTACTTTTGGATCCAGGGTATACCTTTTTTCAAAGTCGGTTAAAATAAGTAAAAAGAATCAATAATATTTGTCTTACCGGGATTAGAACCCACCATATTTCAAATTGCTTAACAACGCAAAAAATATACATAGGTACGCATACCAAGCTGCCAATTAGACTGATGTTAGAGAGTCGAATTATTTGATATATTGTTGCACAACGAAAGAAAAAACATAATAATATATTGCTTAAAATGCGCATTTTTATAAGGGATAAGACCTAGCTAGATCGATTTTTCTCCCCCAAAATACCCTGCATAGAAAATTTCATGGTAATACTTGTAGCCGTTGCCGAGATTCCGATTGTACATCCAACGTGCAATACATAAATACATACATTGTAAATAAGTTTCTTTACGTAAATTACTGACATTTAAATTGGTAGCGTTATAGTGTGTTACCTTTTTGTTCACAAAACGATTGATTCGGAATCGGAATAGTGTATAATCGATTAATAAATGGATGGATATCAATTGAAGCTAACTGTGATAGGCGTTAGGCCGTTGGTTACATTTCTAAGGATTCATGCAAGTGATTTGCCTAATCCTTCGTAAACTATAATCCCTAGCGTTTTCATCTCAATCTGTGATGAAAATGATCGAGGATAAAATCCATCGATGCATCCGGTTGAAAACTACATTTCATTTTAAACTTCTCGATGTATAATTTAAAAGAAAAAAAAGCCGGTCAAATGCGAGTCGGACTCGCGCACGAAGGGTTCCGCACAAAACGGCAAAAAACGGGAATATTTATTTTATTCTGTTTAAATTATTTGTTGTTATAGCGGCAACAGAAATATAATGTCATCTATGAAATTTTCAACTGTCTAGCTATCACGGTTCAAGAGATACAGCATGATGACAGACTGATGGGCAGACAGATAGACGGACGGACAGCGGAGTCTTAGTAATAGGTTCCCGTTTTTACTCTTTGGTAACGGAATCTTAAAAAAATCACATGTTATCGTTGAATTATCAGGATACTGTAGTGTAAGTATTTTTACTGTTTTTTGTTTATCCGTAATATTTTCAGCGCGATTCATTAGTTTGTATACGTACGTTTGTTGTACGTTTTTCTTATTTGGAAAATTTTCTTAGTGATTGATTGGTCAATTTAAATTAATAAATTGAACTTTAACGAATAAAATAAGTAAGCAGAAAATATTTTTCCTTCAAAACTGAGTACGTAGGCGTCTATAGCACGTTTTTAAAACGGCACTATGTTACAACATAGATCAGGTGCTATGAATGAATTAGTCTCAGTTATATCGACGGTAAATATTAAATTGGGTCATCAGTGTACTGGGGCGCAATATGGGGGCTCACATAACACGATTCCTATTGGCTTCTTTCTCAAGAACGGCACGTTGTAGCGAAAACTTATTTTTACTCTCTAACCTTTACATAAAAATAGAAATAGAAGTACTTTTATTTTCAGTGCTATATAAGTAAAAAGTTACTGTTATTAGTTAAAATATACAACTTATGTAAATGCTTGTTTACTCAAAATCTGTATGAATCGAGGAATGGCTATAACATTATAAAGTAGACATAAATTAAACATTTAATTTATTTACGTCTTTGTGTATTTTGATTTAATTTTGTATTTTCAACGGAAAAGTTAATTGTAGGATTACAGTAATCCTACAATTAACTTTGTAGTGCAGGCTTAACTTCTGAAGGGTGCTTACGGCAGCGAAGCAAATTGCTTGAGGTGTTCAAGCTCCTATTCTAATCTAATATATAAAATTCTCGTGCCATAGTGTTAGGGGACACACTCCTCCGAAACGGCTGGACAGATTCTTATGATTTTTTTGCATATTCGGTCTGAGAATCGGACGTAATCTATTTTTTCATCCCCTAAATCATAAGGGTGACCCACCCATAAATTTTATTTTTTATTTTAATATGTTATGGCATTAATGTCAAAGAAATTTTTTTAATTTAAAGTTGGTATTTTTATACACTTTCTGAACGTCGGTCTGCATGATGCCTAACCACTGGTTCGGAAACTAGCCCGGCGAGAAGAACCGGCGTAAGAAACTCGCGCGAGCCATATTTTATCGAATAGATGCAAAATTGTCATTATGAAATAAAAAAGGTGTATTTATATGTTGTGACTAAAACTACATAACAAGAGTACAATATTATATGTAATTATAAAAGTAGCCTTGCAGGGGGCCTTCTCATTCCCAAGGTGTGCTATCATTCATAAAATCATTAATTTTATAATAGGCTTTAGTACACAAATGTTCTTTGACTACTTTTTTAAATTCATTAATTGAAAAATTTTGAACGTTTTCTGGGATCTTATTGTATAAGCGTTTACATTGGCCTTTAAACGAATTCTTTACATTACCAAGTCTAATCACTGGTACATCAAGCTTATGCTTATTTCAGGTACTTCTATTGTGGTTGTCACTTTTCTTTTTGAAAAGGCTTAATTTTTTAACATATAATACATTTGATAGAACATCAGTATGTTGTCTCAGTAGAAGCTACAGTTAAGATTCCAGTTTCCTTAAACTTCTCTCTTAATGAAGCGTTGAGGGCCAGCTTGTAAGTAGATTGCCCGAACAGCTCGCATCTACAGCACAAATATAGTTTTTATATCTGCAGCATTTCCCCACAGTAGAATGCCATAGGGCATTAACTGTGGAAGTAACGAAAATATACAAGCCTTGCTGTGTTTTCATCTGAAAATTGTCTTATCTTACTTACTGCAAATGCTGCTGAACTGAGTCTGTCGGCCAACCCAACAATATGAGGGTTGGTTAGTTAAGTTTTTAACTAACTGAAGTTGCGCGTCTAATATAATATAATACCTAAAAAGACAGCTGCATGTACTAGTTCCATACCTTTCCCATTCAATAGTTCATTGGTTTCAGTTTGCCTTACATTCGGCACTTTATGCATTTAGTTAATTTTGCTATTTAATAAAAGATTATTAACACTAAACCAGTGTACTATTTTTGAGAGAGCATTAAATACTTCGTCATAGCCTGTGTTTTGGCGATTAATATAAAATAAAAAATACATACAATGACATAACAACGTTGCTAGCCGCTGTCAGCTAGTAATATATAAAATTCTCGTATCTTAGTGTTTGGGGGACACACTCCTCCGAAACGGCTGGAGAGGTTGTTATGAATTTTTTTTTGCATATTCGGTAATCTGAAAATCAGCCGTAATCATTTTTTTCAACCCCTGATAAGAGGGTGACTCACACCTAAATATATTTTGTTTAGTTTCCGACAATTTTTTATAAATTTTATTTGATATATGATGATTGATGTGGCATTAAAAATAAATACAATGGCAGAACAACATTGCCGGGTAAGCTAGAGGTTTTGTAAAATTTTGTTTATTTCTATAACTAAACTGAAATAGTTAAATGTGTAAACAATGACAATAATATCGGCGTCGAAATAGGAGGTCATCGCGAATAAGCATTGGACCACTGCAGATCGCTAGGGGCCCAAAAGTTTGATACTCCTAAAACCGCCGCGGCCGGTCTGGCGTTTCTGAACCTGACAGTTTTTTTTTTTTACCAAAATGTTTAAAGTTCTTCTGAGTATAAAAGGTAAAGTAAAGTAAAGTAAAGTAAAAGTATAAAACTAGAAACCGATAAAAATGAACAAGGTCAAGTTATACGTCAATCTGTTCGACTCCTAATCTTCGCTTAAACCTGCTCAGAACTTAGACAGACCGGGATAAAGTTACCTCCTGTGATGCTTACTAATAGGTAAATAATGAGTTATTTGCACTAAATGAAGCGTGATTTTAATAAATTTGTATGTACTCTTTCCGAATTTAAAATTTGCTACCACTCGATCCGCCATCGTGAAAAAATGGCGATGTCTTTCAATATTTGGGCAATATCTCTTTAAAAGATAAAAGTTCTACAAAATTAAACTAGATACAATTTTCTACAATTTAATCTATGAGCATTTCTATGTCTAATTGTAATTATAATATTATTTCTATAACTGAAATCTACGGTAACTACGGAGACGTACGAAATTACAATTATAAACATCTAAAAAGTTGTTAAAAATACAAAAAGCTAATTGGTGATGCTTCGTTATGAACTATATATTAGCTAAAAATATTAGCTTTTAATGTTGCATCCGAATCTCATAGCTTCTCACTGACGCCATCTTATTTCAAGAGATTCAAATGTTAAGCGAAATAGCACCACCTATCGGACTTCAGGTATGTAAATACGTAGCGCGCTTTCAGAGCTGGAAAAACCGGCTTGCACCAGAACTGGATGTTGTTCCACTACTCGCCACTAGATGACAGTGTTGTACTTCAGAGAACGAACTGGCGTTGTCAAAAATAAATAATGAACAGCGCCATCTAGGTTATTTGTAGTGGAACTATATATATATATATTTAGTTTCACTAGCAGTTACCTAGATGATGCTGTTTATTATTTATTTTTGATTATATACCTATATATTATTATTTAATCAAATACAGTATTTAATGTATTTTATTTATCACAAAATGGTAGCTATTATATATATAAATATAAACACACCGGCATATTTAGCGGGACACAAAAAAAGGTCCATAATTTAAAAAATATGGTTTTATTTTAAAATCTACTTACTACACTTCTTTTGTTATTTAAAGTTTCATTTGTTTTACTTAAAATGAGATCACATTAAGAACAGATTTTGCGTGTAAAGGCTATTTATGAAAAATGGTACATTTTTTAACTTTTCACGTAACCGGGAAAAGTGAAAATTAATATTAAAATAACAATTAATTAAATTAGAAAAATGGTGATTAATATCGCGTATTTCCTCCACGTGCTCGTATTAAACTTTCTACCCGTCTAGGCATACTGAGAATGATGTTATCGATGGTCTCCTGGGATAGTCTCCGCCATTCCTCAACTACGGCGATTCGCAGTTCACCCACGTTGGCAAGAGCTGGAATTCTGGACTTAACTTTTCTTTTCAGTAAGTCCCAAACGTGCTATATTGGGTTAATATCCGGTGATCTCGCCGGTCACTCCATAACAGTGATATTCATATCATTAAGATAAGCTTGAGTTACCCGAGCGGTATGCGGCCGAGCATTGTCCTGCATAAAAACAAAATTGTCACCGATATATGGGGCAAACGGTACGACATTTTCTTCTAAAACTTCTCTGATATAGCGGTCTGCAGTCAGACTCCCTCTGTCAATCACTACCATGTCTGTGCGAGCTCCCAAACAAATGCCCGCCCAAACGATTATTGATCCACCACCGTATTCAACTGTAGTTTCAAAATTTGTCTGAATGTATCGTTCTCCTTTGCGTCTGTATATTCTTTGCCTGCCGTCAATTTGATTTAAGAGAATTCTGCACTCATCACTAAACAATACCTTACTCCATTGGTCCGCGTTCCAAAGTCGATGTTCCTGAGAAAAAGTTAACCTGTTTCTACGATGATTTACCTCGAGCCTTGGCGGGCACAAATGAACCCAAACCAGCTTCTTCGAACCTTCTTCGTACCGTAAGCTCACTTATAGTTACACCCCGCACTGCTTCTAACTCATGTCGGGCTTGGACGGCCGTCAAACGGGGGTTCCTACGTACACGAAGCCGAATGAAACGATCATCCCAACTCGAAGTGCGTCTTTTTCTGCCTTGTCCTGCTCTTCTCACATAAATACCGGTCTCCCTGAACCGTTGGATACTGCGATGGATCGTTGAAACTGGTCGACGAAGATCTCTGGATATCACTCTGTAGGTTTGACCATTTCTTCGCATTTCGAGTGCCCTGGCAATCTCCGTTGGGGCTAAGTCAGGCATAACTCAGTCCTCAACTCCAAAAAGATACGCGATTAAAAAAAACTAACAAAAAACAGTATTTCAATGAAATTTTAAATCAAATTAAGAAAACAACTGAACATCATATTTTATGCAATTGTTTTAATTTTATTCAAATACACCTTATCTGGAGTGAACTTCGAGTATAAGAAATACTCGAAGATAAGTAGAAGATAACTCCAGATAAGGTGTATTTGAATAAAATTAAAACAATTGCATAAAATGTTCAGTTGTTTTCTTAATTTGAAGATATTTCTTTTTAAATTAAATGACGTATAAACCAGCCAGCAACCTTATATAATACTGATATCAAACCTTTATTTTATGTTCCGCTAAATATGCCGGTGTGTGTATATTATACTGAAATAAACTTGGCTCTCTACTCGGAGGTCGTGGGTTCGATTCCCGTATTAGAACAAAAAAAATTTTGTTTCCAAGTTTGATTAGGACAATGCAGGCTGATCACCTGATTGTCTGACAAGAAAGATGCGACGGATGGGCATGTAAAAAGTCGGACCTGCGCCTGATCTCTCGCCGGTCGTGTCGGATATCCGTCCCACTAAGTTACGAGAGTAAAAAGGAAGAGAAAGTGCTCTTGTGTACTGCGCATACACTTGGGCACTATAAATTTACTCCTGCGTAGTGGCCTGGTTTCAATTAAACCGGCCACCGTCACCGAAATCGGTGTGGGGAGCTATTATTCATTTAGAAAAGGCTAAGCTAGAAGCTCTTTGCGCGAAGCATTGCTTCTGAGACTAATTATAACTATAGAGGAGTTTATTTTTACACATTTTGTTATCTTTTAACGTATTTAGATAATATTATTTTAAACACCTAGTGTTATTCATGAGTTATGTAGATTGTAGGAAGTAGGTTTATCTTATAGGGTCGTATGCTTTTGCCCGCGTAAATACAGTATTCACCGGGAAAACTATATTTTTGTGATATAAAGTAACCTATGTGTTTATAACAGAGCCTAAGCTAGCTACCATACCAAATTCCATCAAAATCTGTTTAGTGATATAAAATTTATAATAATAGTAGGGAAAAGGATTTAGAATACAACAAATTATACAAATAACATACTGCCAGCGATTTGCTTTATTTATTTTAACTCGATAAGATAATTTTATATTCTGCAAAATCTTAACATACAAAAAAACGGGTCTTCAAACGTCCAAAAAAGTCATTAAGAAAATTTGCTTACGCCAACGCACGCCATCTTAAGAGATGAATAAACTATTATTTATTTTTTGAGGAACAGAAAAAACCCTCCTCACTGGATTAGATTTAGAAAAGAAAATATCTGTTTAGGCAGTCAAGTGCGTGATTTAAGAGACCGTTCAATTTAAAATGCAAAAGATCTGTATATAGGCTGAAAGATGTGGTTATGTGGTGTGTGTGTGGTTACGTGGATATTGGCGTAGTTTTACTTCGATATATTTAATATACTTCGATATAATTCGACATCTTACATATGAGAAAACATCTTATATTGTAAAATCATTGAGTCATTACACTATTTAAAAACATCTATGATAACTTACATAAAAAAAAATGTGAAATATGCTGTGATATTTTTACCCATCTTATGACTGATCTGTAATGCGAAAGAATTGTCCTTCATTTTTTATATTTACGACATCATAATATCAATATTTTACTTATTGTATATTTTATAACCTGGAGTTTCATGCATGCGTGTAATGTGCTACCAGTTTCCACGCATAACGCAGGAAACACTACGCGCGTAGCGGTGAGCCTACGAGATTCCCACGTTATGCCCTGACGTAGATATCTCGTAGATATTACGTAGCACAGCTACGTACATTCTACGCACGTAAGTTTAGACTATGGAGATCTTTATTGAGACAATAATAGACTTATTTCGATTGCTTATATTACGTTTTTTACGTTACTTTTTGTGTTTCTATTTTCGATCTTACTTACCAATAAGGTGAGAAAGTGGTACACCAGATTTATCGCTATGCTTACTCTGAAATCCGACTAATAATAATTATAATATTTATTTTTTTACTCAACCCCACAATTTGTGATTGGTATTTCTTTTAATATTTAAATTGAAGATGCACATTTTTTGACATGATAACGTCTTATAAATCGAAAAAACGTCGGCTGCACGCACGAAAAATTGTCATGTTCCGACTGATTGTCACGTTCCGCCTGAGCCGAGCGTGGAAGCAAGTACGCGGAGAAAGCAATACAAAGGCACGATCAGTCTAAGCGTTCGGCTTGCGATGACGTTATCACGTAAAATTATTGTCCGTAAACCGACTTAAAAGACAACCATTTTTTTTCCTATATACATGATACGCGAATTCTAAAATAGTTTGAACACACTAAGTATATTATTAAGTATTACTACACACTTACTACACTAAGCGTATTCACATTACGTGATAACGATATCGCTTATCTGATGATACGCTCTCGGCATAAGATTATTTTCCCATTAACCAATCCGATATCCGATTTCTCGAGCTTATACAATACTAAAATATACCTGTCGTTCTCATCATTTTGGTCAATCAGCGCGATAAGCGATGTCGTATCGCGTTATGTGAAAACGCTACCGTACCGACCGTATTAAGGGAAGCCCTTGGCGACGACACGATATGTGATTTATCGTCGATTTTGCTTTTCAGCTGTAGCAATTGTGTTATTTTTACCAACCTCGCTCTGTTGTGAACTGAAGCGTGGTCACGGGAATGTTTGAGACTTAATTAGTTTACACTATGTTTGTAGAAAAAAATACCTACAATTTTTGTATAAAAACTATTACCCGACTACGAAATTTATAATAGCCTATGTTACCCGGGATGTTATTGCGAACCTTTGGACGCTTCATTCATTACAATCGGATCAGTAGCTTACGCGGTAGGATGGAACGAACATACATACATACATACATAGACTGCCAAAATCATTACCCTTGCTTTTCTTCGCCGTAGTCGGGTAAGAATGTAAGTCATAGAGTATAACTATTTTACGAAATAAATAACTGTAATTTATACTAATTCAAAATAAATTTTGATTCATTTATTATTATTATTTATATAAAAACTAAAAACCTTTTTTAAATGAATAATATTAAACGAAAAATATATTTCAATATAACAATATCAAGATACCCATATATTCTTGCCATATTTAAATTATTTGCTGCATAATTATTACATATTAAATTGAAAAACAAAAGTTTTTGGGAGTAATCCACTTAACATACTACCTACAGACTCATACAACTGATTATACAATTACTTTACATATTAATAAATAACACTAATAACCTTTTTTATATTATGTAATAAATAAATAGCCTTAAACATAAAATCAGAAAAACAAAGTTAGTTTATCTCAATAACTTCGCTTACATTCAAATATTGTGTAACGAACCAAAACAAGAACTAGTTACCACAAATTGGATGCCGCGTCTCGCGCAGTACAAAAGAAATCACAATACAAATCTACCGAATGCCTTTAGTTTATGAAGTAGTTCACTGTTCAGTTTAGTTCTTTATTGATACGAACCCTTCCCATAAACCACTCAAGGTGGTCCCTTTAAATCTTTGAATACATTTTGTATGTGTAAACTATTATCATGTGCGTAGTTTACAAACACGAGAGTTAATTTTATATTTTCACAGAAGTCTTGAAGTACAAATGATATGGAACCCTACATGCGCGAGTCCGACTCGCACTTGGCTGGTTTTTTGCACAAACGACAGTATATTTTTTAACGTTAACTTAGAATTCTAATTTTTTCATACTTTTATAAGGCTTCGGTTTTCTTCTTTGAGGAACTACAGAACTCTAAAAAATTATAAAATTATATATTTTACAATTTTTTAATTTTACAGATTAAAAGTTTAGTATACTGTATGTTTTGTAAGAAGTCGTAGATTGTATTAAATTACAATGATAAAGAATTAAACAAAGTTTCTACCACTCTTATTCAGGTCGTTTCACAATCTTCTAATAAGTGTCGGATAGCTTATTCGGGAGTTTTGTCGGGAATTTATACGGAACAAAACATGCAAATAAGCTATCAACCATAGATTATGAAACAGGTCCCAAGCTTGAAGAGTTAGCATTCTTGTAATATTGTCTCTAGGAGGTCTTAGTTGGCTATTTAAAATCGAACTTTAAGTGTTAGTTTGCACTCTGTAAGGTATTTAAATATTTTTTATTAACTTTTAATATAGTTTAATAATTGAGAAAACTAATTCAATTTCTACATCAAAAAAGATTATAGTGATAAAAAAAAGGAAAGGAAAATGGAATTCGAGCGATCGTCGTCGATATAACCCGTTACTTTTATATATATATATATATGTGTAAGTATATATTTAGTTTACTAGTTAATTATATTTATGAATTAAAATATAGTTTGGTAATTATAACAAGTTGCTGTTGAGAAAAGTAACGTGAAATAATAAGCATTTAAACGGCCGATATGCTTACAAAGTAAATATTTCCTGCAAACATAAATATTTGCCAATAAAATATCTCATATATGCTTCATATATTAAATCGTTGATTTAAACATAAAATGAACTGACAACTGCGTATTTTAGTAAGCTATATGTCGCCCACTGGTTGAATTCGCCCATAATTCATATTTTAAATTGTAAGTTTCAACTTTAAGAGGGTTCTTTTGCATATTTTATGCGCAATGAAAGTTGTGTGAAAGTTTTCTATGGAATGAGAAAGGAAGATTGGCAATTGTGTCAAACAAACCAACACCCATTTTTACTATTGATTATTATGTGTACGCATGGTTGTGTGAGTAATTAATCTGAGGAAGCGTGTGAAACTTTATTTTTATAAAATTTATGTATTGAGCTTAGAGCATTGTTTAAAATGATAGTAGCTTTCTTTTCCTTCCTCTAAGCAGACTTTAGCTATGTCAAATTTCATACTCCTCCGTTCACAGAATTTTCTTAAAAAGGGGTAAGAAGTTGTCGCTTCACGCTACTTTATAGATCGGAAAAAACAAACAATCAGCGAAAAATAAAGCCTTTTTTCATGCTACTTTATGCTTTTTTGTATTTGTTAGTTTGTGTATAAAGTTAATTTATTACTTACATTAATTTTAAAAAATGTGGCATCGTGAATAACACATAACAGTTGCGAATCAATCTTCGAGACTGTTAATCTCGTCACCACAGTGGGGGCAGCAGAATCACCGGGGTAATCAATTAACGATTAGTTTCTTAAGCTAGCCATACACGTTAGAATTTATCCAGAAAATGTGGGAAAGTTCGCTGCTATTTACTCGCGAGTCCCGTTACATTAAGACGCAATGTATGGCAGCCTAGTGTCTCTATTTACGCGTAGTTACTACGCGAATTTAACGCGGGAAATGGTATCGCGGTGAATTCGTTCTTTCTGGATAAGGTCTTAATATTATGCATGATGTTTATGCATGAAAGGATTGTACCCTATACCTACATGCATGAAATGGTTGAGCCTTTTCATGCATGTACATTGTACAGGGTACAATCCGTCATGAAAAACCAAGCGTGTATATACCAATTGCAAGGGATAATACTTTGTATTATTTGTAAAAAGGTTATGCCTGTTGACTTTTCATGCATAACCATCATGTATAAGCTGGCATGACTGTTAAGCTCTGCTAAAAATGGGTTATACTGCTTAATTTTATCCCTTCGTGCTTAATATTAAAGGTACTATAATATTTTATATGAAGCATGACGTACAACCAATGAGTAGAGTGTAGGGGCAGCTTAAGTGCACTTGTGTTTGATCACTTCCAAGAGATAAAAAGTTACACGCGCTACAAATCATGTCTCTACACGTAATAGTCAGTACACGTAACTATTATTGTCGAATAAACGCAAAATATTAATTATTCATAGAACATTATAATTTTCAAATAATATCAAAAAATATTATATATGGGCGAAGTTTAATACATGACTTTTTTATAAAGTGAACCATTTTCGAGTAATCGACCACCAAAGTGGTTTATAAGTAAGTGGCATTTCTAAACTATAATAGTAGAACTTGTAATACTTTAGAAACTAGTAGGTAACTTTCCATGCTGATTGATCATGCTAAATACTCTTTAGCAAAATCGAACATTAACTTTTGAGGTTATTTGAAAATGACTTAATGGACGTTGATAGTTCCTGGAACACATTTAGACATGTTCTGACAGTAGGTTATAGATGTCAGGTTACATAGGAATATGTAAACTACCAAAATACGTTACGGACTGATAATCTAAAGTCTTAAGGCCGCTGCCTCGAATTCCGCGGTGGCGGCCTAGCGGCGACTTTGGCGCCTGCCTATGCGCGTCACCGCCGTGCTGCCGCCGTGCAGGTCACCGCGAAATTCAAAGCAGCAGCCCATCAGCGGCAAAGAATATATATTACTAACACAAAGCCCGTTATTCAATAGACTTACAAGAATGACAGCTCACAGCTATTTGTGCGTGGCTAGACGAATGCTCACGCGGCGAGCGGAACTTTCGTTCACGGGGCTGGCCGCTAGTCGTTTCGTGTTTTGACATAATAGACAATGTTAATTGATAATATATTTTATGATAGATTTGTCTGAACGCGACGATTAAAATTATTTCGGTATCAACACAGATTAAAGAAAGCTAGGTTGGTCTTTTTACTCTGTGATGTCAACCTTACGTCAACATAGCTGACATTCACCGGTTCTCGAGCTGTCATTTGTAGAGAGTGTCGCCGTCAGCGGCCTAATACATCCGTTATGACTTTCATTATAATACGTGTTTCGCTTCTCTATATATTTTTTACAATGTAGTTTTTTCAGTACTACTTATCAGACGCAGTTTTCATAGCTAGAATTCAAGAAAGAAGTTACTTATTTTCTATGGCCTCTAGCTTCATAGATTATTTCCTGTAAATGTCACTCTTTACGTTTGCGTGGCAAAGGACGCTTACTTTGTTCCATAAAGTTAAAAATATTTAACGTTCAGTTGCAATATTAGTGATTTCAAGTCATTTGTAAAATGCTGAGACGAAAACGAACAAAATTGGAAAAAATTCAAAATATAGGATTGAAATACGTAAGTTTTCAAGCAAATACAAAAATGCCGGCGTTTGTAACGCCGCATTACAATTTTGAAGAATCATGCAGGTATGCCAAAATTACATACTTTCTACAAAAAGCAAATATATTCTTCGGGCGTCGACCTCTGTGGCTCAGTGGTTTAGCGCGTTGGTGCTCAAGCCGGTGGTCGTGGGTTCGAATCCCGCCGAAGGAACAAAAAGTTTTTCTGTATTCCTGGGTCATAGATGTATACGAGTAATAGGTCTTTACCTATAAAATTGCCGTTCTGCAGTACTGGCCATTTCAAATCAAAATAATTTTTGTTTGGCTAAGAATTCTAATTTCAAATTAATTTTATTAAAAAAAAATGGAATTCTTTTTTCAAAAGTAGTTATTTGTTTATTGATTAGTGTTACATTTTCATCGCATTTCAATCTGTTTTCGTCATCATGGATACGTTAAAAATTCGAGTAATAATGGAATATTAGTACCGTCGTGGCAGCAACGCGGCACAAGCGGCACGCAACATCAACGACGTTTACGGAGCTAACACTACGCAAAACCAACGCACCACCTGTTATTGGTTTGCTCGCTTCCGTTCTGGAAATTTCAACCTCAAAAATAAACCTCGCGGTCGTCCGAAGGCTTTGGTCGACAATGACGAATTAAAGGCGATTGTGGAAGCTGATGATACACAATCTACGGCTAAATTAGCAGCAGCTTTCGAAGTTAGCGTCAAAACAATATTGGTCCATTTGCGTCAAATTGGCAAGGTAAAAAAGGTTGACAAATGGGTGCCCCATGAACTCAATGAACGACAGCGCGAAGTACGCTTCGAGACGTACCTTGCACTGCTCAACAGACACAGAAATGAAGGAATTTTGAACCGCATTGCTACCTGCGATGAAAAATGGATTCTGTTTGATAACCGAAAGCGCTCAGCAAGTTGGTTAGTTCCTGGTTCAGAACCTAAACAATGCCCTTAACGAAAACTTATCCTTTAGAAAAGTGATGGTCACTGTTTGGTGGTCTAGCGTCGGTGTGATTCATCACAGCTTCTTACCAAACGGGGTGAGCATTACTGCAGATGTGTACTGTAAAGAACTGAACACAATGATGGAGAAGCTGGCACATCTCCAACCAGCATTGGTCAATCGCTCGTCTCTGCTACTTCTGCACGACAACGCGCGACCTCATACTGCACAGCAAACGATTGTCTTGTGTTGTACGTGTTGTCTCACTTGTTGTGCTTCCAACCCCAGTTCTTGCAACTTGGAGAAAGTTGCAACAACTGGGGTTGGAAGCTCTCCTTCATCCGCCCTACTCACCAGACCTTGCGCCTACAGACTACTACTTTTTCCAGAATTTGGATAACTTCTTGGCGGGAAAAAATTCAATACCCGAGAGGCAGTACAAAATGCCTTTGAAGATTTTGTTGCCTCCCGTCCAGCTGATTTCTTTAAGAAGGGCATCAATAAACTGCCACTGCGTTGGCAAAGATGCATTGATTGCATGGGTGATTACTTCGATTAATACACATAAAAATACATGAAAAAAATTGTTTGAATTTTTTCATACAAAACGGCAATTTCATAGGTAAAGACCTAATATTAAATAATATGTGTATAATACAATAAAAATCTTAAATATATGTATAGTATCAAAGTATTAAATATACTTCCCGTTTTCTGATACCTGTAACACAAATTCTTCGGATACTTAGCACGGGGCCAGATTGACGTGGTGTGAAACGTCCATAGATATTATTATTATTATTCTCTGATTCTCTTGGAACATCAGTACCAAAATGCAATGCAATTTCTGTCAGTTTAGTCTCATGAAGGAACATCATACAAAAATTAATTTGTCATAAATCCGCTCTCTCTTTGATAATATAATATAATAATATATTTAAGAGTTTTACATAGTTATACACATAAAACAATATTTTATACAGTTTATATGTATTTGTACAAAAAAAAAATAAAGTTGTGCCTGAACTAGGTAATCCTATATCTCGGGCAAAATTAACGCTAAAACTGTCCTTAGTACAAGATTAATTTATATTGCAAATACATTGTTTACAGATGATTTAAGATACATAATTTTGTGTTCCCTCCAAAACCCCCTAGGAACTTTTAGTAAAGCTCCTACCACTTTACTGAATCGACTGACATGAATCATGGACTGCACTGATTATTTATTTGGACTTTGACTATACTTTAATACTTGACTTTACGGTGTTGAAAATTGAAACGAAAATTCCGCCTTTTTAACTTGTCACTGGAAAATGGTTATAAGCCGACGCCATATATTAAAAAAAAAACAATCATTATTTTTAGAATCTTTGAAGATTGTTAGTAATCCTAAAAGAGTATTCTGGAAAAGTGTATAATTTTTTATGTTTCGTTTATAATACTAGTTCCGTTAAAATTAAAATACTAATTGTAAAGGTTAGTAGAAAAAATCCAAAATTAAACTCGTTATTTGAGGCTTAACTCGGCTGTTAGGAATACTTGTATTGGCTTGCCCAGCCGTTGAGTATGGATTTATTTGCATATTGCATAACGTTGCTTCACATGAACAATGAAAATCTATATACTCGTGGATCAAAATGGACAGAAAACATTAATAAAGTTTCAAAATCATGTCAGTCTTATAATAATTTTGATCTTGAAATTTATACAAAGCATTTTAGATTGCAATTCTTAAAAAGTACATTAAAAGGTATATTGAAACAAGAGAAATTTTAATTTCAGATTGAATTAAATTGGAAATGTCTGTAAACTAATATTCTAGATTCACTCATTTGTCAAAAATAAAATACAATACAAAAATTATTATACAAATGTAATAATAAAGAAATAGAAATAAAAGTAATGTAATATTATAAAATGATCTGTGTGATATTTAGGATCACACCAGTTGTGGTGTGATCCTAAATATCACACAGATCATTCATTTCAGTTTGTTGAAACTTGCTCAAAATATGTGTATGAGAAAGGTGAAAAACAAAGCATATTTCTAGTCGTTTCATGTTATTTATACAATTTTTAGAAAATACAATTAAATATAAAAACACAATTATACAGTGTCGGAATTAAATAATAAAATTGAAGCGAGCAGAGCCAAATATCACTTTAGATACCATGCTAGCTCAACTATCAAGTAGCTCTTTAAAACAACACATAATTTTATTAAGGTATTCTATATTAAAAATCAAAATACATTATGTGCATTTTACACTGGTGATATGCGAGACATATTAACGTAATTACAGTTTAGACGGGTGATATGCAGGACATATTGACGTGTTGCTGAATTCGAGTGAGAACGAGATGTACTTGTTTGTCCACAACAAGATTAGCCAATAAATACATTAGGTGCATTTAACACTTGACACGTTGCTTATTACAATTAGTATACCTACTATGTGATGCACCGGTATATTATATCAAATCATGGAGTGTATACGAGAGATACAGGAAGGTTTACTACAAATGGAAATTGTGTCTGTACAACTGGCGTTACTCCTTCTAGATCAGATAGAGATGTGGCGGAACAATAAGCGCCACAATCCTGAATCGAGCTATCAAAGTTTTCAAAGATCGGCACTATATATACGACATCTGAAATTCATACAAGTGGGCTTCGGCCTGACCGAGCATACCACCTCGCTCGGTCGGAGATCTCCCTTTGGGGCTTGCCACCATATTCCCACAGAGTCATCCACAAAAAGAAGTGCGCAAACTCTTTTACCTACGCAGGAGTTATTTTATAGTGCCCAAATGTGTGCGCAGTATACATTTTGGGCACTCTCTCTTCCTTTACCCTCGTAACCCAGTGGAACAGATAACCGACTGAATCATAATTATTATAGTAATTTTATTTTGCTGAATATTTTTTAACATCGTGTAAACATAATATTTAGTTACATTTAACATTTTGTGATTACGAAGTGATTTTTAGTTAAGAACCTAACGGCAGGAGATTGCGATCTTGTGACCCTGTGTCACGTAACCTATGGAAATGGGGTCATAAACTGGGCTCTGTGGGGAACGCTGTAACATAACCATTTACCAGTTTCTACTAGTAAGGTTACACTAAACCGGAATAATCAGTAAGGTTACAATCCAACTATACTATTATATACTAGCTGACCCGACAAACTTCGTACCGCCATATTTTTAAATATTTGCTATCATTTTTTAAGTAATTTTTTTTAATACAAACCTTCTGCTGGCATTAACGAACACATAAAAGAAAGATTTATCCATTTATGTGCAGTAGTTTGGAAGTTATGCGCGTACAAACATTTCGGTAATTAATTTTTATTTACATAGATGTAAAAGTTTGTAAAGATGGATGAATTTTGTGATGGGATACTGTATTTAACGGGTGGAACCATAGGCAAAAGCATGATTTGTTACAGCGCCACCTAGTTCTTAACGCGCTCACGATCGAATGCGAAAAGAAAAACTCACACATAGCACTCTGTATCAAACACACGGTAGTTTGTGTTAATAATCTGAGGTAGTGTGTGATGTTGTTATTTCATTATGTATTTCTAAGCATTTAAAAAGAAAATTACTTTCTGCACCCTTCCTCCAGATAAACTTTAACTGTGTCAAATATCACACTTCTTTGCTTGCACAATTCTCGTACAACTACACTAAAAGTTATTGCTTCACATAAAATTTCACATAAATATTGTATGTTAATTTTGATGATAGATGTTGTAACATCAAGAGAGCTTACTATTCATTGGTAAGCTCGTAATTTTTGAACCCAACCAAGTATTTGCGGGGCAAAAACTGTAACTTAATAGTTTAAGCTTTAAATCTCTCAGTGCTGTAACCAAAGAATGTTATGTTGATCCCCGTTTGTAGTCAGAAATGAATTATGATTATGACAAATCTTGTATATATAATGATTCCAGTTTCAAAGTCTCGCTAAGAGAAAGGCTAGACCGATTTGGATAATTTTGGTTAAAGGTAGGCTTAAACGCTTTAAATATTGGAAAAATTGCGAGAAATATAATTCCAAGAAAACGACTATAGAATTTTCCGATTTTAGATGTACTAACTGTACACTTTGCTCATTTTGTCACTTGATTGTCCAATATTTATAGGTGAGTTCAGTTTATCTGTTTGGTTTATTTAATGAAAATCAGCCTGCTTCATTAGGTGTACGTGTAGGAGGTAGCTGTAGATAGATGTTCGTGTAGGTTGTAAGTGTAATTGTAGTTACAGGTGTCACCGGCGAAGGCTAGTTCTCCTTCATAGGGAAGCCCTAGCCTGTATAATAGGTAGGCATTTGGATGTGGTTCAAGGTCTTTAAAAGATAAGTGGCAAGTGAAGCGATAGGAATGGATTTATAGGAACCCCACGCCACTGGTAGTAGTACTTATAGGTATAGTTATAGGTGTAGATAACAGATGTAGGTGCAGGTTGTAGTTGTAGGTCTGGCGGGGGAACCGCCTTGGGAGCTCACGGCAAGGGTCCTTGCCGAGATGAACCTCACCGTATCAGAGGGGAGGTCACAAGGCGACGTCCCCTCGTGGGAAGAGCTGAGGTGGTTCCAAAGGTCGGGAGAGTAGTTGTTGCTAAAGAGGTGGGGAGAGGTGCTGGCACTATCGCAGTACGGCTAACGTGCGGCCGAGGCACTGCGTCCAGTCCTTGCGGCGTGGATGCGCCGCAAGCGGAAACCCCTCACCTTCCGCCTTACACAGGTGCTCACCAGGCATGGATGCTTTGGTACGTATCTGTGTAAGGTCAGTAGGAGGGAGTCTACGCCATTCTGCCACGAATGTGGCGCTGCAGAGGACATGGCCCAGCACACCATAGAGGTGTGCGACCGATGGGCCGCGATCTCGTGGCAGTGATTGGGCGGGACCTCTCGCTCTCGAGTGTGGTGCGCTGCATGCTCAAGAGCGATTAGGCCTGGCAGGGGGCGGTCTCTTTCTGCGAATCCGTCATGTCGCAGAAGGAGGCCGTGGAGCGGGACAGAGAGATCAACCGCACAGGAGTGCGGAGGCGTCGCTTTGCGAATCTCCAACCTTCTGTCTAACGGGGCTCAGGGAGAGGACGGGAACCTCCCCGGCTTAGCTAGTCTCGCCGCCGAGGGGAACGCTACAGTTTGCCGGAGTGGCCCCTTATTGTGATGGAAGTCCGGTTCCTTTAAGAGAGAGAGACCGGCCGCTCGCGAGGGTCGTCCTGTCTCCGCTAGTGCGCGCGCGTTCTCAGTTGCTCAGTAGCGTATGCGTCGTAGCATTTTGTTCCGCATTCGCTACGTCGTAGCCCTGCCTACGCGCCCCTACATGCCGATTCCGCCTTCAGTGCAGCAGTGCCTACAAACTCCTTATAGCGATCGTCAATTCACACCTTATTCATTAGAATAGGGCGCCTTGCTGGGGAGTTGCCCTGCTCCTGGCTTCCCGTTGAGTTTCAGCTCAACGTTGGGTCACGAGGAGACAGCCCCCCTAAGTGTGTGTACCTTCCTCGTGTATGTACACTTAGTGTATCGTCCTTCCACGTTATGCGTGAGTACATTTTGTTTTTGTGAGACGTACACTTGTTGCCGTTCAGTGTTGACTGTTTTGTGTGACTTGTGTGTTTTCATGTTATCTACGTAATCATGACGGACCATGACCCGTGGCCAAGCCACGATCACCAGGACTATTCTCGTACGGACTCCGAGTCGTCGTGTAGCCCGGCCTCATCGAGGTCCAGCTCACGCTCGACCCAAGACCGCACGCACCACCGCTCGCTCACCGAACCTAGCTTGTGCGGACAGGACACTGCCCGCCCCGGGTCGCCTTCGGCATTCTAGCGGGGATGTACTGGTACCCCCCCACCACAATGCCCTCCGACGGCGGCCCGCGGCGAGTCTGGGCCCCACCCCGCATAGCCGATCAGGGTTCGGCCAACTCTACGCGCGCACCGCGCCGTACTGCGCAGGCGAACGATCCTCGTCAGCCTGCTGCACACCCTGGACGCTACAACGTCCAATTAGTAGACGCAACCCGCACCACCGCGGGCATAGCTCGCCCCTCGACGGCTCCCCAGCCGCGACACCACCGCGCTGCGCTGGCTGCTTAGCCGCGCGGCCCATACCAGCCCACCGCGAGCTCTCCGCGCTCGCCTGACGCTTCGCCGGCACCACAGCCGTGCGACAACCACCGAGCCGCACCTACTGCGGCCCCAGAAACTTGCCCAAGCTTGCCGCGCGTGTATAAATACCGCGCGTCTACCTTCCCGCTACCACTTATAAATTTTACACCATGGCCGGCCAGGTACTCCGGCCGTCAGCTGTCATACGCCTAGGTGAGTACTTCCAGTCGCCCACATGTAGGCATCCACAGCCCCCCTCACCGGCGTCGTTGGTAAGTAAGACGCCGTCACCCTCTACTGCCTCTCGCTACCCGCCCCTGGTCGCCGAGAGAATGTCGATTCTCTCGGCGACCAGGGGAGGGTAGCGACTGCGTGCGTCATTTTCGTCGTCTTCACGACATCCTGGGGCACCCACCAAACGCTAAGCGTAACGGCCGTGGGATTCGCTTTTCGCCCCAAAGAGAATCAGAATATAGGGTCGTCAAAAGCTTTCTAACGGACCTGGAGAAGCACGGACAAGCCTCCTGGTTCTGTTACTCGCTGCCTCAAGAACGGACACTCAAGGTAGGTATCAGGGGCCCTTCCTCCACGGACACCGAAGACATCAGGGCCGGACTCGCCGAACTAGCATTCGTGGCGGAGCACGTCTCCCTGGTCCAGGCGAGGTCTGATCTCGGTGGCTGCATTTTCTTCGCCCTTATCGCTAGGGCCCCAGACGTCGTATCTGGCATAAATAAGGTAAGTCAACTCCTAAATATGCCGAGGATTAGCATCGAAGCCTGGCGAGGCCGTAGCGGCCCGGCCCAATGCCACCGATGCCACCAATTCAAGCACTCGAGCCACAACTGCCACCGGAAGGTGGCCTGTGTCCGGTGTGCCCAGGAACACTTCGTGCGGGACTGCCACCGCCCACCCTTCGAGACGCCTACCTGCGTAAATTGCAGGGGGGCCCACCCTGCAAACAGTAATAAATGCCCAGTTTTTCGTAGGGTCGCGGAAAGCGCGAGCTGTCAACGCCCGCCCTTGCCCCCCTACGTATTTGCCGACTCGCCTCCCTTCGAGCAAGAGGCCCCTCCTCCTTCGCCAACTTCTACTTCATTGATGGCGGAGGCGAACGACTATACTCCCAGGTATGTCACTCCCTCGGCTCCCGACTCCCCCGTACAGCCATCCAGGAGGAAAAGGAAGCCGAGCACCAGGAGGAAAGACGCTGCATCCCCTGTGGTCACCCCCTACGATGCCGCCTCCGACGTAGCCAGCACCCAGCTGGAGCTGGAGCCACCCACGCTCGCTCCACCGCAGCCGGACCTCACGCGGGCTACTCGATACCCCCCGCGTCCCCCGCGCACGTCAAATGACACCTCCGCGGCCACCACAGCCGTGGAAATAGCCTCCGCCTCGGAGCCCGCAAATCATGCGGCTGCTCCGCACCCACAGCCTCCGGTGCTCGCTCCGCCGCCCCTTGAGTCGGTGCAAAGCGAGGCTCCCGCATCGACTGCAGAGATGAGACATAAAAGAGATACATAAAAACCGGCGCAATTACTTTTAGTGCGCCCGGAGTATGACGTGGGGCAGCTCTATTGCCCAACACGTCAGCCCCGTGGTAGCCTCTTTCCCCCCCGACATCAAAAGTCTGGGGCCCGGGAATACCCTTCCCCCCCCTCCTATCCCTTGGTCGGTTGTGTCCGTGGTCGGCAAAAGCGGCGCGTGCGGGAGTGGACCCATACACGCTTCCTGGTCCCCGGACCAGGACCCCACGCGTCGTCGGAGTCGACCGCAGTTCTTCGCCGCCCACGGCCCTCGTCACCATCTTTCCAGTCGACACCTCAGATTTCCCCCGCATTCTGCTGCGGTCTTCCCTAAAAACTGGTTTTATGCGCCCAGTACTCGTACTGGGCGCGCCATCCCACCCCAATTAGAGGGGCTCTAGCCCCTGGTATTGATTCCCCGCCCAAGGCCCTTTTCAGGGACCCGGCGCGAGAAGACGTACTTCCTTCCTCGCGAGGGTCGTCCCGTGTTAGATAGATCCGGGACACTCCCCTTCACGGCGGCTGATGGCAGTCCGCAGGTGGTTTAAGTGGGTAAAGTATCGGCGACAAATGTCGCTGGGAGTTCCACATACCCCTGGGCCGCCCGACCCGGAGGAGGCATAGAGACTTTCCCCTGCGAGTTCAAAAAAAAAGATTGTTGTTGTAGGTCTAGATGTTGGTGTAACCCACACCAGGTGTAGTTAATTTTTTATAATTTGATTTAATTCGTATTTATTTTATTATGTTTTTAGTCAGTGGTGTCAACAAAAATACACCATCTGTTAAAACTGTCAAGCTATCACGGTTGTACATACATCCTGGTGACAGACGGACGGAGTGACACAGACAGACAGCGAAGTATCAATAGTAGGGTCCCGTTTATTCCATTTGGATACGGAACACAAAAAACTAAGCTAATAAGCAGCAGCAGTTAAAAATTAAGTTTTGGTTTTATTTTTATAAAAAAAGGAGGTTCCAAAAATACAAATAGAATAAATCCGAAACAGGAGGGCCCTGGTGCGACGAAGCAAAGGGTCTGATCCACGAGCTGGGCCGACGGCTGCGAGACTGTGGCGACGACTCCCGCTGCAGGGCGTACCTGGTTCAGCTTGTGTCCCTGGCCATTCAGCACGGCAGTGCGGCTAGCGTCATGGGAACATTTTACCCGGTCCGCTGCGGGGTGGGGTTTTCTCCCGAGGCTCGATTCGTAGGTGCTGTAACTGTACAGCTATATAAATATAATAATATTTATAATTATTTACTATATAACTATACACTAGTATATCCATAATGTATATTCATTCCATTGTTTTAATTTATTTTTTAATCTTATACTTTAAACGAGCTAATCTTGTATATATATATATATATATATATATATATATATATATATATATATATATATATATATATATATATATTATAGAATCTAAATTTAATCTATTGCCGACATTTCTTTTTTTTTATATAACTTGAAACTCAGATCTTCTCTTTTACAATGAAAAGAGTTTCAGTTCAAGTAAATATAAGTTATTTTTTACGACACAATACGGGCAGAAAAGTGTAAATTTATATTTTTTTAAATACAACTAAGAAAGGATATAATTACGTTTCGACAACGAAACTTTTCAACGAATTCTTCGAGGGAATTTCTTTTACAAGTTGTAAATATAACTTAAAATCTATTACAAGTTGTAAGTATGGTTTTCAAATTAAGATTTAAAGTCCCAGATCCCAAAACTAGTTTTACTTTTAATTTCAATTACAGTTTTCTTGAAATATGTAATTTATGTATAATAGTAATTTATTAAGTCGTTTTCATTAACAAAAAATGACTTTTGTGTTGGAGCAGCTGTGTAGGTTACGTTATAATCTTACATTTTGAATATTCAAAGATGAAAAATTAGTTTTCTTTAAATATTCATAATTTTTGCGACTTTTTGAGAATTGTGTAATATAATTTAGTTATGAAGTAGGCTTTTAGAGCTTTATTATTCGATTCACAACTTTTGTGACTATTCGGTGACTATTCACAACTATAAATAAATCTTTCATAGAAAGATAAAATGAACACAAGTGACAAATTATAGTCAAAATAATAAAAAAAAATTCAACTGACATTCCTTTCGTAATAATATGGACCTCTTTGTGACCTCTTTGTGACCACAACTTTTGTGACTATTCGGTGACTATTCACAACTATAAATAAATCTTTCATAGAAAGATAAAATGAACACAAGTGACAAATTATAGTCAAAATAATAAGAAAAAATTCAACTGACATTCGTTTCGTAATAATATGGACCTCTTCTGTGCTTGTTACGTAAGGAGAAGTCTCAGAATGTGGCCAATATCTAAATCCAATAATTGCTTTTCGAGTGCTAATATACGAATATGTATTATGAATATTAGCAATCGAGTACATCGGAAATACGCATAGAGAAATCGATTGGTAAGCATTTGATTCAATTAATGATTGCATTTATTCCATCAGTTTAAAACATTGTTTTTGGACAAAACCACTATAATTATTATTTGTGTTATCTATCTACATTTTATCGAATGAGGTTTACTAACAAAAACATATGAGGTAATATCAGAAACTTGTAGTTTAATAATTTTAATAATATTATAATATTTTAAGCGACTAATTGTGGTAAATATAAATTAATTAAATTCTAGGCTGATGAAATAAAGTTATTGCCTTCTAAAATTAAAAGGATTAAAAATCAATACCTTTGACTACTCCAAAACTTAAAATGCTACAAAAAAAAGAAATCTCCCAGGTCATCCCCACCAGGCAGAGTACCTAGAAGGCTCAAAGAGTTTCCTCGCTGGATTGCGATACTTATTCTCTGGGCCAGGTAGGTGCCGGCTCTGGGGTCTCGGGTGGCCTCAATGAGTTTTTTGGAGATTTCTCCGAAAAGTTTGTGCGCACCCAGACCCCATGTACCTAAGGTTTCAACCCCAAACGGTTCAAATATGAGATCCCCACTAAGGTTCTCATATTTGCGCCGCTTGAGGTTTTCCGCCTGATTGGCGGCCGCACCTGCAGAACTCGAGGTGCCCTGGACATGGGACGGAGCAAGTGTATCGACGCAAGTAGCGTCCCATACAAGAGCCCGTCCCACTCTCCAAGGGACCAGGGTCATACCGTCTGGTCTCTTGCCATCGTCGCGCGCCAAACCAGAGGGTTCCAGCACAGCTGGCACTCCGGCGGTGACAAGAGCCCGACGGATGAGATCGTTCAGACAGTGATGTCGGGAGATGCGGCCGGCACTTCGTTGACAGGACAGCCCGTGGTGTCCGAGGCTGTCCACATTTGCACCACAAACACAGCGATGGGGGACGACGTGGGGGGTGCCAAGACGCAGGGAAGTAGCTAACCGGAAAGCTGTTCGATCCAGCAATGTGCCCGTATTGGGAGACGGTAATGCTTGTAGCCAAAGGCCCGACTCCCACTTCTCCGCAGCTAAGAGGCGAGCCTGCTCCACAGGACTGGAGGACGTATTAAGAAGATTATTCCGTACCAGTCTGCAGAGTGGCTCGTCCCAGAGCCTTTGGGAAAAAGTATTGTCAGGCAATTCGCTACAAGCACTAGTTATTCTCCAGGCGTCCTTGGCCTCGTCCAGAAAGGTAACTGTATTGGAGTAGGATGGGTGATGTAGTATTTTGGAGATAAGACTATGGTTCGCGTGGACTGAGGACAAGAAGGCCGGAAGCGATATGTCAGAGGGCTTTCGAACACCCAAGCCACCGAACCTAACTGGAAGCGTTGCCTGAGTCCATGCGCGGTCATCGAAATTTGTATTCAAAATAGTGGAGAGCGTTTGTCTTATGGTATCATCCAACTGTTTGAGAAGTTGAGGGAACTTCCACAGTTGACAACACCGTAAGACATATGTCAATTTAGGTACGAAAATGCAAAAACGGATTAGGGTAAAGGCCATGTGACAGTTAATTTGGAGGAGGCGGTCTAAAGTTTCATTAAAATTTTGTAATTTGTTATCTAAGAAGTCCGGGAGAGATTCGTCTAAAATAGGTGAGCCCAAAAGGAAGAGCGAATCCTTGTCAATGACAGACAGTTGTGGAGCTATTTCTTTAAAGCTGGATATAATCGCGTTTCTATCCCCACAACTGTCTGGCACAAAAAGTTCGCACTTACCTAGGTTCAGCTGCAGACCTATTTTTTGGAACTCGCGGATCAGAGTGCGGAAGTCTGATAGTACAGTGAGTGCATCGCTTCCAAGGGTCCCATCATCCAAATACCAAACATTAAATTTTGAATCTAGAAGCTCGATGACCGGGTGTATAGCAAGGCTGAAGATTGCTGGACCTAGAGGGTCGCCCTGTTGGCAGCCTACTTCGGATGAGATGAGGTGGTCTTTGTAAATGAGTTTGGTGGGGTCGTTGTAACACTGGAGCATAAATGGTAAAATGGCAGGTGCTTTAGATTTAATTTGGGCCAACAAGGCGCCTCGGTCAACTGAGTTGAAAGCGTTTTTGATATCGACCTTCAGAAACACATCATCGCCTTGATTGTGGATAGCTGTCCTGAAAGAGTGAACGGCGGCCTCACAACCTCCTTTGCAGGCAAAACCGAGCTGTTTTGGCTGGAAGTATGACGCGAGGGAAGTTACCGATTTGCAAGCTAGTTTGGCTGTAAGGCGCCGGTATGTGGAGCCGACAGCAATCGGACGAATGCCACCATCTCTCTTCCTCAAGGCGCAGAGGTTAGCTCCATACAGAATGTCTACGATATCTGATGCGACCCCTCCACGTAGCATCAGGTTGCACAGATTCGTAAGTTCATGCAGGAGCTTCTCGCCGGCCTCCCCGCAGCAACCGCTTGTGAGGTCCTTCAGATGCTGAGGGGTGAGACCGTCGAGGCCGCCAGCTGAACCCGGAAGAAAGGACATGATGGCTCCGCGTACTTTGTCTGTCGACGTTTGTAGTGGTGGTAATGCGTCATCGGAAACTGTGAAAGGATTGGATTGTGATGGATGTTTGTTTTGCAGGGCGATGAGTGTTTCTGGGCAGTCGGGGGCTACCGTGTCATTGGAAAACAGGAGCCGCGCTGCACCCTTAATGTCTCCCTCACTCATTTTATTTTCCACAGTTTTCACGATGTTATGTTTGACCGTGGAATGTGAAGAAAAATTTGGGTTGAGGTTAATGTCCGAAACACAATTCTTTTTAATTCTTGAAGTGAGGGAGGCATTGTTGAGCGGATCTCTAGTGATATGCAGAAAACGGTAGGGAAAGGTGAGTAGATTTTCCCAGGCTTGCCTCGAGTTCTCCAGCACTGTGTGGCGTATCGTCTCAGCAAGCTTCTGGGCTACAGTCACTCTGGCACCCCTAGGGATCCGTCTTAGAACTGGTATAAAACGTTTAAATTTGGATATTTCTTGCCAGAAATTTGTTTCATAAATTGGGTTCGGAAGTGAATTGGTTATTGGGGGAATGAGTGTTAGAAGCTGTTTGTGGCATTTGCCTATAATTTTAAAAGTCTAATTTGCCTATAATTTTAATATACTTATAATATTAATAATGCCATTAAAGCTACTAACTACGAAAACTAGTTACTACTTGTAGGAATAGACGAGGTACCCGAAAAATCGATCTAGCTAGGTTTTACCCCTGGGAAACTGGGCATTTCTAGCCATAAATGTTTTTTCTTTCGTCGTGCAACAATATATCAATAATTTTGATTCAATATATTATGGCAGTCCGATTGGCTTTTTGGTATATGCATGCATAATTTTTGCTTTGTTCAAAACTGTAAGGTACAAGGTGGGTTCGAATCCCGGTGATATAAATATTTTGTAATTTATTTTATTTAAAAAAAAATTGTAAACTCTGTGCAAAGCTCTAACCAAGCTTAACTCCAGGTCAACTTAACACATCTTAAATATTCAATATTCAGAATAGTTGGTGAAATTTGTATATCGATTTCCAGTGAATAACTAGCTGCCTGGTACAGCTTTACCCGGTTTAAGTAAAATTCATATCACATTGAACATGTTTCACCACCGACGTAGACTTTTAATAAATGTCATAATCCTAAATCCGACTTTGGATATTATAATGTGGCTTCTCGTTTAGTTTCTAAACACATTTTACAGTGTGTAATCGGTACAGGAAAAATACGGACTTCAAGATATACATAATAATTACACAAATTTAATCATTCGCTAAAAATTCGAGTCGAAAAGATGTCAAAGCGCGACTTCCCTATCCCTAGTACCCAAAGGGTAAAAACGGTACCCTATTACTGAGATTTCGCTGTTTGTCCGTTCGTCTGTTTAAAATTTTAGGGAGTACGGTTTGCAAATTACTGGTTGTTTTCAAAATAAAAGAAAATTGGTAGTTTGTAAATAATATTATTAACTTAAAAACAGCCATCATGCGTAAGTTTAGCGTCTGAGTAGATAAAATCATTAACATCAGTCTTGTAAAGTTAAAATTATTATTAAAATCAATCACAAATACTGGGTTTTAGGTTAACTTAATGATATATCCCTTAAGGATCAACATCGTCTTATGTCGATGTTGATCCTTAAAGCGATACCTATATCATAATATTACAGTTCCCATCATTTCCAATATCTTCTTCAATGAAACCCATGTTCCAAAATTAAAATGTTACGAGATTTTGGACTTTTAGGTTTATTAATAAAATTAGCGTTAATTTTTATTCTCCATGCTATCTGAAATAATGTCTCTAAGTTGTTCATTCTGCTGTTATCCTTAATTGTTAAATTTCATTGAACAGCTGTTTAAGATTAGATGGTTTTTACATATATGCAAAGAAGTTGCTTTATATTTTTTTTAGATATGCCTCAAAGAAAAAAGTACAAAAAAATAGTTTTTTTTGTACTTTTTTTCAATCTTCGACTACGACTTAGTTTTCGTAGTTAGTAGCTTTAATGGCATTATTAATATTAAAAGTATATTAAAATTATGAAACTACAAGCTTCTGATTACCTCATATGTTTTTGTTAGTAAACAATAGTTTTTTTTTTCAAATTGGTCTACGCTAATGGCTGGAGGGCCGTTTTAACTTAGTCGGACTGGTGACTGCCGGTCGGCTAGTCGTTTTGGTGGGTAAGGTGGTCGAAATTCGCCTATGATAATTAATATAATTTTTAATTTTGAACCTAAAAGGGTCCTTTTGTTGTTGTGACAGATTGACGAACGTCAACGTATAGTAAAATTGTATCCTTGGAGGAAGTTTAAAATATCGTGTATCAGCTAAATCTGCGATAGTGTGTTTTGTTGTTATTTTCATTAAATTTACGAATTTCTTTTTATTTTTGGTAATTTTATGTATTTATAAGGATTATTTAAATAATATTAGCTTTCTGCACACCTTCCTCCACTTTAATTTTATCTATGCCAAGCAATTCTCCTCCATTCGAATAATTCTCGTAAAACTGTACTGAAAGTTTTTTGCTTCACGTATGAATATTATATGATATTATGATGATTATATTTGAACGGGACACAAGTTGTGTCTACAACGAACTCTACATGGCAGATGCAGGCGAATGATCTAGTCTGTAAACCTAATAAAGTTCGCCTTTCAAACTGGTAACAAACAAACTGTGACTGCTTAATGAACTTTTATCCAAGGTTCGCATATTATAGATTAGATGTCGCCGTAAACTTCATTTTTGTGGTAAGATAACTTGCCTATTTCCGAGATAAAAAGTAACCTACATATATAAATAAACCCAGACTAGGTATCTGTGTGGGAAATTTCAATCAAATTCGTTCATAGGATTTTTCCTTGAAAAGGAAACAAAAGCACGGACAATTCTGGCCTGTGGGAGCGCAAAAAAAGCACGTACGGCAGGTAGGTACATGCTTTTTTTGCGCTCCCTCGATTTGGTAAGAATATGAATACTACTATTATAAATCTGAAAGTTTGTGATAATGGATGGATGGACGTATAGATGGATGTTTGTTACTCTTTCATGCATAAACTGCTTAACGGACTTTGTTCAAATTTGATATCGTAGTAGTTTAAGCTCTGGATTAACACATAAGCTATTTTTTATCACGAAAAAATACAGTGTTACTGTGGGATAACGAGGGCGGAATGAGGGCAAAAGCTAGTTATGAATAAGGTTTATGAAACCTGTAGTACGATGTATTAAAAGCTCCTAATTACAGAATGTTGTTGACCTACTTGTCAAATTGAACCGAAAATCTTAGCGCGGTAACGAGCCGCGGCCGCGCTGCAAATCGACTGTTCACCGCAATACAATTTAGCCCTATCCGGAAATATCCCTTTGGATTCAATCCTCGGTCTTCTCCTCCCTCTCTTTCCTTCCACTTTCTCTGCAAATATCGTTTTAGGGTTCCGTAGCTTACGTATTCGAACCCTTACGGTTTCGTCATGTCCGTTCGTCCGTCCATCTTCGGTTTCTGGCCAAACGGTTAGTGCTAGAAAGATGAAACTTTGCATATATATGTGTATTTTCCGCATTGACAAAGTGCTAAAATAAAATCACAATAAATTTCGAGTCCGATTCGCACTTGGCCGGTTGTTAAGAATATACCATGTCTAAGTCATCAATAAAATTGTTAGTAGAATTTCTCAAATAAGGAGCAGGTGCTTTAACTATTGGAGGGTAAGTTATAATTTACACGAACCAAACAAACTACAGTCAAATCGAAAAGCTAATTATTAACAAACTTCGATCCAGTTACGTTTCGACTTTGAGTTATATGTATGAAGTTTATTGATAAACTTTAACTCTATGGAATATTATTATTGTTTTTCTATTATTATTACTATCATTATTCAAATATATTACTATCGTTCATGTGCAGTTGTATATAGAATAAAGTAATTTTCACGTGCTATTTGTCTATTTAGTATCAAAAGACGGTTCTCTCACGTCCGCGGTTCTAAACGCGGTTAGGTTAGCGGACCTGCCTCTCAGAGTGCTACATGTGAGTTTTTCTTTTCGCATTCGATCGTGAGCGCGTTTAGGAATTTTTATGTGATTTATACAGTACCACCTAGTTGTAAACGAAACAACTAGGTCAAATCACATACAAATCCCTAGTAAACGCCAAACGCGCTCACGATCGAATGCGAAAAGAAAAACTCACACTTAGCACTCTGTAGAGCGGCAGTGACAGGAGTTGACAAAAATATATGGGATTTTTGACATAAGCAACGCTTTTAATGGGTAATGGGTGTTGCTAATAAGGGTGTCAACAGGCTGTGGCTGCCCACCGGTCGTTAGCAGTCCGTTTGCCCCGAATCTTATTGTTTATAATCCTCAACAGAAAATCCTAACTTTTTCAAATGCAAACTTCGTAAATTACGATTTTCACAATCTACATAATATCTGGAGCAAACTCGTTAATTGGATAGTGGATAGGATAATTACGCTTTCCTTCTCCACTATATTTGTATAATCCTATTATTCCGCGAGGCTTGCTTTATACGTTTTTCAATGTTGTGCCCGCGGAACGGCAATTATGAAGTAGGTTTAAGAAGTTTATAGTGTTTGTACAATAGATAGTAGATACTAGTATAATTAACAAGTGAATGGTTTACATGCGCTAATTCTAAGAAAAACATTTTGAAACGTAGATATTATTATTAAGAAACTTATCGAGAAGTGTTTCATGAATAGTTTACGTTCAATTAATAATGAAGGTTCATTTTGGGTAATTTTACCCATTAAGTTTAGCCACCAGCCAATCAGGTTCTCTGGCCACGCTGACCGTTCGCACGATATGGGTCGCGGCGATTTTTAAGTGCTCCATATAAAAGCAGTGGCTCCGCGACCCTATTTGGGTCTCGGGTCGTTCATCGGAAGGCTACCATATGTATAATAATTATTATCCCATACTAATTCCAGTTTTTGTAATGTGCTCGCATACTATCAGCGACTAATATTTTCATTGATACTTTATTTCCCGTGAGCCGGACAAATATAGTTAAAGCCTTATTTAGCAACGGTACAAACTTTTCAAAACATTTATTATTCACATACTAACTCGAGTTATAAAGATAAATAAAAATCTATAACCTGACTACGTAAAAAATCGGTCTACCCTCTTTTTTAAACGAAAAAGCCGAAACAAGAAAATAATTCGGATAGAAATCCAGAAATGCATAGGTACAAAAATGGTCAAGTTAGAGCCGTGGTCGCACCCACTAATGGCATCTAAGCGTAAGTCTAACCTAC
This sequence comes from Phengaris alcon alcon, assembly GCA_037179445.1. NCBI lineage: Eukaryota > Metazoa > Arthropoda > Insecta > Lepidoptera > Lycaenidae > Phengaris > Phengaris alcon. The sequence goes on from JAYRCH010000091.1 coordinate 48,700, forward strand.
AGTTATAAAATACTTCTCTTTAGTTTTAACACTATTAATCTCAAAAGTTTGAAATTATTATGAATAATAATTGTTAATAGCAAATTCAGACTACAACATTTCCTAAGATTTTTTACATATAATAATCGGAATAACACATTTTTGATAGATACAGGTATAGCCGTGTTTGAAAAGGAGCGTTTTTGTTTTTTGAGAAAATTTGAGGCGCGAAATTGAAATTTGAAGTTAAACCCTCTTAATTAAAGTTATCTATCTGCCCGTGACTCAAAGAATATACGAGATTAAAGAAAACTCGCGCAAAGAGGAACAATACAATAGTACAGCACTCATATGTATCCTTGGAGTGATAGGTCAAGTTCACTGTCTTCATTCCCTTTTTCATTCGTTCTTCGATTCTTAATCAGTATGTTGTTTAAAAGGTAAAATATTGGAAAAGGTAATTAGTTAATTTATAATTGCATTAGTGTCTATCCTGGTGTATAACAATTTCAAAAGAAATTGGTAGTTATAGGGACTGCCGATAGAAGTGAAAACTTAGATCTGTTTAAATTAAAAGCATGTCGGTGACGCGAACGCACGGGATTTCACCCATTCAAAAAACGCCTAACGCTCACAGCACACAGCTTTTGCGCATACGCCAGTGATGAGCATTTGAGTGACGTGAACCCATAATATTTTCCCCAACGAAAAAGTGCCCAACGCGGCTCTTTAGCTGTTTTTAAGCATGTTTTCACTTCAAAAACAGCACAGTTATTGTATTTAAAAATATCATATCAAAAACTTGTAATGTAATGTAATATAATAGCACAGGCTGTAGTGTGAACCCTTGTTAAGAGATACCTATGGTTTTTGAAACACTTTGTTACATACGTAATCTGATAATACTCAGATGGGGCAAGATAGTCTATGAGTAACGATGCACAAAAGTATGTTTCTCTAGATCCAGAAATAAAAATAAAGAGGTTCTTCTCTTATCTTCTCTTACCCTTCTCTTACCCCATCTAACCATATATTATAAAATGTCTTCGATATTGAACTAAAATCTAAATCTATTACTCACGCCTCTGTGTTGTCATCTCTGGACTCGGAGCGTTCGGCGTTGGCTTGGTTCCGCCTATGACGGCCCCGCTGCTCATCGCCGAGACCGTACAGGCCGGCCACAGCCGCCATCTTGGATTCTTTTTCACACCATGTCACGGGATGTCCATAGTCAATAACTCTAACCCCGCGTCTATCATCCTACTCTACATCACTTTAAAAGTTCTATACTATCTAATTCGAATTTTGGACGCATTGGTACAATCTAAATCACAATATTATTGTATTTAAGTTGATTATGTTGTTAACTTATATTAATATTATTGTTTCAGTTACGTTGGCTTCGTTTTGTTGGAGTCTTGAGGCATGCATCTGATAGTGAAATGATTTTAACTTTTTGGAGTTTCACGACCAAGCTATCTATTTGTATATGTATTATGTACTAAAATATGTATATAATGTGATAAACATATTATATATTTTATAGTATAAAAGTATTAAATAGGTATATTTCGATTGTCCGGTACCCGTAACACAAGTTCTTCGAGAACTTACCACGGGACCAGAAGGTTTATTCTGCTAATTAAATCCTTTATTATTAGGTACAGTTACGATCCAGTCCCGATATGTTAAAAATGCAAAATTGTGTTTTCATAATTAACGTCAAACCACCGACTGACCCGTTATAAATCGGTCTAAACTCCAAAAATCAGTTTACGATATCACGACGATTCATTTATAATTCAATTAATGTAAAATGAAAGTGTAAGTTATACGAGAATCGGAGTTTTGATTGACGTGATGTCCATATTATTATTATTTATATCCAAATTTCTATCCGAAAAGCGCACTAAGAAATTTCACTACATTTATAGTGTGAAAGCTTGCAATGTGTAGACATTTCTGATTAGATTTTAAATGCGTCAGTCGGTGAAACGAAAATGTTTCTCAAGTTTCCTTCAGAGAAATTCTTAGTAGTTAAAATATTGGTAGTAAGTTACAACTACATTTCAAAGGGTGTTTCTAGAAAATACTAGTACCGACCTACTTACTACGTACAGTTCGGTAATCTCTTACATTAATAATAGCTCCCAACACTGATTTCAGTGACGGTGGCCGGTTGCACTGAAACTAGACCAGCTACGCAGGAGTTACTTTATAGTTTCCAAGTGTGTGCGCAGTACACAAGAGCACTGTCTCTTCCTTTACTATCGAAACCTAGTGGGACGGATAACCGACACGACTGGCGAGAGACTAGGCGCAGGTCTGACTTTTTACATGCCAATCCGACGCATGGATTATCTTTCTTGTCAGACAATCAGGTGATCAGCCTGCATTATCCTAACCAAAGTTGAAAACATTTTTTGTTGTTCTAGGACGGAAATCAAACCCGAGCAAAGCTCTAAAGCTTTGCTCTCGACTTGGGTCCGATTGGACTTTGAAGGCTGTTAATATGTTACAATAATATTGAACTAATACGAGAAGCATTTAAATACATATTTTAATGTTACTATCTAATTACAGACTAATTATTATTACTAGACTAATAATAATTAGAATTAATTGGATAGCTACGTGATCTGTAGCTATATCTAATCTTCGTTATAATCTGATATTATATAAAAACGGTTTGCATTTCCAATGTCTCGTTAAAACTCAAACGAACGGCTGGACCGATTTAGTTAATTTTCGTCTTGAAGTAATTGTTTAAGTTCAGGGATGAAATAAACGGTAAAAAATATTGGACGTTTATAGTTAAGACCAAAGTACGTGTGTCGGGACAACTAGTAGTACAAAAATTGTCAGTTATATGGACTGCCGATGGAAGTGAAAACAGTATTTAGGTATACCACTTTCAACAATATTATACTATAGTGCCTGGGAAACCAAGCATTGCTCGGGGTTTTAGTAGTGCGAGAAAAAAATATATTTCGTCTAACCGAGCTTCGAACTCGAGACCAATTGGTCAACAACGCAAAATCAAAGCGCCTACGTAACTTCGTTACGCGTATCTGACATTAGACTTCGAAAAAACTCATAATATTTATTTGTATTACACGACAAAAGAATAACATGACAAACCAAGATCCTTATGTCGTTTATATAATGGTCAAGTCGGAGGTAAAATAATTTTGAACGGACTTTCAACATGTCAGTCATGAGCATGTCGGTGACGCGAACCCATAAGATTTTCTCCTACCAAAAAGTGCCCAACGGTGCTAAAAAAGTTTTCACTTCAATAAATAATAAATAACTGGAGGTACTTTATTCTTATATATAATATTTTACTATTGTGGCTTGAACTCCTTTGTTACATAAAATAGAACATAATAATTTTTTAAATAATTATATATCCTATAACCTATCACATGCTATTTTGTGACTTTTTCAGTTCTTGTGAAGAATTTGATTTGAAACTCAATGTTGGTACCTAATCTGTTGGTTTAATGCTCTAAGCTTAAACTTGACGCAAAGCGGGAACGATGTGATCTAAGTAGTTTCTGTTTTCCGTACCTACTATATCTAGGAGGTACTCGTCTTCATGAATAATAGGAAATCCTATGATGTAGTACTCATGTACTACATCATACATCTACTAAATGTAAAAAAATTTGAGGATGGATGAATGGATATATGTTTTTCTAATGATGTATAGATGTTACTCTTTCACGTGAAAGCTACTGAACGGATTTTGAGGAAATTTGGTATGGTAGTAGTTTAAGCTCTGTGTTAACACATAATATACTTTTCATCCCGAAAAACTACAATGAGATACGTGCGGAGCCGCGGACACATGCTAGTATTCCTATACAACAATAAATATATGTATGTATCAATATACATTCTGTTCCATGGTACTAGTTTATAACTTAATAAGACATCTGAATACATAAAGTACTTAGCGTCAGGTAATGGAATAAGGGCACAACTGGTAATATTGGTTTAGTTGGCAAAGTTCTAGAGTGCTTTCGAATTTGTATGAAATTTATTGAAACTGCAAATAGTGAACAATTCTATATATTATATGTACCAGCTTTTTCCCGCGACTCCGCCCGCGTAATTACAGTATCCCAAGGGGGTATCTTATCTATACTTTTTCGGCATAAAAAGTAGCCTATGTGTTAATCCAGAGTTCAAACCACTACCATACCAAATTTCATCAAAATCCGTTCAGTAGTTTTTGCGTGAAAGAGTAACAAACATCCGCCATCCATTCATACATCCATCCATCCATCCTCACAAACTTTCACATTTATAATATTAGTAGGATTAGTAGGATATAATAGAGCCAGGTCTGTTTAGTGACTTCTAGTTTTAATATTACTTTTTAGGGTTCCGTAGCCGAAGGGTAAGGACCGGGACTATTACTAAGACACCGCTCTCCGTCCGTCTGTCCATCCATCTGTCACCAGGCTGTATCTCATGAACCGTGATCGTCAGACAGTTAAAATTTTCACAGATGATGTAGTTCTGTTGCCGCTATAACAACAAATACCAAAAACAGAACAAAACTCCCATACCTACAACAAACATGATTTGCCGTGTCGTACGGAACCCTTCGTCCGCGAGTCCCACACGCACTTGACCGGGTTTTTCGCCTGCTCACTGGTCACACATGTAAAGCAACAGTACTTTGTTTAATGACCACTATTTTTTAGTAATTACTAAAACGTTTTGCCACACAAAAACCTCTCGCAACATAATTTTGTTTTAAGCGAAATGAAATAGCGATTAGGATGTTCGTATTTAATAAAGACTAGCTTTTTCCCGCGGCTCTGTCCACGTAAATATAGTACCGGGTATCCCACGGGAATACTGTACTTTTTCGGCATAAAAAGTAACCTATGTGATCCAGAGCCTAAACCGTTCAGTAGTTTTTGCGTGAAAGAGTAACAATACTGGATGTATTGTATCCATCCATCCATACATCCATCCTCACAAACTTTCACTTTTATAATATTGTGTTTAAGTTAAGATTAAGAAAATAAAGTAGGTATTTAAAATATATTGGTTATTTTGATATACTAGATTTTGTAGATAATGTTATTATGTAGAAAAACTTCTGGTAGCTATTTTATGGCAGAAAATATTGGAAATGGTAGGAAATTACAACCCCCTAAAGGATCAACATCGACTTAACCAACAACCCTGTATATTTTCAAACTTTTTGATGGCTCTAAAAACCTAAATCAAAAATTAAATTCTCTTTCGAAAGTCTTGAAAATTAGATGGATTGACTTGAAACATATGAAACTGTTTTTAAAGTAATATTAACATAGCTCTCGCTCGCTCGAAGCTATCGCTTGCTGAAATTTTCCATCACATATTCATATTAAAGTGCTGGATGAAAACGACGAAAATTTTCATGGCTTTAGCCTTCATAGTAGTAGCGAAGTATGTATTGTTAAGTAATACCCCACACAATATTCGATTCGAGCTGCTCTAGTGTTACTGCTTAGAAAATATCAACAGTGCAGTTCATGCCTGGTCGAAGTGAAACATAATACGCCTAAAATAAACATAATATAAAAAATACGCCATTTATCCAAATCTCTCGTACCTACGTTATATCTTATGTACAGTTAAACCATGTTGTTAGTGGCACTCGGCAATCTTCGTTTTTCTATTGAAGTGACGATTGCCGAAAGACATTGAGGTCACGGTCCGTGGTTGTTTTGTTTATCTACTGTAAGTTCCAAATCATAAAGTTGAAACCTCTTCACAACTCTTCTGATATACACGTCACCGTAAAATTGTAAAAACCTTTAGATTGTAATATAACTAGCGATATTGTAAAAATATGTCGAAGGATTATTTTCTTGTGATATATTATAATCTAACGAAAAAAAATACGTGAAATTGTAAGCAGAATGTTCAGATTTGCAATCTTCCGACATTTTACAATCTCGCCGTTCATATTACAATCTAACGTTTTCTTAATTTAACACTGACATAGCAACAGTATTTAAGTACTTAAAACTTAGTATCATTCGATATATAAATGCTATTTTTATCAAGGCTACATAACTATTCTCTTACACAACATGTGTTATATTAGGACTAAGAGGCTTCGTATCTATAAGTAGGTATATTATTGTATGCTTAAATTAGCGTTATGTTTTTTGTATTTATTTTTACCATATTAATTATATGTCTATTCTATTTTATATTATATTCTTATACAAGCTTACTACTCTAAGCATACTGCGCTGTAGGGTAATTCCAGGATACATGCCCGAGTGAGATAGATGTCGCGATTTTAATTACTCTAGTTTTGTGAATGAATTGACAGACTTTTCAACCAAGTTGTCCGTGTCGCATGTTTCTGTAATTGCATGGGAATGCAAAATATTATTAGATGACACAAAATAAAGAGGTAAGCTAAAATCGCCAATACTCTGAAAATATTAGAGAAAATGTTTTTCAATTTAATAAATTGGTCATTGAAAACCCGAAGTTTCGGATGGTTAAATAAATAAAGCATTTTACTTTATTGACGAAGAGATATAGAGTGATCAAATGGGCAACTATTCTGTTATTTTCCCCTATATACACTTTATATACATCAACCAGCACTCGATAGATTTTTTAACTTTCATTAACTTGGCTGTTTGGTGGTGTTACGCTTCAGATCTTCGGGCTCAATTTGGAGCAGAGCTTTATTAGTTCAACCTTTTACATGCACAACCGATGAATATAAAAGTTGAAAACCTTTGAAGAAGGCTTTAAAAAGTAAGTTTGTTAACTTCCCAGTGTTTATTTTGTTGACAGAACAAACTTATACAGTCTTACTTTTTAAAGCCTTCTTTAATAAAACTGTAAAAGTTTGTTCTGTCAACAAAATAAACACTAAGAAGTTAACAAACTTCCTAGTGTTTATTTTGTTGCGTGAAATGACGCTTGCGTAACTACGCAAGCGTCATTTCACGCCAGTTTTCTGTGAGGCCGATAGATCTCCGACCTGGCCGGCCCATTTTTAAGTTAACACACCCAATCCCCGTCAGATTAGAACATATTTTAGTTATATTAAAAAAAAATCTATTGGGATACCTAAACGACATTATGTCTTTTATTGTTTAGGTAGTTTTTGTCATCGATTTGCTTTGACTACCCATTATTACTATTGCAAATACCTTTTTAGTAGAAGTCTTAGATGATGATGATCATGAATGGTTTTATATTATACAGTAAAGCAAGTAGTGCCAAGTGTTTAAGCGTGTTATAAAACATACGCGTGCATGTCTTCAGCGACGACCTCCAATGTTCTTTTCCATTATCCAATAATAGGAAATAAATCACTTGTGTTTTTAACAAACAAAGTATTTAATTCCTATAAGTCTATAAAGGGAAGTATATAATATTCAAAAACCTTAATAACAAAAATGATATTACTAAAGTAATTTTAGTCCAAAATTTATAGTTCACTGGTTGTTCACTAAAATATTGTATCAATTTAAAACAGGTTCAAATATTTACTTTGCAGAACATACGTTCTTATAGTATGTTTATTGGTTTTAATGTTTGTTTTTATCAATCCGCAGAATAAATATAAACTATTCATGAACGGCAAAAAAAACCAACTAATCGTGAATATGTTATATTCACTCAAGTGTAGTTCGCAACTAAGCACGGGTGTTTTACGATCTAGCGGGAGTGTTTTATAAATTTCAAAATCAACAACTTTCACTTGTTTTTATTGTGCATTAAACTTCAGCGTTTAAAAAAATATATCAACTCTTCTTGATTCATTCATAAGCTCCAGTTATAAAAAAGTGAAGTGTTTTAGTTATTTTAATATTAACCTCCTTGGTTTTAAACTAACTTATAACATTATTTTTGTGGCGTGTCTTAGAATATAGTTTCGAAGTGCCACCTCAGTTTGTTTCAGAGGGTGGGTAGTTTTCAACCACCTTCCAAAAAAGAGGAGGTTATATATTCGACCCGTGAATTTTTGTGACACAGTTACCTATTATAAGCGTCAGCTTACATCGAGATGCGACGCGTATCGGTTTGAGCTGACCCTAATCAATCGAGAAACAAACAAACAGCTCATGATATACACGAGAATCACAATCTTGTGCTGTTTTTTTTTATATTGTTATTTTAACAATAAAAATGCTATCTTGACTAAAGCCGCGGCGCGGCGCCACTCGCGTGTATATTGACGTTACAACGATTCTTGTAATCTAATTAGCCAACGAGATGGCAACATGTGAGCAAAATATATTGATAATTTACATATTACATAAAGTAACGTCATAATGCAAGTATGGGTGTTTTTTCAGTCAGTGTTCAAACTTTCAGGAGTGAATATACTCTTGAATATACCTAAACAATTTTTACTATGGGATCAACTGTTCTACTTGAGAAAAAAAATCAGCTGTTTCCTACAAAATGTTGTCTATGCCGTAGCCCTTTTTTTATTTTAGTTTTCCAAGTACCTTTTTGTAATGAATGGAGTCATTTGATCAATCGAGCAGGAGAAGTTAGAAGACATCATTAACCTTGTCGCTGCACTACCGGCAACACACAATATCATACATTACGCTACGCGTGTGGCCCAGTCTATATTATATAACAGTAGCGAGGCAAATAAAATATACAACTCGATATCATATTAGATTCCCTTATGAATATTACTTATCTTTAACATATTATATTAATTTTCAAATTACAATACTACAACCAAACAATAATTTGTGACCAAAGCGCCCAAAAACTAGTTTTAGGTCTATACTACCCAATAGATGGCGCCAAGTACACTTACAATCCTACTAATATAAATGTGTTAAAGTTTGTGAGGATGGATGGATGAATGGATGGATGTATGGATGGATGTTTATTACTCTTTTACGCAAAAACTACTGAACGGATTTCGATGAAATTTGGTATGGTAGTAGTTTGGGCTCCGGATTGAAACATAGGATACTTTTTATCCCGCAAAAGTAAAAATCCCGCAAAACACATTTCGCCTACCTATATAATTTTCATTCTATAACTTTACGAATTCGTTGTTGTCAATTATTAGTGCTAAGCCCACAGGTGTATAATATAACAAGATGCCGTCGCCGATTATATGGGTTTATTAAACTTTTTGTTTTAAGAAAGTAGTAAACAAGAAAGTTTATTAATATAATTATCCTTGAAGCAAATAAATATTTCTAAATAATTCAGCGAGTGCTGTAGACGCATTAAAGTAGTTATTTATGTTCCTGACAGCTCTTCTCGGGGCCGCCTTTTATTTAAATTAGTTAAGACCGTGTCACGGAACCTAATATGAATATTGTGTTAATCGGATCTCGACTAATTAGAATTATAGTTTAGAATGCCGCAAATTTTCCTTTCATTTTAAAGTTAATATTTATAATATATATAAATATTATAGCTAACCAAATGCATGTCTGGACATGTCTAAAAAAGGGTCCGTAACTTTCAACGGCTATACTCCGTAACAATAGGTTTAGAAATGGTATCTTGTGAACCGCTTGGTAGGTCGATTACTCGAAGGAAAATGTATGGGGATTGGGGAGCCCCTAAAATATAAAATCATAATTTTGTATGATGCCAAAAAAATTGTATATAATATCTTTGTAATCTGTAACTAATAAAACAAAATACAACATCGGTCTATTTGTATACCGAAGTTATCAAGGGAGGACAGTGCGACACTATAAGGGTAAACCTTGTAGTTACTACGGGACCCAAAAAAGGGATCAGCGCCCTGGTAGGATCCTTAACTCTTTCCGCTATCCATCAATTCGTGGTTAAGATGTTCGGATTGAAAACTTTTATTAACACTTTTATTTTTAATAATTTATTTGTTACCGATTCCTGAGCGGGTTACGCTTTCTAGTTATGACTGTGCTTATTCCGCTTGGAATTGGAAGCTCTAATTTAAAACGTCAAATTCTACATAATGTAATGGTTTTATTTTTTGATTATATTATCAAAAAGATAAAGATTTTTAGAAGAAAAGATGATTTTTTAGGATTCCGTACCCAAAGGGTAAAAGCGGGGCCCTATTATTGAGACTTCACTGTCTGTCACGAATCGTGATAGCTTGACAGTTGAAAATTTCACAGATGATGTATTTCTTGTTGCTAATAATAAAAAACTGAATTATATGAATATATTTTTATATGGTACCCCTTAGTGCGCGAGTTCGAATCACACTTGACCGGTTTTTTTATTCAATAAAAACATACTTGTACATGCATAATGGCCATACCCTTTTTAGCTCATAAATAAATATTAAGTATTTAGACCCTACTAGGTAATGGGGTAATGTAAAATAGGAGTACGATGACCTAGTAAGACACAATTTATCTTACCTTTAATTTTAGCTCTGTTTCCGAAACAAACTTTTATTATTATGTAACAATCAAAACTATATACTTGTAACTTATTAAATAAATAGCGGCCTGTACATACTATAGGCCCGGTTAACCTAGACCATATTACAGTGGCGTGAGGTTCCTATAACTCCGTTCCTATCAGCTGCATTTACCACTTACCTTTTGAAAACCTCATTCATTAAAATTGGTTAAGTAGATAAGGCGCTACAGCCTACGGTGGAACAAACATACATACATAGTTTGCCAAACATACCCATCCTTTTGGCTTCGCCGTAGTCGGGTAAAAACTAAGACGTAAGTTAATAAACGTAATATCTTTTATGTTCAGACATTGTAAGTTAATAAAATGGAAGTTTATAATGAACAATGAATACTTTGTCAGTTTTTATTTGTTCGTGTAGCTGCTGCTGGTACTTTTTAAGTAAATTAAAAGTTTTTGCATTTAACGTGAAAGCAATCGCACATTGATTTATAGTAATGTAAAGTACAAAAGTAGATAATACAGGATTATTTCCGCATTGCAGATGTGGATATAAGTTCATTCACTTTGAAGGATGCTTTAGTATTTAAATTACACTTGTAACCCATAAAATTCGTGAATGGTTTTGGTGTAGGCGCATAAAGATTGTTCATTTAAAGTTTTGCGAATGGCTTGATCTAAATTATGCTGTTTACTTTAATTATGTGTTTACTTTAAACTTAATACTTATACATAGGTTATAATATTTTTCTATTCTAGGTTTGAGAATTACAATCAAAATATTTTTATGCAACTAGGTACAAGTTAGGAACATAATTTCTACACAACAGAAGGTCGATTCTACTATTCTACTACTATCTAATTTACTACTATATTAAATCCTGCAGTAATACAGTTGCGATCCATTCCCGATATGTCAAAACTGCAAAATAACGTTAAAACCAACGTCGAACCCGTTTGATTGGATTAGACTCCAAATATCAGTTCAAGATATCAAGACTATTCATTCAAAAATACAAGTACCTGGGTAACTGAGCTTTGCTCGGAGTTGTGATACATTTAAAAAATAAAAGAAAAATGTTTATCTCACTGGGATTCGAACCCACCACATTCCGAATTTTCGAACAAGGCCAAAAATATACATAGGCATGCATACCAAACTGCCAATCGGACTGACATAATAGAGTCAAAATTATTGATACGAGTATATTGTTGCACGGCGAAAGAAAAAACATGTATAGTTTAAAAATTAAGCCCAGTTTCCCAAGGATATGATCTATAATATGATCCTAGCTAGACCAATCCCCCCCCCCCCCCAAACTCCCTGCATACATGCATACAAACTTCATGTAAATACTTACAGCCGTTGCCGTACGATTATATATATACAAGATTGTCTCGTTTAAAGTATAAGATATAGATAGGTAGGTACTTTATAATAAGATAGTAAAGTTGATTTTGAATCTAAGTTTCTAAGCCGCTTTTAAAAGTGTTTAAGTGTATAAAATATATGTACCTATAATCTATATAGAAAAGAAAAAGGTCAATCACTGGCAAAAAAGGATAATTATAAGTGTATACAATATAATGTACATACGCCGTATTTTCCTCAGTATACAATCACAAGATATTCCCGAGCTCCAGCACGTAGAAAATATCTGAAATTCCCCCGCTATTGTAGGAAATATGCAAAATAATTCAAATTCCCGGCAAATTCGAAGTGGAATCACGGCGATATTTCAGTCATCTTTGAGACTACTTTGAGGTAAAATACGATTTCAAACTGAGCTGAGTATAAGTTACTGGTGTTAAAACTTAATACAAATCTATTTGCATTTACCTTAATGAATCGTAAGAGTATAAATGTAAGTGAAACGGATTTTATATCTATATCTATCTCTGGATTAAAACATAGGCTACTTTTGATCTCGAAAAAGTACAGTATTCCTGTGGGATACCCGATACTATGTTTACGCGGTTGGAGCCGCGGGATAAAGCTAGTACTACATATTAAATAATAAATAAAATTGAAATGTCTGTTTGTTATTTTAATTTCACAGCTTTTCACTAAATTCTGAAAGTATATTTATTTTACGGTACTTACTTAATTATTTTTTTAATTTTTTGTCTGTCCATCTGTCTGTTTGTTCCGGCTAATATCTAAAACGGCGGGACTGATTTTGACGGGACTTTCACTTTTAGATAGCTGATGTTATAAGGTGTAACATAGGCTACTTTATTTAGGGGTTCCGTTAAAAAAATTGTATTCCGTTTCCGTTAGTTGTACGCAAACGGAAGTTACTGGGACCGGCTAATTACATTATTATTTAAAAGGTAATTTACTTCTTTACTGATATAAAATCAGTTGTATAAAACGCCAAAAATATAAAAGTTAATGTGTCTAATAAACTAATAATGCAAATTAGCAGATGCTTACTCAATTTTAAACTTGAATAAGTAACTAAGCGCAACTCTACTCTGAAATTTTATATTTATTTTATAAAAAACTTACAAGTTCTCTGCTAAGATTATTACTTATCTTTCGCCCTAAGTTTTTGCCGTGTTTCATTTGTGCTAATGGTGCTCCCACACCGCTGTACACAAACATTTGATTACAATGTTAAACAATGTTTTCATGTTAGGCAATGTTATTAATGGACTAAGATCCCAGCCCCGCCAGACTCACCTCATATTCTTACTGATAAATGTATGTCATATTGGAGTAGGTATTTCTGTGTGCAATGAACGTATGCATACCCGCCAGATTGTGCCCGTGGGCCTATTTTTAAATACAAGGCGCTAAAGTTGCGTAACATCCTACAGTTCCTAACAAAATGTGACAATTGTTAGTAAATGTTTTAGTGTTAGAAAATGTTCGTAAAAGTTTTCTAGCAGTGTTGGAGCATCATTACGTGAAACTATAGATTCTATTTTCTATGCCAAATTTTAGCAATATTACGAACTGGATGTACCTATCAGGTGATTTCGTACACGTAAAAAGAACTGACATTTACTTATACTCTATATCTGCACTAAATTTCATCAAAATCGGTCCAGTATTTTCGGAGGCTATACAATGCAATCAAAAAACAAATGCTTTTTATTTATAATATTAGTTAAATACATTTTAAAAATCTCCACACATACACTTATATTAATTAAATTAATTTCAATTGAAATAATGTTGATAATTACTGTCGGCATAATTATTTTTTTAAATTATTAATTTCAATATGATCATTAAAATACACCGGGAGCTTAATTAATTAATTAATTTACGAGTGTTAATTTATCTGTGACATGTTTAATACAGTTATTGAATTAAAATATTAATTTCCACGCGCCAAATATGAGCATTAAAATAAAAGAAGAATAAAAACGTACGTAAAGATTGTCAGGGACAAATTTATTACACGAATACACACGTAAAGATTTAGTAGAAAAAGGCATAACTGAAATTTACTGAATATTTTTCAGTGGAAAGTTTGTCCATTCGGAAAAAGCAGTAGATAAATTTGTTAGTCAAATTTTTAGTTCGCGGCGGCGTTTAAGTTGGATACGTTACGAGCATCAATACTCTGTTGATAATTCCAAACACGATTCCAAACTGTAAATATACCTAGTCGGTAAGACGCGCACTGATTATTATTTAAAACTTTTATTCGCCCACCTCTTTCCAACATTTAACATCAGGAATAGCATGCTGTAGGCTCAGTGGTCCTGTGGTTTAGAGCTTAGCTTTTAACTCCGGATGTTCTATTCCCGCGTTGGAAACAAAGAAGTATTCAGGTATCGTTAGGACAATGCAGGCTGATCACCTAGATCAGCCTCCTGATATTCTATTCCCGCGTTGGACAAGATGTCACTAAGATGCACGATTATACCTTAACTAAATAAATATTTTTGGGATTCCTATAAAACTTAAGGAACCCTATAGTTTCGCTCTGTCCGCCCTTCTAGCTTCTGGCATTATGAATACAAATGGTTGAAAATTGGTAAAATAATTTTATATTAAGTGGGTGGCTCTCCAATATCCATGTGAAGTGGGGATGAAATATATTTTTTCATTCTATCCCATCATGTGGGGTATCGTTAAATATATTATATCCTTTTAAATAAAGGCCAATGTTTTTCAGTCTTTCTATGACAAGCCAGGTGTATTCGACAATCATGTTATAATAGACAGAGGACCAGTCTTAGGCGAAAAACACACCGAACTAGTTTGAGAATCGCTTTATTTCTTGACAACCTGACACCAACTGCTGAACGAAGCCAGCATATAAATCTGCAGCAGATTTCTTAGAACATTTGTGCTTGTGTTTTGACAACGCAAAAGTAGCACTAACAGTAAATAGATGACGCTATATATTCGAAGAGCATTAGACAGCACTCGAAGATATATCGAGAAAACGTTACGAGTTACGGAACATTATATCGAATCTTGTGTATGCAGTATGAACCTATTAAAATTGATTTACGACTCGAGAAGAGGATACCTATTGTTAAGATGCTATGCTTTTATTATAGGGTTACTGACTAGTGTAGCTCACCCAACAGACTATGAACTATCTATGAACTATCCTAACTATGAATATTATTAACTTCAAAACTTTATTCGCATAACTTAGTATCAAAGTATATAAGTATCAATATCAAAAACATGGTCTGACAAACATACCTAGTAGCCTTGTACAGGCAATTGATAATAAATAAATAATTACAATTTTTATACTTCACATATTTAAAAAGTAAACATTAATTTTATTATCTTTTGTATAATATATTTTATTAGATTTTTTTAATATCAAATTCAAAACAAAATAATAAAAACTGCCTCTGTCGTTTAGCCTATTGGTCGGTACGTTTTGGAGGGGTTTTTCTACAAATACTGAACACGTAAGTTCACGTATTCAGTATTTGTACAGTATTTGAAACAGTGTTACACAACCCAAATGTAGTGGTATGATGTTTATCAGCCAGCTCCAATCCTAACGTTGATTGTTTCGACTTCCATATTGTACGGTCATTGGTATTCCGGTGCCGTTCGTTGAGGGACTGTCAAAATATACCCTGTGACTCACACCGATAAAAGTCTATTTGGAAAATGTTTATGATACATAATAATTGAAGTGACACTACACTATGGAGTTATTATAGAAAATTACGTATCATTTCTATTGTAATAAAACATAGACTATAGTAATAAGCAAGTAATAGCAATAATTTAAATAAAGGCCTTTTAAAGCGTAGACATAAAACTGGCAGGTAATATTTCCAACACGGCGGCAACATGTAAAGTTATTTTGAATTATATTTTTTACCTAATTACAAAGCTCTTTTATAAACAATCTAATTTTTCTTTAATGAAACGAAAGACATATTTTTCATGAGATGTACTTACTTTAAAAAAAAACATGACGTATACAGAGCTTCCTTAGTTAAAATAAAAAATCTTGTCATGACATTAACAGCGTGACGTGACCTTGACATTTCACTGTCAACGCGCCTAAAGGGGTCACCCTTTAATATTATTGGTTACGTCTTTACAATTGTATACGTGCTGACACATTTTCGATTTCCTAATAAAAGAAAATCAACATTTCCCTTTGTAAGTCTCGAGTGGTGCTCCAATAAGATCAATAATTGGATCAAGTCATCGAGCACGGTCTTACTATACTTATGCTTGCTGCTTATACTCCACAGTCTACAGGCTCTTGGGCTAAAAATAAGCGACATTATTCATAATTAAAGGGAAAAGTGGAGTGAAATTTAGTTAACCAGAGGAACAGCTGTGGTGCCTTGAATGGTTGTTTTTCTTTATGCTTCGCAATTATTTTTATTTAAAACTACGTAAATTATATTAACTTCTCCGAAAATCAATTAATTTTTACTTTCGATATACAATTATTTTTCTGCCTAAACGTCTTCACTTATGCAGTAATTCATGTGTCCGAAATATCCCGAACTGATTTTTCTAGACCTTATATTAGGTATTTACCTATGAAATTGCCGTTTTGCATGAAAAACTTTTAAAGAATTTTTTTTCATGTATTTTTTATTTGTATTAATTGAAGTAATCACCCATGCAATCAATGCATCTTTGCCAACGCAGTGGCACTTTATTGATGCCCTTCTTAAAGAAATCAGCTGGACGGGAGGCAACAAATTCTTCAAAGGCATTTTGTACTGCCTGTCGGGTATTGAATTTTTTTCCCGCCAAGAAGTTATCCAAATTCTGAAAAAAGTAGTAGTCTGCAGGCGCAAGGTCTGGTGAGTAGGGTGGATGACGGAGAGCTTCAAACCCCAGTTCTTGCAACTTGGAGACCGTCTGCTGTGCAGTATGAGGTCGCGCGTTGTCGTGCAGGAGCAGCGGAGACGAGCGATTGACCATTGCTGGTTGGAGATGTGCCAGCTTCTCCATCATTGTGTTCAGTTCTTCACAGTACACATTTGCAGTAATGCACACCCGTTTGGTAAGAAGCTGTTATGAATCACACCGGCGCTATACCACCAAACAGTGACGATCACTTTTCTAGGGGTAAGTTTTCGTTTAGGGCATTGTTTAGGTGCTGAACCAGGATCCAACCAACTTGCTGAGCGCTTGCGGTTATCAAACAGAATCCATTTTTCATCGCAGGTAACAATGCGGTTCAAAATTCCTTCATTTGTGTGTCTGTTGAGCAGTGCAAGGCACGTCTCGACGCGTACTTCGCGCTGGCGATCATTGAGTTCGTGGGGCACCCATTTGTCAAGCTTTTTTACCTTGCCAATTTGACGCAAATGGACCAATATTGTTTTGATGCTAACGTCGTCAGCTCCTGCTAATTCAGCCGTAGATTGTGTATCATCAGCTTCCACAATCGCCTTTAATTCGTCATTGTCGACCAAAGTCTTCGGACGACCGCAAGGTTCATTTTTCAGGTCGAAATTTCCAGAACGGAAGCGAGCAAACCAATAACAGGTGGTGCGTTGGTTTGTAGTATTAGCTCCGTAAACGTCGTTAATGTTGCGTGCCGCTTGTGCCGCGTTGCTGCCACGACGGTACTCATATTCCATAATTACTCGAATTTTTAACGTATTCATGATGACGAAAAAGATTGAAATGCGATGAAAATGTAACACTAATCAATAAACAAATGACTACTTTTGGAAAAAGAAATCCATGTTTTTAAAATAAAATTAATATGAAATTAGAATTCTTAGCCAAACAAAAATTATTTTGATTTGAAATGGCCTGTACTGCAGAACGGCAATTTCATAGGTAAAGACCTATTATAAGCGCTATGTTACCCGGTCTATTATTACAAATTTAATGACCTAATTTATTAAAATCGGACCAGTAGTTTAGGCGCTACGGAGGACCAAACATAAAGTCAAAGTAAATTTTTCTATTCAAAATCGGTATTTTTATACCCTTTCTGAACGTCAGTTAACATGATGCCTACCACCGGTTCGCAAACTAGCCCGGCGAGAAGACCCGGCGTAAGAAACTCGCACGGGGCCACCTTTTCGCATAAAGATGGAAAAATTATTATTTTCAGTAAAATATTTTTATAATGTAGTAACTTAATCTATATAACAGAAGTTATAAGTACATAGAACATACTTAAGTACACAGAAGCAGCCTTGCAGGGGACCATCTTATTCCCAAGGTGTAAAATCATTAATGAAATCACTGACCTTATAATTTAAAGCTTTAGCACACAAACGTTCTTTATCAACTTTTTTTAATTTATTAATGGAAAGATTTTGAATGTTATCTGGGATTCTATTGTAAAGGCGCATCCATTGACCTTTAAAAGATTTACTTACATACATACATAGACTGCCAATTGCCCTGCCCTTCTTTTTGACTTCGCCGTCGCGTCGTCGGGTGAAAATAGAAATATTTATTTTCGTTTGCTACTTTCAACTTTTTAAGAATATTATTTTATACAACCATAGTACAGAGCCTTAGCCGAGTTGCCATCGTTAATTACGACGACGAAGTTTGAACAAAAATGTATATAGTTTGACTTATGCATCGCTAAGTGACATATAAGCATCGCATGTCACTTAGTAATGCATAATAAAATCCCATACATTTTTGAACTTCGTCGTCGTAATTAACCCGACAAATCTAAGCAATGTTCACTACGTTTACGTGAAATAAAACTGTATTAGTGAGTAGTATGGTTGATTTTCAATAACGTCGAATATAGTATTGGTATTATATTGTATAATCTAATTTAGAATAATTTTTTTTTGTATTTAAGGTAATACTAGGAATCAAACTTGCTATGGCCATTTTTCTCTAAACTCAGAGACTGATCAGAGATAATGAGGGTTAAAAGTCACTTTCTGAGATTGTAAAAAAATGATTGAGAGTTTGTATGAAAAACACTTAAAATCTGCCCCGATTTCCATGAAATTTAATATCCGAAATCCGAATTAATAAGTAAATACAAATCATCCCAAGTTTATATAATGAGATATCAACAAAGGGTGGATGGGGTTGAATTTTGACACACAGATAGTTATTAAAACGTAGATTTATTAAAAAAGGATGTAAAACTATAAAAAATTGATTTTTCGAAATGCATCCCCACGGGGGTGCAATGCGGGTTCACGCGGACGAAATCACACGCAAAAGCTAGTCATTTATAATCTCAGTATTTTTAACCGACTACGGTGAAGCCAAAAGGAAGGGTAATTATTTTGGCAGTCTATGTATGGATGTATGTTTGTTCCGTAGCGCTTAAATGACCAATCCGATTTTAATAATTTAGGTGTCAATATATACCTAATATTATAGTACTAACATAGGCTATATAGTATTTTTTATAAAAAAATATAATTATTAATTCTTGTTATAAGTCAAATTAAAAGAGACAGGGTTATGTGTAACCTAGTAAACATAAGTACTAAACTAGTAGAATTAATATTTTATAACCAGAAATTATTTAGACCTGTTTGGTATAAAACTCTTTTATTTTAATATTTTCTGGAAAATAACATTGCGTAAGTAGTAAATAACACTCTGCTAGATCCCAACATAACATTTCTACGCGTCTATTCGAGAGATTTGATATTAATTCCTGTGCTACGTGACTATCCTTTAGACAAGCAAGTGATCGGGACAATGCTTCCCGTTGAAATATTCAAAGACCCAATAAGTTCCCGTTTACGATAAAATAATCTCGTTACTATAATGATTAAGAAGAGCAAAAATTATTACTGTTCTAAAAAAAACAAAAAGTAGGCATTTTAAATACTAAGACAATCAATTTAACTACATACAATCAAAGAAATTTTGAACACTTTTTGAAGCAAAGTTCTATACGGGCCGGACAGTGCGACCATTCCATTCGTGCTAAGCGTCAGATTTTTAGCATTACCATTACTGAGAGCGTTACATATTATATTGTATAGGTATATAGACTGCTGATACTCTTTATATACTAGCTCTATGTTCATTCGCTTTATACTATAAAGCTTTGCTTCTTTCGGGCGTCCCTAGACGGTATTATTTTTTTATATAGGACACTCTACAGTTTCTTTTTTGTACATTTTATCACAAACTTCAGCCGTGAATCGCGATACAACCAATTATAAATATCGATTCTCAAAGGCAATATTATGATCTTGAAGTCAGTAAAGAAAAAAGAGTCCACTGAATGAGAAAAGGAAGATGTTCAGAAAATATGAACGCTAGTCTACCTACTCAACATAACCAAGCCATATGTTAATAAAAAGATATTAATTAATGTATGATGATGTACCACCATTTGACCACATATTTTTTTGTTGGAATTTTTGTGTAACACGTCCAATACAGACAAAAAATCAGGATTTTTCATCCCTTTACTAAGAGCTAACTTTACATTATTATTAATATAATTATAATTTCATAATTATACGACTTCTGTGGCTCAGTGGTTGAGCGTGTTGGTGCTCAAGCCGGAGGTCGCGGGTTCGAATCCCGCCGAAGGAACAAAAAGTTTATCTTTGTTCCTGGGTCATGGATGTGTATTAAATATGTGTATAATATAGTAAAAATCTTAAATATATGTATAGTATAAGAAGTATTAAATCTATTTCCGTTGTCTGCTACCTGTAACACAGGTTATTCGAGAACTTACCACGGGACCAGATTGACGTGATGTGAAGCGTCCAAAGATATTATTAATATTATATTATTAATATTGGACCGTATTTGCGGAGAAGAGGACAAGGAGTTAGGTAGTAGTAAATGCAACCCTGTATACGCTATATAATTGATTCGAAAACCTAAATATTTATGACTAACATGAGCAATATAAGAAGAAAATAGAAGTTTTCAATATTATATTCACATGATATATATCGTTGGGTGTATATTATTGAGCTGACTAAAAGTTTTTATGACACCAAGAAATCTTCGGCTGTTAAGGAAACTTCAGCACACCAACCCATTATTACCGAAGAGTGGCTCGGCTCTCCCACGATGAAAAAGAATTTTTTCATACTTCCCAGTCTAATTTATGTTAAGTATGCTCAAACAAAAGGAAATAAGAACTATTTTTATTAAGCTTTTTTTTGCGTCTACAGAAGTTACACTTTTATAGCCACGCCAAAAATTATCTATAACAATAGATCTTTCTAATCCTACTATCCTTACTAATATTATAAATGTGAAAGCGTGGATGTTTGTTACGCTTTCACGCGAAAACTACTGAACGGATTTCGATGAAATTCGGTATGGTAGTAGTTTAGACTCTGGATTAAAACATAGGCTACTTTTTATCCCGAAAAAGTAGTGTTCCCGAGGGATACTATACGCAGGCGGAGCCGCGAGCAACAGCTAGTAATATTATAATTGTGAAAGTTTGTGAGGATGGATTGATGTTTGTTACTCTTTCACGCAAAACTGCTGAACGGATTTCGATTTAATTTGGTGTGGTAGTAGGTACTAGTTTAGGCTCTGGATTAAAACATAGGCTACTTTTTATACTGAAAAAGTACAGTACTCCCGTGGGATATTAAATTTACGCGGGCGGAGCCGCGGGAAAAAGCTAGCGTCATATAACATCTGTGTATTGAGTAGGTAAACCAGAATGCCCATTCTCCTTTAATGCATTATTAGCATACTTGGCGAGCCAATGCCTCAGTTCGGCCTTTATTATAAAACAGTTTTAATACGTTATATTAACGAAAAAATCATAAATTTATGGTTCTAATTTAATTAATTTAGAAAATTAGTATCTAATAAAGTACCTACGATAAAAATCAATTATCTATATTTTAAAGTCGCTAAAATAAGGGTTTACGATTTTCTTTGCATTTAATTCACCGAATTATATTCGGTTTCCAATTTCGGTAAAGGTAGGTTAAGATAGCGTAGGTATTACATATAGACGACAATTTCAAAATCTCGTCAATCAACTTCCCGTTAGTGTGACCCAAGCAGAGACAAACGACATGAACATTTATCATCTCAGTACAGGCGGGGAGATTTAGTTATACAACCATTATACAACTGAATGAATGAATGATTTATTTTTACAAGAAATTGGTAATAAATGGATGTTATCGTAAAATATGGGTCACAATTTCTGCCTCTAGGGCGTGGAAATATTATAATGCTTTTATATATTACAATTGATCAATAAATTAGACATTTACTTAATTTTAAAAATATAATTGAATTCAATACAATTATAATTTATATAGAATTATTAAAAAAAAGTTAAATAATAGAAGCACATCTAACATTCTTTTAAATAAAGAAAACCCCATGTAAATCCAATAATTACAATTCAAAACAACACTCAACAACTGTCAACTGTCAACTGTCAAAAGTAAACTCAAAGGACAAAGAGGTTATATTTTGAACATCGTGGCCCATACCGCATGCGTGGCATATTTTTCGATAACCATGTGCAGACTACATAATATATTGTTAAGTATTACAATTTAACAATCAAGTACAGGATAATATAAATTAATAGTATGTATGTATCATAATAGTAAGCGAGGGTTGATCATGGCCAAAAATTCGTCACGCTTCCATTAACTCCATCAAACCGAGGTGCATACATCAATATCATAATATTACAATTGCATGGTCACTAGGTAGATAATGTTATTGAATAAGCAACTGTTTTTTGTTCCAGCACCCTAACCCCTACTGACGAAAAACTAAATCAACTGAGGGATGATGATGATTAAAAAATCAATATATGTATCCTAAAATATAAATCAACATGTTGTCATCATGTGGAAAAACTATTCGTGATAATTTGCGCTTCGAATATACAAACTGTTTCAAAATTGTATTAAACTTTACTTAGTTATGTGAAACAGATGGGTATGAAATATATTGTGCTAGCGAGATGTTAGCTGCAACTTCGTTTTGCACTAAAAGAAATCTCGCAAAACCACTTCAGGATAAAAAGTATCGTATGTGCTAATCTGGGCTAAAACTATCTGTGTGCGGAATTTCATTCAAATATGTGAAGCTGTTTTAGAATTAAAGACAGTCATGTGATAGTGGGATATCTATGCGGTTACTCGGGACCTGCATTTGCGTGAAAAATAAATACAAAAAAACAAATACCTACACACTATTATGAGACAAAATCTAAGAAAATGAAGTCGGTGTTCTTAGAACTTGAATTGAATTGAGAGATAAGAGATAAGCTTGATTTGACTGACTTTTATCCGTTTTATTTTTGTAAAAATGTATCGACATTTACTATGTATTTGCTCCTACTCCGATTTTCCGATGGCTACGCAGGAGTTATTTTATATTGCTCAAGTGTGTGCGCAGTACACAATACTCGTAACCCAGTGGGACATATAACCGAGACGATTGGGAAAAGATCAGGCGCGGGACTGACTTCTTACAAGCTTGTCCGACGCATGGATCATCTTTCTTGTCAGACCATCAGCCTGCATTATCCTATACAAGACTTTGAAAACATTTTTGTGCTCAACGCAGGAATCGAGCCCGCAACCTCCGGAATCGAGAGCCAAGCTCTAAACAACTTAATAAAAAAAATATTTATTTAATTAAGGGATAATCTAAGGCTTTGCAAATTGAGATACTTTTTTAATTGCGAGATTTTAAGTGATTGATGACAACACCACGACATTCTAGTACAAATACTTCGTACCTACCTACTGCTATTATAAATATGTGAAAGTTTGTGAGGATGGATGTATATTAGTTACTTTTTCACTCAAAAACTACTTAACGGATTTGATGAAATTTAGAAAGAACAATAATACAGATTATATATCAGTTAGATATAACTCAGAATAAATAACAAAGAAGTTAAAAATTATTTGTAATTAAATGGGTAAAAGCTAATAACTAAAAATAATAAAGAAGATCGAACTTTAAAACATTAAATTTTCCTACCTGTGCAATGTAGGTTGCCAGTAAGGCCATTAGCAACCATGTTGCTAATGGCCATCGACAATTCTTCGTTTTTCCATTGAAATGACAGACGATGTATGAAAAACGACGATTGCCGAGAGACATTGAGATCGATAATCAATAAAGGTAGGTTGTAAGTGTTGGTTGTGATTGTTATATAAAATTAATGAAAAGATTGATAGTTAATCATAGGTATTTTTTTATTTCGTATAAAAATAGATCTTAATTCTCTTTTAATTACGTTTTCCGAAATAATTAAGTAGACGCTGAAAGGCTTAAATAATCGAATGCATTTTGGCTTTTAGTGATTGGCAATATTTGTCAGATCATTTAAAATTCATTAAAAACTTCAACTCCTCTTCATTTGAGGACTGAACGTTTTCAATTTATTTTAATTAAGTCAAAGTGTTAACTACGCAAATGCGTTTTAAAAATACAATAATTTTTGATATTTTGAGACCCTGAACTAAATTTGATATTATTATGCACGACGGTTAAAACGCAATTGAAAATGGATATAATAATAAAATAATAAAACCCATGATTTAAATAATGTTGATGATTAACGAGATGTAATAAAATATGTATTTTTTTTTTAAATAGAGTTGATCTCTCACGAAGTCGGTCATATAAACAATAGAGACCGACTCCGCGAGGGATCAAGTCTACAGGTTGGAGATGTCAGGGTGAACCAATTTGGAGGCTGATTACTCGAAAATATTCCACTTTATGAAAAATCCGCCCAAGTGCGCATGCATTTTGCATACCTAAAACAAAAAATCGTCTCAGCATCCTATCAATGCTTTAAAAGACAAATCTAAAAATGTGCATTATTTTTCTAATCCGTCCGCTTACATAGTCTATTTGCTTCGACCACGTAAGGTTTTAGTCAATGAAAACCCCAAGGTACAAGGAAGTTGTTCAAATTCTGGAGTTGAACATATACATTCAGAGTTCTTGTAACTATGGCAAATGTGCTTTTTTAAAGACAGGTAAGTTAAGCTAGTGTTTCTTTTGTTAAACACAAAAGCGTTACACTAGCGTAACAGCTATAAATCTATACACATAAGCCTAAAATTGTTGAGTTCAGAGTTAATATGCATTTGTAATGCTTATAAGCCTACTATAGGGTCTTGACCATAAAAATTTTAGCACCTCACGAATAAATTAGCAATAATATTTTCACTGGTTGTAAATAGTGCCTATGTAACGAAATGTTGCTGATTTGTACCTTTTATAGAATAAACGGTATCCTATTTCCAAGACCCCGCCTTCCGTCCATCTGTCTGTCACTAGGCTGTATACCATGAACCGTGACAAATAGACGGTAGAAATTTTCACAGATTTATTTCTGTTGCCGCTACAACAAATGCCTAAAACGGAATAAAATAACTATTTAGGGGAACTCCCATACAACAAAACTCTTCTTTAGTAATCTTATTGCAGGCTTACGTTATTGGATAAATTCGTATATTGTATGCGGCTTTAATTTTATATTGAAAAACCAAAAAACTCTGTTAAATCCATATTGAGCACGATATAAGAATAAAAAAAAATATTTTAAAGAGGATTTTCAACTACACATTCTATTTGGGATGAATGATTTTTAAGCTAGCGATCAAGCTCATAAAAGCTTTTTTGAATCCGCCAACGTTTGGTTGAATTGAAGTATTAGTATTTTACTAAAATTTGTATAGGAGCTTTAGTTCGGAAGGTATTTTAAAATTGTATTGTTTAAACTAATAGCGTGTAAAACCAAAATATTTGCAGTTAGATATATTGTTTTTAAAGTAAATAAATCGAAGGTTTTAATAGGTAAGGTAATTTTATGTACGCTTGTACACACGTCACCGCTGCACTGAGATTTGTATGTCATTTTTTGCCGCAGCGCCGGCGGTGAACATCGAAGCTCCTGCGGCGCCGCTGCACTGGGATTTGTATTTTACTTTTTGCCGCAGTGCCGACGGTGAACATCGAAGCTCGTGCGGCGCCGCTGTACTGGAATTTGTATTTTACTTTTTGCCGCAGCGCCGGCGGTGAACATCGATGCTCCTGCGGCGTCGCTGCACTAGAATTTATATTTTACTTTTTGCCGCAGCGCCGGCGGTGAACATCGATGCTCCTGCGGCGCCGCTGCACTGGAATTTGTATTTTACTTTTTGCCGCAGCGCCGGCGGTGAACATCGAAGCTCGTGCGGCGCCGCTGCACTGGAATTTGTATTTTTTTTTTGCCGCAGCGCCGGCGGTGAACATCGAAGCTCGTGCGGCGCCGCTGCACTGGAATTTGTATTTTACTTTTTGCCGCAGCGCCGGCGGTGAACATCGAAGCTCCTGCGGCGCCGCTGCACTGGGATTTGTATTTTACTTTTTGCCGCAGTGCCGACGGTGAACATCGAAGCTCGTGCGGCGCCGCTGTACTGGAATTTGTATTTTACTTTTTGCCGCAGCGCCGGCGGTGAACATCGATGCTCCTGCGGCGCCGCTGCACTAGAATTTATATTTTACTTTTTGCCGCAGCGCCGGCGGTGAACATCGATGCTCCTGCGGCGACGCTGCACTGGAATTTGTATTTTACTTTTTGCCGCAGTGCCGGCGGTGAACATCGAAGCTCCTGTAGCGCCGCTGCACTGGAATTTGTATTTTACTTTATGCCGCAGTGCCGGCGGTGAACATCGAAGCTCCTGTAGCGCCGCTGCACTGGAATTTGTATTTTACTTTTTGCCGCAGCGCCAGCGGTGAACATCGAAGCTCCTGCGGCGCCGCTGCACTGCAATTTGTATTTTACTTTTTGCCGCAGCGCCGGCGGTGAACATCGAAGCTCGTGCGGCGCCGCTGCACTGGAATTTGTATTTTACTTTTTGCCGCAGTGCCGGCGGTGAACATCGAAGCTCCTGTAGCGCCGCTGCACTGGAATTTGTATTTTACTTTATGCCGCAGTGGCGGCGGTGAACATCGAAGCTCCTGTAGCGCCGCTGCACTGGAATTTGTATTTTACTTTATGCCGCAGTGCCGGCGGTGAACATCGAAGCTCCTGTAGCGCCGCTGCACTGGAATTTGTATTTTACTTTATGCCGCAGTGGTGGCGGTGAACATCGAAGCTCCTGTAGCGCCGCTGCACTGGAATTTGTATTTTACTTTATGCCGCAGTGCCGGCGGTGAACATCGAAGCTCCTACGGTGCCGCTGCGCTGGGATTTGTATGTCATTTTTCGCCGCAGCGCCGGCGGTGGACATTGAAGATCCTGCCCCGCCACCGCTGCACTGGATGCGGTAACAACTGGTGGTGGAGCTGTGGCGCGTATGTAAAGGCGAACGAACACGTGGTTAACATTACAAATTCGAAAGGTTTGCCATAATTATTACATTTCGTATGTCTTCATTCATTCTGTTTCTTTAATTATTTTTAATTTGTATTCGCATCAGTATTTTTTAAAGGGAAACATATGAAACGATTTGTATCACTCGTGTTATCTTTTAAAATGTTGCTTGTAAAGAAATAATGGATCATAGACATAATACAAAGGCTATAAGCGTTACTTCTGGCACTGAGCCAGCACAGCTAAGAGTTCTGTCTGGAAAAATACTGATTTGCCCGAGAGATATAATGTGAGACCGCTGCCATGAACACAGCGGCAAGCGGCGCGGCGGCGCACGCACGCGGGTGCCATAGTCGTCGCTTGACAAGAGTGCGGTGAGTCAAGCGGTGACTTAAGCACCCGCGTGCTCGCTCCGCCGCTCGCCGCCCCTGTGTTTGAGGCAGCGGCCTGAAACTCTCTTAGGTATATAGGATATTATGTGCATATAAAAAATATGGGAATAAGACTTTTTGAATTGGAAAGAAAATTAAGATTAAATACTGTGATACGAGACTACCTGTGTAGAAAACTGAGTAGTAATATCACACTATAAGCTTAATGTTTTATGCATTTTATCGTAAAATAAATAAAAGTTTCTCAAGTAGAAAAAATAGAAAATTACTGGTATAGTCATATTTCACGGGTCGTTTTCACATAATCTAATCGAATTGATCAAAAAAGCTTCTTACAATATAGTTTCCTTAGATATCAGCTACTAAATATTCGTATATCTGCCTGTTCAAAAAGTTACGCGGATTTTAAATTTACGCAAGCCACGTGTCTGATTTTTATTTTTTTATGGCCTTATATTAGCAATCATGTCCACCACTTATGGGTACCTCGAAAGACCAGTTAGTTTGAATGTGCCGTTCATTTTCGACAGTCATTTTACTGGGTGGTGTTTGATAAACTTCTGCGATTTTCTCCTAAGCAAAAAAAGAACAAAGAATCTTCATCAAATTGTGAGTGACGAACAAAATTATGGGAACGGACGCATTTATAATGTTTATTGTGGCATATGTTGAAGCATTCTTTTTTAGGGCTCTAGGGCTTAATACTCAAGTAACACTTATAGTTTCGCGTCCGTCTATCTGTCTATCTGTAAAAAAAGAAGAAAGAATCTTGATAAAATTGTGAGTGAAGAACAAAATTAAGGGAACGGATGAATTTATCGTTTTTATTTTTTAGGGTGCCTTAATACTCAAGTAACCCTTATAGTTTCACGCTGTCCGTCTGTCTTTCTGTCTGTCCGCTCTTCTAGCTTCTGTAATTATGTATGTAAATGAATAAAATTTGGTAAAGTTATGTAATGTGTATAGGTCTCGGTTTTGGCATCATAAAATATGAATAATTTTATATTTTAGGGGTGGCTCTCCATACATGTGAAGTGGGAATGATTATATATTTTTTCATTCTACCCCATCGTGTGGGGTATTGTTAAATAGGTCTTTTAAAATTTAAGCAAGGTGTCATTCATGGATTTTTTAATGTTAACTGTAGTTAACTATAGGTAATTAAAAAAAAAATTGTTATAGTTTTTGACAGTTACGGAACGGTTATTTGATTATTATTTAAATTATCGAGTACCTATACGTTGCATTAAGAGATTATTTGACCTATAAATAAGCAATATAGCTTGAAAATTGGCTCCAAAATACTCTAAGTACCTAAGTACATAAGTTTTATAAAATTGTATAATGATAAAAAGTAACTAATTTATCTAGTGAGAATACATACCTATCACTTATGACAGATTTCTTCGACCATTAAAATTTCGAATTAAAAGGGCGAATCTACTTGGAAAATGTGCGATGTTATAAATACGGGTTATTAAAATTGATTTAAGCTTCACATACGGTTTGACCTGATTGCGAGATAAATTACTGTATCCACTCACACATATAAGGGTTAAAATAACGAGGCTCCGTACAATTTTAACCAGCATATTTATTACGAAGTCAGTGAAGAATGGGTAAACATAAGTTAGCTTTTATTTATAAAAAGAAAAAGGGGCTATCTCATGGGTAATGATTTTTTTGGAATAACTAGCTGATCCGGCAGACGTTGTTTTGCCATTGGATGTATTTTTTTATGCCATATCGTATAAAAATAAAAATAAATGTCGAGTGTAAAAAATAAGTGTAAGGGTACACCCCTTAGGTATAGTTTTCAAAAGAATCGGTCAAACTGTTTTGGAGGAGCGTATCTCCGAACACTATGACAAGACAATTTTATTAATTAGATATGATAAATATGAAGGTAAGAATAGAAAACATTTCACATCACAATGTTTTAAAGTAAGGTGTTTGTTTTTTAACGCTCGCGGATATTAAGAACAGGAAAATAAAATATTTTAACAAGTATATTTTATGCACTTCATTTTGGTTTATTTATAATATTATAATTTTCTTAATCTACAGTTTAACACTCCTGTCAATAGATTTGTTATTCTTAAGTCATAAAGTGTCTGTAAACAATATGGAGAACTTTATTGGTTTTCTGTTAAGGCCACTGTATTCCGCTATCTAGGATATTAAATTCTCGATTCTTCATATAACTGGCCTCTGGTATTAACACATTACACCGATTCATATGAAATTTTCAAAACGATGGCGATTTCTCTCTGGTAAAATATTATAACATTTTAAGCGGTGTGTGTTGACTATTGACCCGAAGAATTTATAAATAATATAAACAGTGACATTTTGTATTTGTTTCATAAAATATTTTCAATGTTTGAACGTGTGACAAAGCCATTTTGAAATGTATTAGACAACGCGTAGGTGTCTACGAGCCTCTACGAGTATTCGTAGCACACGTCGAGGTTAAAATTTAACCTAGAAAAACGTAAATAAATTAAATTAAGAAATAGATGAAATATATTATTGTAGTGGTGATTACATCAATAAATAATTTTAATATAGTCTGTGAGGAAATATATGGCCGACGAAAAATTATTTAATCAACGTCCGATAAACACTTCAAAACAATCTCAATACACAAAACCGATAGCCAATTTCTTATATCAATAAAGTAAACTGACTCGATGTATGGAATCAATATTAGGGCTCCAAATTCTGAATATAAGGTCACCGATTATAATCCTACCTAGGGGAAACATTTCCATAAAAAATGCGAAAGTGAAATGCCTTTAGGAACTTGGCTAATGATTGGTATAAACCTCGGCAAGGTTATTATATTCTGTAATATTTTATGTGGTATTGTATTTTATAGTATTTAGTTTTGTTATATTAAAATGTTTTGTTTTTAATTATATGGCGTTACAACAAACACATATATGGTGATATAAATACTATGTGAGATCCAGCTAACAATTTCTCTAATTTCAATAATTATGCTGATAATGCAAAACATTTAAGAATTTTCATTACGCGCTTAACTTTGTGGTATACTGAATAGATCTGAAAAAGTCTTTCTTTTCTTTTTCTGGTCAGTTCATTTAATGAGAAAAGCATTAGACTTTGATGAAGTTACAGCCATTTTCGTAATACATGAAAGAAGTCACGGGAAATGCCGAGTTATGTATAAAGTGTTGAGAGCCAAGCAACAGTAATCATAGTATGCTGATGACCTTTGTTATCAGACAACACGTGCATCAAGCAGACGTTATAATAAACGAGATCCAATTTACCTGACCTACTTTCACCCAAGAAATAGGCGAGATATCATCGACACAAGACTGTATCAAAATGTCGATGAAAGGTACACAAAAAAAGGGAGTGCTTACTTAAAAGATGGTATCGTTGAATATATCCTTTTAAATAAAAGCATGGTTTGATACATTACTTTTTTACAAAGTTGACCATTTGCAGTAAGGTAAGTTGGTTTATAAGCTTGTAATTTTCTATGCTGATAGATCATGCTAAAAACTCTTTAGGAAAATTATTTTTATGGAAATCTAATAATAACTTTTGAAGTAATTTGAATAAAACCTATTACGCGTTGATAGTTACGGAACCCTCCTTAGACATGTCCCGATATGCTCCTGGTTAGGTTTCATTAATGTATTGTTTGCCATAATATTATTATTATTTACGATATGCAACCTCATGATGGAAAAGACGAGATATCAAGGAAACTACCACCAAAATGTGTTCGGTTACATTCTTTCATTTTTGAGAAAATATTTTATTTACATAATAAATGCATTTCACTCCATGCATATAAAATATATGGTGTATGAAGGAATGAAAAAAAAAACAGAAATCGTATAGAAGATGCTGATGATGGAAATTAAATTTCTGTCTATAAAAGTTTTTTTTTTTCGTTGACATCGGAACAGTTTTGTTCTATAAAAGTTTTGTTTTTTCGTTGACATAGGAACAGTTTTGTTAGGTGACTCATCCGTCGTCGTAACAACGTCCACTTGTTACGGAGCAAAATTTGAAAATATGAAAGATTTGGCTTCTCACCTAACCACACTGTTGAATGTTGGTTCTTTTCTTGGCTTCCATTCAGACACCGAACGCTTACACGCCAAAACTTCACTTTGGACCACGTTTTGATTATGAAATTTATAAATTTCTATCAAATATACTGTTCAAATGTTTGTATTTCCACAAATAAAGAAAAACTACTTATGTATTGTCAGTTGGGGCTAGACAGTATATATTATGAGCCATACAATAGCCAGGCAATATACAAAATAAAGTTACTCTTGACACGGAAAGAAAACAAAGATGTCCCTCTTGCTGTAACTAACCTTATGCGTATTTGGACACTTTATAAATACATAATATTATCTTACACTCGAAACGAGCAATTATTTTAAATATACATATAATCAGAATCTCAGAAACGGCTTAAACAATTTCTATGAAATTTATTATGCAGATGGTTTTGGGGATGAAAACAAGTCAGAGGTTAGCGAAACCGCGAATTTCTGAGTTTTTATATATTTTTTCTACAGTTGCGTAATTTTTAACTTAATAGAGGTTTTTTTTTCTAATTTTAAAAGTGCGTATCTCAGCTACATGTAGGTTGGACTTTTTGCGTTATTGGCAATTCCAGCCATATGTTAATTTTTACTATTTTAGTCCTAGAAAATCTCCGTCTCCCAGGTCTACAAGGGCTGCACTAAAAGTATCGGGAATGGAATATTTCCACTGTTCCTGTCATATTAAAATCTTTTTAATTTAAAACTCCTTGGTTTTAAAAATCGAATACCGTTTATTTATTTAAAAAAAAGATTCTCGGTCTTGTCACAAGGTCTTGTCAAACTTGTTTAGTCGTTGAGAAAATGGAATTAACTCGAGAAAATTCTAGAGCGATGATTTATTATGACTTTCGAAGTGGCTTAACACAAAAACAGTGTGTTGACCGGATGATTTCTGCATTTGGTGATGAAGCCCCATCCAAAACCACAATTTATCGCTGGTTTGCTGAATTTCAACGTGGACGTGTCAAGCTCGGTGATGATCCCCGTCAAGGTCGTCCAAAAACTGCAGTCACCCAAGAAAACATTGATGCTGTGCGTAAGCTGATTGAGGAAGATCGACATGTGACATACCGCGAAATTCAGGCAACTTTAGACATTGGCATGAGTCAAATACAAATAATCTTGCATGAACAATTAGGTGTAAAAAAGTTGTTTTCCCGATGGATACCGCATTTGCTCTGTGAAGAGCAAAAAGCGGCTCGCGTTACTTGGTGCGTCAGAACTCTCGAAAGATTCCACGCAGG
This sequence comes from Phengaris alcon alcon, assembly GCA_037179445.1. Classification (NCBI taxonomy): domain Eukaryota; kingdom Metazoa; phylum Arthropoda; class Insecta; order Lepidoptera; family Lycaenidae; genus Phengaris; species Phengaris alcon. Next base: position 81,534 of record JAYRCH010000091.1, read on the forward strand.
ATCTCAAATGCTGTATACAACATCAGGTGACGAATCCTGGATATATGCGTACGTTTCTCATTTAAAATGTATCTATATTTCTATATTCTTCGTATCGTCATATTTCACATAGATTCCTTTATGTTCAAGCCACTATCGGCGTCGCAGTTCACTATTTATGGCACTATTCCCAACAAAAGGTCATTTAGTAACCTTTAGCAATATTATTATAAATGCCGCGATTCCAATGATATTATAAACAGCTCAAAGACTACGGCTTCTAATGCGTCTATATGATGCTCTAATATTTACTACGCTTTGTCACGGACGGACGGGATACGTTGGAATCTATCTATATGTCACTTCCAGTCAAGGTCAGAATGGTTTGCCAAAGCGGAAAAGTCTTCCAATGTTTATATATGTCACCGTAAAATTGTAAATATCGTATGTTATCGTAGGTTGCAATATCACTAGCGAGATTGTAAATGTCGAAAGATTGTCAAGCCGAACATTTGACTGTTTACTATTTAACGCATTATTTTTTGTTAGATTATAGTAATCGAAAATTATTCGTCTTATTGTAAAATGGCATGCGAAGAAACGCATCTCGTGTGCAGATTGAACGAATTTTCGTCAGAAAAAAATATGATGCGTTAAATAGTATTTTCGGAATGTCAATCTTTCGACAGTTTCTAATATCGCTAGTAATATCATACGGTATTTACAATTTTACGGTGACATTATAATATATAAGAATTGTTGCCTGTTTCTTTCAGCTAAAGTTGTGTATACCGCTTCAATGTTAAGGTCAATGTTTATTTGTTTTAAAATGTGGGGAAAAGAGGTGAGCAGCTCGCTTGATTGATGAGTGCTCATTACTTGTTGGTGCAGGTGGTTGGATTTGGTAGAAAATATATGAATCACTTAAGTCAAAGTAAAAGTCGAAAAACAGATGTTTCGTCATGCAGAAAATGAAACGACAGGCAAATATTATTATGAAACGCGAATGTAGAGCGACGTTTATTCGTGTCGTTTCTTTTTTGTGTACAATTTTCAGTAGATACCCACATACAGACAAAAGTATGTGTCCTCGTGTAAGGCGAAGACTGTGTTCCTACATTAGTGCGAGATTTCAATATGCGAATCGCAGGTTACTTATGAATTACATAAAAAAGCACTCGATTGATTTAATTGATTGGAAACGGCCAAAAGATTTCGACGTAAAGAGGATTATGCGGTAAAAGTACTCGAAATAAAGGTAATCTGCCGCAGCTCTGATTGAGTTCTTAATTCCCGCAGTTTCGCCTCGACTCGACCCTCTATTTTCGGACCCCACATTCACAATACTCAATCATGATTTTACACGACTTTGTAGGTTTATTTTTCGTATTATAAATGGTGTAAAAGTCAGAGTGAAAATAATATTCCACACTAATAATACACATAAAAATAAATAAATAAATTAACTTTTTGCACTGTCTACACTTTAATACGTATGTAAATGTGTATGTAATGGTAAATGATATTACCTGCCTGTAAAGTTTACTGTTCTCAAGTTTTACTGTTGAATGAAAATAATAAATGGCTTACAAGTTATACGTAGTTTCAATTAGCATTCTGTGTAGAAGTGGGCTTTTTTAAAATCTAATAATTTTAAAAAAGCCCATTGATATATAGATTTATATAGCCCATAGCTCATTGTAATATATATATATATAACAATCTAATAATTCGACTAAATCCTCGTGAGATTGATATACTTTCAGTCTGTTTGAATACGTGCAAATTACTTAAAATAAAAAACGATTCAACGAAAATATAAACGATTCAAAACAATATTACACGCAAAGTAAAATCATGGTTCAAAGTCGTTATGTACGTACGCAAGATTAACAATGAATATGCTCTTCGTTTAAAAACACAGTTTAAAAGTTTAAAAGTTAAAAGTTAAAAGTTTTTACTTCTATACAAATTGAAATTCTATACTAAGTGTCTTATAAATCTTTTACGTTTCACGTACGTTTCAGGAAAATAATTCCTAAGTGTTGAGGAGTGCCTATAAAAGTTAAGTGTTATGCGGTCACATAATTTAAGGCCTCTTTAAATTTTATTGTACTGTTGCAAGTGCTCTCTAATGATCGTATTAAGCTATATCGCCCATCAAATTAATGAGTGGTAAACTACTGAATTTTGTTCCATATACATAAAGCCATAATTGGTGGTATGAGGCTGAAAATTATATATACTATTTACAAAAGGCTTGTTGATATAATTTTTGTGCATAAATGAATAGTACTTACTCTACAGTGGCCTACCTATAACGCCATTCCTATCGGCTTCACTTACCACTTACTTTTTGAAGACCCTCATCTAAATCCTTACCTATTATATAGGCTAGGGCTTCCCTATGAAGGAGAACCAGCCTTAGCCACTGGTACTACATGAGTTGGTTTTCTGAAGAAAACTAGTATATAAAAAATCAATATTTTCAAATGCATTGCGATTAGTTTACAGAATTTCCCAAGTCTCATGAAAACGCTCCATGCAAAAGTTGCGAAATCTACGACGTCACTTCGGTCGGTACGGTACAGTCTGAGTATCGGTCGTTATCTTTTTTTTTCAACCCCTAAATGATAAGGGTGACCAACCCCAAAGTATTTACTGTTATTTTTCGTCAATTTTTTTTATTTTTATATGATGTGGCATTAAAAAAATACAATGGCAAAACAACGTTTGCCGGGTCAGTTAGTAAAATATTTTGATCTCAGGAACATCATTCTCATATCTCCGAAAAGTGTGCGTTTACTGTTTATCCTACTAATAGGTCAACAATGTAATAGTTTTATCGAAGAGAAAGTACGCAACACTATTTCAAGAGTACTATTAAATATTATTCTGAATTACATTACGTTCAAGATCCAATTTTATTGTATTATACATATATGTGTACGTTTAAAAACTCACTAATACTACAATATGATATACATTTTATCAGTTATGATAACAAAATCAATTGTACCATAAAAGTAGGTAAGTACTAAAAAAATAATAACTACTCCAAAACTTAAAATGCTACAAAAAAAAGAAATCTCCCAGGTCATCCCCACCAGGCAGAGTACCTAGAAGGCTCAAAGAGTTTCCTCGCTGGATTGCGATACTTATTATCTGGGTCAGGTAGGTGCCGGATCTGGGGTCTCGGGTGGCCTCAATGAGTTTTTTGGAGATTTCTCCGAAAAGTTTGTGCGCACCCAGACCCCATGTACCTAAGGTTTCAACCCCAAACGGTTCAAATATGAGATCCCCACTAAGGTTCTTATATTTGCGCCGCTTGAGGTTTTCCGCCTGATTGGCGGCCGCACCTGCAGAACTCGAGGTGCCCTGGACATGGGACGGAGCAAGTGTATCGACGCAAGTAGCGTCCCATACAAGAGCCCGTCCCACTCTCCAAGGGACCAGGGTCATACCGTCTGGTCTCTTGCCATCGTCGCGCGCCAAACCAGAGGGTTCCAGCACAGTTGGCACTCCGGCGGTGACAAGAGCCCGACGGATGAGATCGTTCAGACAGTGATGTCGGGAGATGCGGCCGGCGCTTCGTTGACAGGACAGCCCGTGGTGTCCGAGGCTGTCCACATTTGCACCACAAACACAGCGATGGGGGCGACGTGGGGGGTGCCAAGACGCAGGGAAGTAGCTAACCGGAAAGCTGTTCGATCCAGCAATGTGCCCGTATTGGGTGACGGTAATGCTTGTAGCCAAAGGACCGACTCCCACTTCTCCGCAGCTAAGAGGCGAGCCTGCTCCACAGGACTGGAGGACGTATTAAGAAGATTATTCCGTACCAGTCTGCAGATTGGCTCGTCCCAGAGCCTTTGGGAAAAAGTATTGTCAGGCAATTCGCTACAAGCACTAGTTACGCTCCAGGCGTCCTTGGCCTCGTCCAGAAAGGTAACTGTATTGGAGTAGGATGGGTGATGTAGTATTTTGGAGATAAGACTATGGTCCGTGGACTGAGGACAAGAAGGCCGGAAGCGATATGTCAGAGGGCTTTCGAACACCCAGGCCACCGAACCTAACTGGAAGCGTTGCCTGAGTCCATGCGCGGTCATCGAAATTTGTATTCAAAATAGTGGAGAGCGTTTGTCTTATGGTATCATCCAATTGTTGAGAAGTTAAGGGAACTTCCACAGTTGACAACACCGTAAGACATATGTCAATTTAGGTACGAAAATGCAAAAACGGATTAGGGTAAAGGCCATGTGACAGTTAATTTGGAGGAAAATAATTAAATAATTAAATCCTACTAATATAAATGTAAAAGTTTGTGAGGATGGATGGATGGATGGATGGATGTTTGTTACTCTTTCACGCAAAAACTACTGAACGGATTTTGATGATATTTGGTATGCTAGTAGTAAATTTAGGCTCTGGATTAAAACATAGGCTACTTTTTATGCGTACTCATGGAAAACTACAATGTTCACCGGGGTACTCGATAGTACTAAATATAATTAATGTTTTTAGTGATGTAATCAAAGTAACGATGTAGGTTTTTTACTTTTAGATGTGTATAAATCCAAAACTACTGATATTTTTTTTTACATTTATCAAGTAATATTATCTCAATTTTTCTATTTTTCTTGAAATATAAATTAAACTAAATAGTTTATGTCACGTAGTCAACACCGCAATGGATACAGTATGTAAATGATAGTGACATAGAAGATTAAAAATAATATAATACTGTTCACTACATACATAATATTATAAAACAAAGTCGCTTTTTCTGTCTGTCATGTATGCTTAGGTCTTTAAAACTACGCTACGGATTTTGAGCGGGTTTTTTAATAGATAGAGTGATTCAAGAGGAAGGTTTATAATATGTATATTAGATGCATAATATAATAGAGAAACACTGATAATTTCAGAGGTTTCTAATGTCGTAATAAACACATTTTTTGCGCTTACATTGCAAACGCTGGCTGAACCCTACGAGATAGATCAAAATAATGTACTACAGTATTGTATACCTCAAAAAGGTCTACAAAAAAATCCACTATGGTATATTTATATCTCTTAGGGATAACCCACAATAACCATTTTGCATCCTTTACTTTTTACGAGAAATAATGGCTTATTTACGAAGCAATTTTCAGCAATACAACATTAATCCTTCTCCAATCAAGTACCTTTAAAACATTGTGCATTTAGTATATATCAATATAGTCCTTTACAACATGCATTTAAATGAATATTAGCATGTAATTTAAATGAATATTTTCGAAGATATTACAGATTTAAAATGCAGGGACATAATTCAATGCGCTCGCTACCAGCCTCCCAACTTATTTGCTGAAGAAGTTTTTCTCCATGAACGCTATTCCACGCAGGCGATGCCGCGGGCAAAAGCTAGTTTTACTATAATACATGTATGAATACGTACCTAATTTTTATTATTGTATTTTGTTAAAATGAACTTTCAGAAATCTAGTACGAATTTTTATCGACATGGTTGCATCATTGTATAGAGCTAGAGCTCGGCGTCGAAAAAGGAGGTCATCGCGAGCAAGCATAGGACCACTGAATATCGCTAGGGGCCCAAAAGTTTGATATAATATCGCTAGTCTGGCAGTTCTAAACCTGGCAGATTTTTTTAATAGATGATGTGTGAAGATTGTTTTGAGTAAAAAAAAAATACCGGTTGTCGGTAAAGACGGTTTACTGACGATTTGTTGAACGTGACAACGTCAACAACAACAACAATAATAATAATAATGAGGTAAAGTACTTGGTAACGGTACTTGGTAACGATAACGGGTAACAGGTAACCCATGACGTCATGTTTTTTCGTGCGTGCAGCCGGCTCCATCGATTTATAAGACGTTATCACGTCAAAAAGGTCATAAGGAACAAGAAAACTCTTTTGATACAAGGCTGTGCGCCAACTAGAAACCGATTAAATGCAAGTCTGGTAGTCCTACTCTTGACCAGTTCCAGCCAGCCGGACAGCCATGAACGTGTAAGAATTTTCAGTTAAAAAAGGTCATGGGAGCAAGGTCAAGTTATACGCCAATCTGTTCGTCTCCTAATCCTCTTTCGTAAACCGTCGGTCTGGCATGCTCAACCCTGCCCAAAACTCAGCCAGACCGAGATAAAGTTACCTCCTGTGATGCTTACTAATTGGTAAATAATGAGTAATTTGCACTTAATGTAGCGTGATTTAAGTTTAAGTTTTTAGCATGACCAATAAGCATAGAAAAAAGTGTCTCCAGTTAACTGGCCCCAGTTATTGAGATTTTTGGGGCCAGTTTGACATATTTTGAAGTATGGTGAAAACAAGACGCCTGACGTTTGAAGTATGTTGAAAACCAAGATGGCGTAACTTTTTATTGTATGAAGGTTTGTTCTGTCAAACGTACGCTTATCTTGAGTTTTGAAATCTTTGATCTCATATAGTTTTGACATGCTAGTGGGGACCAATTTATAAACCACTATGGAGGCCGATTACTGGAAAATGGGTTCCTTTGTCAAAAGTGATATTAATTAAGCCTTGCCAATAATATTTGAAAAATACCACTTCGACGATATACCACACGATGGGGTGGAATATAAAAATATTTTTATCCCCACGTTACTTGTATGGAGAGCCAGTCCCAAAATATTATTTTTGATGATGCATAATCTTATTCTTTAAACGATACGATCTTGTATATATATAATCGGTATCTCGGCAACGGCTACAAGTATTACCGTGAAATATAGACGTACCTACGCAGGGAGTTTTGGGGGAGAAAAATCGATCTAGCTAGGTCTTATTCCTTAGAAACTTCGCATTTTTAAGCAATATATTTTTTCTTTCGTCGTGCAACAATCTATCATTTCGTCGTGTATCAATAATTTCGACTCTCTTACGTTAGTCTAATTAGTAGCTGGTTATTCTTCGTACTTATTTATAATTTTTGCATTGCTTGGAAATACGGATTGTGGTGGTTTCGAATCCCGGTAAGATAAATATGTTTGTGAATCTTTTTTTTTAAATTATTTTATCGTTCTACTAAAACTCCGAGCAAAGCTCGCTCTCCCAGGTACTACGATATAAACGATATCTATAAACAAACTATAAATATACCAAATTTCATACATTTATATTCATAATTATAAAAGTAACAAGGCAAACAGACAGACAGATGGACGGACGTCGGACAGGGCGAAATTGTAAGGGTTCCTGGTACTACGGCACCCTAAAAATGTGTCGCAAAGCTTTACCTTTTTGCCATGGATACTTCTACGAATACCACACAAAGGAGTTACTGAGATGGTTTTGAATAAACAACTTCCAAACGATGTCCCTCTAAGATCTATACTTAGGTAGGCATACGACATACAACATAAAAGTTTTTTTTTTGTTTATTATTATTTTTATTATGCTAGGAAAATAATGTAAGTAGGTATTATTTAACAAATTATTTCTAAACAAAAAATTAAAACCAAAGTAAAATATTTAATATTTACACAAAATTACTTTGACAATAACCAATCATTAATATAATAATATAATAGTCGACTTTTTGTTATATTAGCAAAAGAGCTTCGAGGGTTATCTAATAGTTAATTAGGGGTTAAATGGACCGACACGATAGGAAAATGAACGAAAGATTTAACCCGTATGGTGAACAAATAATGATTTTAATCCCCAATATTTTGTAATATGAAAAGGTTGCTGTGGAAAGTTTGTTTTCGGTTTAGTAATAGATGATGGATTTCAGATCGCTTTACTTCGTAATAACGTCAAATATGTTATCCCTAAAGTTGTATATCTGCACTGAAAACCTTAAAACCTTAACCTTAATTAAAAAAAATACGAATTTTGATGTATGGATACGAAATGTAAATTTGCCTTTTTAAACACAGCGTTTTTTAAATAAAAGCAGAAAAATGGTATGCGACGGGCAATCTGTGTTGCGAGATAGAATTTATTATTCGTCCCACAAAAATATTTGCAAAAAAACAACTCGTAGATATATTTTTCGAAGTTTGATTTATCTGCGTATGGAAAAAGTATTGTATTGGTTTCTACGCGTTTTAGTGAATGATTTTAAAAATATTATGTTCCCAGTTTTAAAAAAGTTTGTAACAAAAATACACAACTAAATGTATACTCATATCGCCATTACCTAACTGGTTTGATTGTGTTTCTGTGTTAGATAACTGCAGAGGTGTCTGAGGTAAGCGAACACGAAAAATCAATGAATTGGACTGTCAAAACAAATGTTAAATTGAATATTGAAGTCCTCTTAATCGCTTCGCTGCTGAAAATAATAACGTTGTCCATTGTTCATTTCAGTCCAGACCTGAACAGTATTTTATTTTCATTCAAGTTATGCATTGTCTTGCTCGGCAGAATTTCGAGATAAATTATTAAAAAATTAGACATCGATATAATATTTTAAAAGATATTTATGATTTTAATCAATCTCAATCTGATATTAGATACTAGCTGTTGCCCGTGGCTCCACCTGCGTAAATATAGTATACCTCGGGAACACTGTCCTTTTACGGGATAAAAAGAAGCCTATGAATTAATCCAGAGCCTAAACTACTACCATACCAAATTTCATTGAAATCCGTTGAGTAGTTTTTGCGTGAAAGAGTTACAAACATCCATCCATACATCCATCCTCACAAACTTTCATATTTATAATAATAGTAGGATTATGAATATATAAACAATATTATTACTAATTTAATAAGGGTAACTGACATCAAAATAAGAACCTACCTGGGTAAATTTGTTTAATTAATTTAATTACCCGGCAATTTCCGGCTTTGCCCAAACCAAGCATTTTTAAAAGTGCGCAGTTTCCCAGGTATAAGACCTAGCTAGATCGATTTTTCTCTCCAAAATTCTCTGCATACTAAATTTCATGGTAATACTGGTAGTCGTTTTATAGGGACCCGATTATATATATACAAGATTGTCTCCTTTAAAGTAAGTATAAGATAATGTTGAATTTATTCAATGGAGTACCGCAAATTATACCTAGGAAGCTGATGGAAATTTATTGATACATTTTATAGATAGTGAGTTTTATAGAGAGTCTATTTTTTAATTAATTTATAATAATAATTTAAATGAGAGTTTAAGTTATCGTCTTTTTAATAATAATTATTCTATGTTTTAAGAGTATTTAACATGTATTTAATAATATATAATTGACTGCAGAAATGATAAAAAAATTTAAAAGATTTGTTTTCGTTAAAATAATAGTTTTTTTAAGTAAAAAAATCAGAGCTTACTGAGCTCGCCACTAACTTTTCTAGTTCACATACTTGCAGATATATTACGTGTTAGTATAAATAACTATGAAGTCATATACCTATATTGCCAGCGGCGCCCTAGCACATAAGAAGTAATGGCATGAGGACTTGAAATTGATTTAGTTTAAACCGGCTTAAAGCGGTTTTTAGATGTTTGTAACTCGCGCAAGTAGACGTCAGATGTAGCTTCTGCAGTTAGGGTGCTTTAAGTGTGCAAGCCGTTATGTATTATAAGAAGTTGGTAAGTTAAGAAAAGGGAACATACTTTTTTATGTAGGTATTATTGTAAATTATATTATAGTATACATATTTTGGCAACCTCTGTGGCTGAGTGGTAGAGTGCGTTGGTGCTCAAGACGGTGGTCGCGGGTTCGAATCCCGTCGAAGGAACAAAAGTTTTTCTGTGTTCCTGGGTCATGGATATGCATTAAATATGTGTATAATATAATAAAAATCTGTATAGTATAAAAAGTATTATATATATATATATATATATATATATATATATATATATATATATATATATATATATATATATATCCGTTGTCTGGTAACCCGTAACACAAGTTCTTCGAGAACTTACCACGGGACCAGATTGACGTGGTGTGAAGCGTGTTTAGATATTATTATTATTATTAAAAAATTAAATTGAATATATTATATTAAATCAAAATCATATTTTAAGTTGTACTTAAAGTTTTTGGTACACGTATATAATATGATAAAATGAAACACTATAGTAGTTAACTTCTATTTAAGACACATCTTGAGGAAAGTCTGTTAATAAATAATTCAATATTTTGACGACCTCTGCGGCTCAGTGGTTAGCGCGTTGGCGCTTAAGCCGGAGGTCGCGGGTTCCAATCCCTTCAATGGGACAAAAAAGTTTTGTGCGTTCCTGGGTCTTGGATGTTTATTAAATATATGTATACTATAATAAAAATCTAATGTATGATATGTAAATATAAAAATATGTGCATGGTACAAAAGTATTAAATATATTTCTATTATCTGGTACCTGTGATACAAGTTCTTCGGATACTTAGTACAGGACCAGATCGACGTGGTGTGGAAGCGTCTGTAGATATTATTATTATATTTTGGTGACAAAACATGTTTTAGTAAACTTAATGAAGAACTCGTTTAAATAGACGGAACTCGTTTAAATAGAACACGAATCTGCCCTCTCGTAAAATAGAAAATTAGCTGATCTCTGCCGGTGTCAACAGAAAAGGGCGAAAAATAATAAAGAACCCAAGCGGTCGAGGTTTGACTTTGTATTAGGATGCAAAGTTGAGAACACTCGAATTAAAATATAAAACTAGTTTTCATTCTGCAAAACATATTTTTTGCAGATATATGCTACGAGCAACGTGATATATATTATCTAAAATATGAAATTTCATTAGTCATTACAATTGACTTACAAGATAAAGAACTATATATAAATATTCTTTTCTGTATCTTTCATGTTACTTTCATGTCATTTCATTGATCTCGTTTACGCGAATATTAGGTACTCATTAGAAATATTTACGGATTTCATAGCAGTATAATAAAGTTTTATCTTTCTGAACGACTAAGGATAATGCGCGGATAATAATTAATAATAATAATAATTAATAGTCGGATAATTATTTAATGATATCCAGATTTAATTAAACAATTTAAAAACTAAAATTTTACAAAAATAACTATAACCCAACTATGTAAAATATATAGCATATGTTACCCGGGCCATTATTACAAATCCATTTACACCTCATTTATTATAAAATTGGACTAGTAGTTTAGGCGCTACGGCCCTGCCTTGGCTTCGCCGTAGTCGGATATAAAGATAAGTCACACAAAATTCACATCTTCCATTCAACGGAACAGCAACACACATAAATGAATTAGGCAACTGAATGGGAACCCATTTTACTATAATCTATGAAAAGCAAGTAATTGAACGGCAATTGGATGAAATCACTGACATTACTGGGCGACGCTTCCACAAATCGTGGTGTATAATTCAGACAAAGGAATACAATTTGCAGCGCCTACTTCCGTTTCTATCAATGAACGTTCAAGTAATTGTTATACCCGAATAGCTTATTACCATAGTTTTCCAATATCGTAGAGTAAGATATGTAGAGATCTATAATTCTAAATTTCTGAAACGACATCACTTCCTGAAGCGTTACAATGTTCAAAATGTCACTTGACAACTGCGAAACTATTTTTTTACCGTTTCGATTTCTGGTCATGTGTATGTTTTTGTTTAAATCATGATTCGAATTTATCACAATATGAAGCTGAAAAAGTAAATCATTTAATGTAAATGAGATTTACAATTCTAGGATGAAGGCCATGACAGTAATCTGTTCAAATGTCCAGGCACTAGATCTTAATTAGTTAATTAATGTAGATCCCTTCTAGATTTACAATATTTCCCAGAAAATGTACTAAAAGATAAATTATCTATAAGGTAAAACCCGAAGACCAGATTCTTAAGCAGAGTTATAATCGAAGTATATTAAATTTATTTGACCTTTTAAAATACTTATTGGTTGCTAAAATGTTACGTTACATGCTTATTAAATAAGAAGAAAGCTTATCATTAACAAATTAAATGAAATCAACAAAATATTCAAAGACATCAAAAATATTAGTTAAAAATTAGCTTATGATTTCTTGGGTTCCGTACTCAAATAGTAATAACCTAACCAAGAGCATATCAGGACATGTCTAAGGAGGGTTCCGTAACTATCAACGCGCAAAAGGCTTTTTTGAATTACTTCAAAAGTTATTATTCAATTTCGCTAAAAATATTTTTTCCCAAGAGTTTTTAGCATGACTTATCTTCTATAGTTTAGAAATGCCAGAGGGGGGACCAACTCATATACCACTTTGGAGGTCAATTACTCGAAAATGGTCGACTTTGTAAAAAAGTCATGTATAAATTTTGCATTTATTTTAAATTTAAATAATAATTTTAAATTTATTTTAAACGATACGCCACACGATGGGATAGAACGAAACAATATTTTCCACCCCTATAGTATAAAATTATTATTATTTTATGATCCTAAAATTGAGATCTACACACAATCTATAACTATACCAAATTTCATCGAATTACATTCATAATTACAGAAGCTAGAAGTGCGGACAGACAAACAGACGGACGGACAGAGCGAAACTTATGTATGAGCGGTTCCTTATGTATTACGGAACCCTGAAAATGGGACCCTATTACCGAGACTTCGCCGTATGTCGTCCGTCCGTCTCTCACCAGGCTGTATCTCCTTATACGATATCCTATGTAGATGATGTATTTCTGTTGCCTCTATAACAACCAATACTAAAAACAGAATAAATTGAATATTTAAAAGGGGCTCAGACTTGCAGTTTACCGGTATTTTTCTGTTGCTTTCTAACTCATGTCTAAAAAATATAGTAAGTAGGAATAAATATGTGACTTTGAAAGATATTATATGAAAAATCTGTCAAAGTTACATATGTATTCCTCAGTTAAGACTTATTTGACGTTTGGAAAATCACACCCTAAGTAAAACTATTTTTACAACTGAATAATATAATTATGGTCCTGATTTAGTTTGGTCCATTGTTCGTTAAAGAGCTAATAGAGTAGAAAAAGGTAGCTCTTGCTCACATATATCTCTTTTGATGAATGAATTTTGATTATTTACTTATTTGCTTCACATTATAATTTCAATTTATTTCGCTTCTAAGCAAAGGAGTTTTCACACACTACGTCGTTGTCGATGTGTTAACAAAAACTCGTGCAATCAATAAACTTTATTGAATTTCATAATTTTGTAAACGACGTTCTTTGTAGGTCAGTAACAAACAATTTCAATAACATACACAATAGTAAAAATATTGAGTTGGATTACCAATAGAACACTAAAGAATCCACATAATTCTATGTAGACCATTTAGTAAAATTAGTTTTAATTAAGATAACCTTCTATATTTCCTACTAGAGGCTTGAATGAAAAGGCATGAAGCCTTATTATTTTTCATGAAAACTGGTTTAAAATACGTCTTCAAGTACAGTACAGTTTAGTTGACATATTTGTAGGTAGTCAAAAGTTAGCAAACATTAAAACCTTTCTTTTGGGTTTTCACAAGAATCAAATAGGAAATGAACACTGTTTCTGTGATTTTTTTTATTAACACGAAGTAGACGTTGCCTAAAATAGGTATACTAACTCTAGTCCAAATTGAAAATATTATGTCGTAGGAGATCTTTATGCGTATTTGTTGACATAAATTAATGACTGGTTCTACGATTCCTAAGGTGTTGGCCACATTTCAAATTGTATAGAAAATTATATACATAGACATAATAATTTTATAAAACGAATTGATACTGTAGAATGTCGTAATGTCACAAAAATATAACTTTCAGCAATTATAAATTCCACGCAGGTACCGAATGTTACCGGAATTCAAGATTTCGCAGAACTGTACCTAGCTAGCTAGTAAATTCGTCGCGAAAACATTAAGGGGGTGCGCGATCCGTGAAACTCCAAAAAAGTTGCACCAAGAAACCTGGAGGTTTGGCACGAGCGCGCGACGCGGGCGCGGTTGGCGCGCGGTGTAGCGGGCGGCCGCGGCGGCGACTCCACGCTACTGCGGCACGCGCGACGCATCGCCGGTGTTGCCAGCTGTATCTCCACGAAACCACTAAAAAGTGTCGTTTTCCACCAAAAACCGCATAAAGATCCGTCGAACCACCTCAAAAAGGACTATACTTGATAATTCATAAAACATACAAAAAAACGTGTGTAAATTGTGCCATATGTTATTTATTTATAAAAGAAATAGCCAGTGTTACACAACTAAAGATGCGTCGTATGAAAATAATATAGTTAATGTTTTTTTATGCATTTCATGGCCATGAAATGAATAAAAAAACATTTACATTTACATACACCAGATTACTGTCTGGTGAATGGAGGCTGTTTCTCATAAAAAAGTACTAAGCACTTGATTCCCACTGATTGAAGGGAAGAGCCACTAAGTTAGCAACACTGCGCATCGCCGCTGCGCCGCGCCCCGCGCCTCTCCCGCCCTCACGCACGCCGCATTCTTACACCCCCGGCCTCCAACAAAGAGCCCAGGCCGTGTCACACATGTTGCTACCAGTTTTATGTGCTGACTATTTTTAGGACTAAAATATGTCCCTCTTCATGATTTTGCCATGCCATGGGAATCATTGTGACTACCACAACCCTGATAACGTATTCATCGGGCATCAACTTGTTATAGATTACTTCCTTCACTAAGGGTTTCCTGAATTACTAATTTTAAGACTATAAGTAATGAGTATCGAGAGCAGCTGAAAAAAAACCGAAAAAAAAACGTTAAACCAAAACTGCCATAAAATCACTTTTAAGCACCCAAAAACTCTTAACACAAAGGAAAAGATTGAAAATCCTGAAAAGTGAAATTAAATAAGGAAGCAAAAAAGTAAGAGGTCAGGACTGTACAATATGTTACTATCAATTTATTTCCGTATATTACAAGTCTATTATTACAATTACAAAACTTATAATGAGTATAGAAGAGATTATGAATGGTATATGCATTTTAGCTCTAGAAATCGTGAATAACATCTCTTCTCTATGTAGATCTCTACATAGACAACTAATATAAGAATAATATAATATATAAAAAATGATTAATAAATTTTCTATTAATTGTATAAGTCCTTTTCTTACTAATAAAACAACTATTAAAAATAACAACTATGTATTAATATTTAAAATAAATAGGAAATGCGTCTATAATCTATGCGCCAATTTCGGAATTATATACATTCAGTCGGTACCAGCTAATTCGTGAGTTTTTTAAAACTTTGTTTGTATGCTTGTAAGAATGTAGTTGTATTTTGATTAAAGGATTTATACAATTACTTGGGCTGGTACCGACTCCAAAAATAAAAAGATTGATTAGAGAAATAGTTATATTTTAGCAGAATTTAAAAGGGGATTTTTTTTGATAATATTTTTTAGTGATTTTTAAGAATGTTATTGCTTTTACTTTGGAAGTAGGTTTATATATTTTTTATTTTTAGTGATATTATAATATTATCAACTAGTACCTACCCTGGAGACTGAACTGTGCTCGGAGTTTTAGTAGAACCATAGAATATTTAAAAATATAAAAGAAAGGAAATAATAAACAAAATTCAAATGCTTATGTAACCCCGAATCGTCAGATAGTGAGCGAGCTGATAATGATGAATAATATCTAATAACACTCTCGATATTGTCAGCTTTCAAACAAAAAGAAATTAGATCAAAATCGGTTCATCCGTTTGGGAGCTACGATGCCACGGACAGGCACGTTAAACTATTAAAACTACTCTTTTTGCGTCGTTGGTTAAAAATAATCACAAATATATTTATCTGACCAGAATTCGAAGCCGGACCAATTCGTAAACAACGCAAAAATGACCATTCTACCATTCAGCTGATATTATTAGTGTCGAAATTATTGAAGTATTTTTGTATGACGAAAGAAAAAATAAAAAAGGTGTGATTTCTCAGGGATAAGACTCAGCTATGGAAGAAGACGTCTTAAATTTGCAGACTTTTCGCATACAGCTTCACAACAGTTCCTAAAACAATTCCAAAATTTCTAAACGTATATCTTTAAAGACTGACGAGTTTCATTCATTGCTTTTGGAGCCAGGGTACACCTTGACATAATGTCACTTTTTGTTAGCATATGCTTACCTAAAATGATGTAACAGTTGACACACAATATATAATGATGATGATGATGGGACTAGCGAATGTTCAAAGTATCGATATTGGTGTAAAAGACTAAGAGAGGTACCTTATACCTATATTTCATCATATGATTATGTATGGTGTGATGATGATGGTGGTCATGATGAATATTTAATATTAATATTTCTTGCAAAATATTGTTGCAGTTGTATGAACAATGCTGAAATTTTCAAATGTGTATCTTTAAAGACTAAGGAGTTCTGTTCAGTCGTTATGGATCCAGGGTATTATACCTTGGCACGACATTTCACTATTTAGTAGCTTTTAAAGAAATCGATATTGGTGTAAAAGTCTATGAGAAATACCTATATCAATATAGTATAATGATGTAATGTGTGATGATGGTGGTGATGATGATTATTTGTTAGTGACATATGCTTGCATTTTTATAAACAATCCAGGATATACCTTAGCACAACTCAATTTTTGGTAGCATATGCTCGAGTTACTACAGAAAAGAAAAAATCACAATATTATATTCCCCTATAAATTTTGAAGTCTTCTCTCGATTCACCAGGTCTATTATTTGGTGACAATGGAACCAACATGGAAATCAACCCTTTAAATTAAAAAAATAATTTCGAAAATCGGTCCACAAACGGCAGAGTAATAGCGTAACATACACACAAAAAAAACACACACACACTAATTGATAACCTCCTCCTGTGTTTCGGAAGTCGGTTAAAAAGAACCGTTCGCCTATAACTTTCACTCATTTAATCCAACAAGCACATTTTCCAAAATGTTCGTAATTTTACAGCGTGGAAAACAACTTTTGTCATCCAAAAATAACTCGTAACAACTTGGAAAGTTACATTTTCATTCTTGCCAAGACAATATCCCCTTCGATTTACGTAATACGTCACCCATTATTAGGCCAGAATCATGGGTTTGTATGGTAATATTTTCCTTCTATTTCCATTATATTTAATGAAACTTACTAGGCGTTAGAGTTTTGCCTAAACGGGCAGTATTTTCTAGGTAGAGCTAAAAGCATGGCAGGTATAAAATACGAGTACACAAGGACAGTCTTACCGTAAAAATACGTTTCTTAATGAAGGAAAGAGTATTTTAATTACAACTGAATTTATAGTAATCAATGAAAACATAAAAGCAAATTCCAACATATAAAATATTTTTATACAGGAGCCCATCTCCATGTTTTAACTTCAAATCATAAATTTTAATATTATTTAACTTTAAAATGAAGATTTCTTAAACGCTCAATCATTATTATCTCAGTGCGCGGAAGACCAGCTCTTAATTAATTTACTGCAGTACTTCCATATTACAATTGAACGTAAAACGGTATAATATTCTGTATCACATTTCTCACATTTAATACACTCAGAATGTCAAAATGTGCCGTTTTTACAGTAACCACTTATGAGGAATAACGTATGGTTATTGTTTTTAAATTCTGCAGTGTTGTAAATGGTGATTGGTGAAGTCTTGTTATCATTCATATTTATATGAATATTAAACGAATATTAAAGATATAAATTTGGAGGAAGGCTTGAAAAGCTTGATGATTTTTGACGTGATAACGTCTTATAAATCGATGAACACCGGCTACACGCCTGAAAAATTGTCACGTTCCGCCTGAGCCGAGCGTGCAAGCGAGAGCACGGAACAAGCAATAGAGAGGCACGACCGGCCTAAGTTTCTGATGACGTTATCACGTAAAATTATCGTCCGTAAACCGATTTAACAGACAAGTAGTTAGGTAAAAAAATGGCAACCGCCGCAAAGTAAAAAATACGGCAACCACCGGAAGGTAAATCATTAATGATTTTAACAGTATATGTATATAATGGTATCTGTTTTTTCCACCGTAGCGCCTAAACTACTGATCCGATTTTAATACATTAATTGTCAATAGATTCGTAATAATAGCCAAAGCAATAAAGGCTATATAATATACATAGTCGGAATATAGATTTTTATAAAAAATTAAAAACAAAACTTAGTTA
Organism: Phengaris alcon alcon; assembly: GCA_037179445.1. Classification (NCBI taxonomy): domain Eukaryota; kingdom Metazoa; phylum Arthropoda; class Insecta; order Lepidoptera; family Lycaenidae; genus Phengaris; species Phengaris alcon. The sequence continues at coordinate 99,613 of JAYRCH010000091.1, forward strand.
TTTATTTTTACTATAATAAAAAAAACCGTTATAAAGTTCAAACTTAAAAATTAAATAAATTATTATGGGAAAATTTAACCCACATTAGTCTGGAAATAATTTAAGCGAGCGTTTTTCATACACTATTTATAAGAAAGTTCTCACATATAGTAGCAACCAATATTTTGTCGCTGCGAGACCAAATGCCATCGATGCCAAAAGATTGGTACCTCCAAACTAGCCCTGGTTAGTTTCCTAAGTTTGAAGGATAAAAGTATTATCTAAAATTGTAATATAAAGTGAGGGGACAGATATTGTAATTTGTATATATTGTGTTGGTAATTTTCAAAGCATAGCCCGGAGTTTTATAAAGAGTATTTCGCAGAAAAGTTACTATTCCAACCTTATTCGATTTCTATATTAATCTTTACGCTTAAAATCGGCAAGGTATTTTTAGATTAATATTAAATAAGATTTTCGTGCCTTCATCTGAAAATTTCTATTAGTCGGAGTGCACATGACAATAAATGCCATACTCAGAGTAAAGAATGAGTCTGGACGTGACATTGGGGTTTTCTGTTCAGCCGCCGATTCAGAATGCATCTCAGAATTCCACTACATTTCGACATGAACAAATGGCTCCTTAATCTAAGTAAAATTTAAAAAACTGTTCAAACATTTGCTTGATCAATGAATTCTCGTAATATATTAAGAGCGCCTATTAACATGTTTAAGTATATTATGTATAGTTTGTTAACGTCAACAATAATAAAAATATTGGATATCCAATATTTTTATTATTTTCGACGTTATACGACATCATATATATGACAACTACTAGCTATAATTATGAAGATATTAAACGTGCCTCTTGAAAAGCAATTCCTTCGTACAATGTTCCCATACCTTCATACCTGTTTGACAAATGGTTCGAAGCAGTCAATCCGATCAAATTATTTCAACTATTTTAGTTAGGTCAGGTCAGTCAGTCATCAGTTGCAAATATTTTAAACGAGACAAGAAAAAAACATTTACGATAACTTCAGTCGGTAAGTTCAAATTAATTGCTTTAAGTAATATTCTTTACAATCTACTAATTAAATATGCCAAACGTTAAATACACTTAGCGTAGCTGACAGATGAATTTAAAAAGTTTATTTGACTCTGTATGAAATATAAATTATATGTATTAATTTTCTTTTAAATTTCATACAGAGAATAAAATTATATTTGATACTTCGGAAAAGTCGCTTGACAGACAAAGAAAAAACATTGTACAGCTAATCCACTGTATAAATATTTTTATTAATAAGGGAGTTAGTGTTTCACTCGGCCCTTTGCCAGTTCCCCAGTTTCACCTGAATTTACTTGGTAAGTACATCTTGCATAAGGTTTTAGGTGTACCTAAGTTCATGGCACATTAGATCTTATCTCTTTTCCGAACTTTACTACCAAACTAACATAAAACGCAGCCTTTTTACAAAGCATCCGTTAAAACTTTTCATCGATCTAAATCTTAGTGAAAATGTCTAGGAAAATCCGATAAGAGCTTTGGTACTTGCATGGCTCAATAGTTCTGTACAAAAAAATAATTAAGTAACAACAAATTGTAGAGCAGTGAGCGAGCCGGTGATGATGAATTATAGCTAAGAACACTCTCGATCATGTCAGCTTTAAACAAAAAAACTACATCAAAATCGGTTCATCCGTTTGGGAGCTACGACGCCACTGATAGACAGACAGATGCGTCAAACTTATAATACGCCTTTTTTTGCACGGGGAGTTAAAAAGAGTTAAATCGAAGAATATTTTACTGTTACAAATAGAAATTACAATACAATTACAATTTTTATTTTACAATTTGACCTTCGAAGTAAATAAAATGTATATAAAATATAAAATAATCTGAAAGTCTGTTTATTCTTCAAGTGTCTCAAGTTTCAGCTTGGTAACAATTATATTATTATTTACATCAACTCTTTTATCGGCTAAAAAATCGGCTGTGTTTTCTTTGTGAAGTATAATAGACCTGGTACTGTTTTTTTAATTTTTAATGTAAATTTATTATAATTAGAGCATGGCCTGTAGTAATTTTTTTTCCATAATAACTAATATTATTATTTTTAAGTTTTAACCCTATAAACCCAATAACCCTTTTGGTTAGATAGAAAAAAATAATGTAAATGTTATCATAGATTGACAGACTTTAAAAGTGTAACAAAATTGTACCTATCAAATGCACGGTACCTAGTGTGTTAATAATGTTAGGTAGTTATGTGTTTTTATTTTATTTTTAATTGTATTTATTGCTAAACAATATTAAAAAAATATTAGCTTTCTACGCACCTTCCTCCACATATGCTTTATTACCGGCGAAATATCTGTACTGCGCAATCGGTACTGAAAGTATGAATACTTTAAAAGTATAAAGTATATTACTTTGAAAGTATGAATACGTGAACGTATTAATCACTACTTAAGTACATAGCATAAAACAAAGACACTTTTTTGTCTGTCCCTATGTATGCTTAGATCATTAAAACTACACAACGGATTTTAAAGCGGGTTTTTTAATAGATAGAGTGGTCCAAGAGGAAGGTTTATGTTTATATAACATGCATAATATAGTAGAGAAACACTGATCATTTTAGAGGTTTGTAATGTGATGTCGTGAACACATTATGAATTGTTTTTTCAGAAGCTATTTAGAAGGTAAAGTATGATCCTTATCAAATTAAATACGTTACTCACTTAAAACATTTTATACACATTATGTTAGCCCTTTAAACCATACAGTTTAAATTTAGAAGTTTAAATTAGTTTAAACTAATTTCTTTTATTTAGAAGATATCGTAAAATTTATATTCAAGTGGGAAAATATACTTATATATCAAGCGGTCTCGCACGTCGCGTCGAGGTGATAGGGTCCCATTTTTACCCATTTGGTACGAAACCCCAAAAAACATTTTCAATATTGTTTAAACAAGTATAAAGTTATTGGCTGAAGAAGTTTTTTCTCCAAGAACACTATTCCACGCGGGCGAAGCTGCGGGAAAAACTAGTTAATAATATAATAATTCTACCTACTTTAAATATATGAACATCAGCATATAAATAAACATTATGTTTCGACCCTCGTAGTCTAATGTCTATAAAATGTATTAGTAACTTTAAATATCTACGGATTTCATAAACAAGAGTATGTACTTAAATCTATACCTACTAATATTATAAAGAGGAAAAGTTTGCTTGTATAATAGGCTCCAAAACTACAGGATCGATTTTGATGAAATTTGGCACAGGTATAAAGTTGACTACGGGGAAGGACATAATATACTTTTTAATATAATTTTAATGCGGAAAAAATTACAGTCTACGCGAGATTAACTGTTGCGCGCACGAAGTCACGGGCAACATCTAGTATGAAATAACGAGCAATTGTAGAGTTGGAATTGCAGATAACCGAGCGTAGATAATATAGAACTATAGATTATAATATTACCATTAAGAAGATACTGCACAGGTGAAGTAGTTTTAGCTTATTACTATGTTAATATGTTGCATTAAAACAGAATCGCCCTCGTATCCTAGCATTAGAGCGTCGCAACTTCTTTGTATTAAATGTTGTATGCTTGGATATATTTTCATTTACACAAATTAATATGAAGGTTTCTAATTTTCATGCACCATTATATAGTAATTAATAAAAAAAACTCAGTATTATACAGATCTAATTGACTATTTTAAATTGTAGGTATATACCAGCGTACATTGAATTTCAACACCAAATTTCCTACGACCAACATATTATATATTATATACATTACAACTACGTTTTCAATATGTTACATGAATGACATCATTCAACTTGATAACATCAAATATGATTTACATTGAACATATTGGCAACGTTCATTTTAGTCGACTACGGGTAAATTTTTGACCGCCTTTGTGATAATATGATATGGTTAAAATTAAAAGTTCATGGACTATAAACCGTGAAATTAAATAGCTTTCAGAGCTTTATGACTATAGTATCTGTAATTAAAAGCTCGCCGTTGAGATTCACTTTCATTATTTATGATACCAGATAAATGGACTAAAATATTTACGGAGATGATATAATTTTAAAACCTTTAAAGATTACCATTCGAAGATATTTTTGTGAAGGTATTATGTAAGAATGAAGCTGTTACAAGTATTCACTAGTAATACTGCTTTAAATTGTAAAATATTGCCAGCATTAAAATTTGAAATTGCCATTGTTTCAAAATAAAAACGGTACAATTTCAAGAATTTTTTGCTATTGTCGGAACATTGTCTATGCTCGGACAGATTTAGTAGCCGTCAGAGAACCTTTAATGACCCATTTGGCCAAGTCACTGTAAAGATAACTGGCCGCCGAGCTCGTGACAGTGTTAAACAAGTATTATTCCACTTCACTTACAATTCCAGTGGAAAGGTTCACACGTTTGTCCATGGGTTTTCTTCTGGAAACTTTTGCGTATATGTGACTAAGAATAATAATATGATTGTAATATAATTGTTATGTTTCTAAAAATACGAAGGTGGCTCGGCTCAGCTTGGTAAAATATTACAAATTTTACAAAATACTTACCGTCAAACAGCTGTTGTTTAGCATGACCGTGAAAACTGTGTAAAGTTTTATAAGTCTGGTTGAAAATAAAAAAAGTTTAATTTCCGAATAGATTAAATACCTACAGAATTGCCCTACTTGATGTCGTACCACTGGTCTGAACCAGTGGTACGACATCAAGTAGGAACTGTTTGAATTCCTGAGAACCAGCCCGGCGAGAAGAACCGGCGTAAGTTCCATTTTCTATTTGGATATTTTAAACTAATGAATAAATAAGACGTATGTTTTTAAATCCCACAACATTAATTATCACGGGTGTTTCAAGCGAGAAAGCCGCTATTGTATAAGGCACAATTGTACGGTCATGGCCGAAGCCTTAGGTTCGGATACATATCTCAATGTGCCTTTGTATTAGCCAAAACTAGCACATGAATTTTACACATTTTGTGGCTGTTTGTATGTTTGTACAGTTTTTAATCTTTTAAATACTTTTGCATATATTTATTATGGACTTTTGTGTATTATCTTCTCCTTCACTGAGAACATAATACATTTTTGTTTTTAATTGCATAAAGACAAAACTTAATGAACTCTTACTCTTAAGACCTCATGAGTATAACTGATTGAGTGTACTGTTGGTTATGATAATGATATTGATGATGCGTTTATCGAAACCAGCCGTGTTTATATATGAATTTTTGATAAACCTAAATAAAATGGAAAAGCGTATAAAAAGTTGTGTGATATTATTGTAATCTCAATGATAATGAAATCGTTAAATGTGTCATACTTTTCATGACTCAAAATTTAACTAGGCGAAGCACAAAATTAGTTTTTCTTTCTCAACGTAACGTTTTATATCTGTAAGCAACTGCAGCGAAACCTCTTTAATTAAAGCCTAATCCAGGTAAGTTTCAAATACACGGAAAATTTAATACTGATACATGTTTCAAATGAATATAAAATTGTAAATCAATGGCTTTGAATTGATTTTACTTCAAACGGAACCTAACAAAATAATGGGCATGTTAAATGAAAAAATACACCTATTAATTGATACCGATGAAAAAATGAGTTGCGGTTAGTTCACAATTCACTATTTTTTTAAATATTATATTCCCAGTACAAAATATATTCCTAAACATAATTATATATCCAGAGCCAGAGCTCATAACGATTCATTGATCCATTCGAATGTAGTTTAAATTCAACCATATTAGTTTAGATGAATTTTGCTAAAATGGAATAAATTATATTCGCTTATTACTCACAGACTCACATGAGACTTGATAACTACAATTTTTATTAAAAAAACTATAACTCGACTAATGTAGTAAGTGCGACCACTGCTCTACCTTGACGATTTTTGTATCTATGCATTTCTGGATATCTATCTGAATTATTTTCTTGTTTCGGAATTTATAAAAATCTATAGCAACTACTTAAAAAGGGTCTACCCTTGTTACGTAGTCGGGTTATAGTTTCTTTAAATTATTTTTTTATTTGTGTTATAGAAATAGGTAGGGACGTCGACGCCGACGCGCGTTGGCGCGTCCATGTTTGTAACCATATTTCCATAATACAAATTTGTTCCTTATTATTAATTAAGGAAAAATAGAGGTTGCTAAAGGTAAAAACCTGTATCCACTCTGCGCCAGTATGAGCTTAGCCTTAGGAAGACGGTGCTTAATTGCTTCGCCGGAGGCACAAATTATAGTCATGATGGTGAGTGTCGCTTTGTAAAGCTCTGTTCTGTAAATGAGCTTAGTGTACCAATGTGTCAACGCGTCCAGGTCTATTCAATTTCTCGCTGAGAAACCCCCATAAACGTAAGTTTTTTCGCCTGTTATGCCTGCCGCATCTCTCGCGAGTATTTGTGAGCAGCTACTCACGATGCGGCTTTCCGTAAAACTGTCCGTGAGTCTGAATGTCGTATTAGGTATGATCGCACATCCGATGTGCCACTTTTTGATCTTATTATTTGGCAATAAAATTAAAAAGTGCACTGGATCCTCGACATGATTTTTTGTCTAGTATTTATCGTCTATCCTGGTCATAAAATAACTAAAAGAAAATGCAAAATTTAATTTTTTGATAAACCGACGACGATTAGAAAGCAAATAAAAATAAAAAAGGGTAAAATAATTAAAAAATCCCTTAAAAGTAATTAATTTCTGTAACGAGTATTAGTAATAAATGTAACAACTTTTTTAAGTGCTGAGTTTATTGTAACACTTATCTATGAATATGCACCGACATGTCTAAGGAGGTTTCCGTAACTATCAACGCGCAATAGGTTTTCTTTGAATTACTTCAAAAGTTATTGTCCGATTTCGCTAAAAATAATTTTCCTGAAGAGTTTTTAGCATGATCTATCATCAGCATGAAATCTTACAAGTATCTATCTCTTATATAGATTAGAAATGCCGGGGAGGGGGACAAACTTATAAACCACTTTGGAGGCCGATTACTCGAAAATGGTTGACTTTGTATAAACGTTATGTATGGAATCTTACCTTAATTTCAAAAGAACTATTCAACGATACCCCACACGATGGGGTAGAATGAAAATATATTTTTCATCCCCACTTCACATGTATGGAGAGCCACCCCTAAATTATAAAAGATTTATTATTTTATAATTCCAAAACCGAGATCTATACACTATCTATGACTATACCAAATTTCATTCATTTATATTCAAAATTACAGAAGCTAGAATCACGGACAGACAGACAGATAGACAGACGGACGGACAGAGCGAAACTATAAGGGTTCCTTATGTATTATGGAACCCTAAATATACTTAAGAATATAATATTGAAATACGAATGTGAGTCTTCCACGTTAAACTAAGACATCCTATTTATTATAAATCTGTAAGTTTGTGAGGATGGATGGATGGATGAATGTTTGGATAGATAGATGGATGTTTGTTACTCTTTCACGCAAAAACTACTGGACGTTTTTCAATTTGGTATGGAGTACTAGTCTAAGCTCTGGATTAAGACAAAGGATATTTTTTATCCCGAAAAAATACAGTGCTCCTGTGGGATACAGTATTTACGCGGGCGGAGCCGTGGGCAACAGCTAGTTATGAAAATATAATGCATAATGCACATTGCCATAAGCTTATAATTCATAATCACAAATGTCATAGAAGAGTGGGTACGTATTATAAAAGCTACCGCAAAATCCTTAGTTCAAAAAGATCATTTTAAAATGCAATTTTCAGGAAGGCAATAACATTTCATATTAGTCATATTGCAACATTGACCTATTTTAAAAAAACCGGCCAAGTACGAGGCGCACGTGTGCATGAAAGATCCCGTAGTATTTTCTATAGGAGCTAAAAAATCACGTTTGTTGTATGGTAGCCCTCTTAAATATTTATTTCATTCTGGTTTTTAATAATTATTGTTGTTATATCGGCAACAGAAACATTCAATTCAGAAATTTGAACTGTCTAGCTTCATGTGATACAGCCTCTTGACAGACAGACAGGCCAACTGTGAATCTTAGTAGTTGGGTTTCGTTGTTTTCGTTTCTTAGTCTTTGGGTACGGAATCCTAAAAATATAAGTGTTTCTGTAGACTGCCTGGCGTCACATCTGGAGTTATTAAGCAGTCCGCAGACCAGGACTATGCCAATTTTCATGTAATATACTTGCATTTTACGACATTATGCTGTTACTTAACGGCCGTTCTCAATAACCTATCTATCCGTAATCCTTGCTACTAAAGATAGGCAAATCTATGCTTTTGGCTTTACTTGCGTTTCAATAACATAATGACAGATAGCATTTCCTACCGAAGCGGCTCATCTATCGGCGGATAGCCTACTAGAGATAGGGACGCTCATATAAATCTAACAACAGCTGCATTTCAATTTAAGTTTCAACTTACTCTCTAATAGGCGGAGCTTACGGTAATAACGTAATTTTCTTATCCGTCAATGTCGGCCGTTAACAAAACGGAGAACCTAGTTTTTCCGAGGATATCAATGTGTGACGTTGTTGTTTGTGTATTCCTTCCTTATTTTTGTGTTTTTTGTTTCTTAATGTGTAATATTGGAAGAATATATACTATGAATTAATATTCGTTAACGTGCACAAGTGTGGGCAAGTGGCACGTACAACTTCAAAAAGCGTGCTATTTTGTGTTCCTTTCAAAACTCCCTAGGAAGCTTAGAAAAACGTCTACCATTTGACAGATTCGACTGTCTTGACCATTGACTGCTTTGATAATTTATTTGGACTTTATATAGATAAAGTCCTTTTCATGAAAGAATTGCCTTAGACACGGCGCTGTGATCGCGCGATAAAATATTGCCAGCATTTTTTATGGGCATTAGAATACCTTGATTCTGCTATTCTGCTTCACAAAACTCCTTTAACTTGAGTATCATTTATCGGGCAGCACTTTTTACAACCTCAGGCATTGTAAATAACAATTTACAAAAAGTTCCACTAATTGCCACGGGACATATTATTTACTTCTACTAGGTATACCACTGTCGTATTTATCAATTTGAACTTATCGTAATATTATCAATTTGACAACTGATACTAAGGCTACATCCCCACGAGCGGTTTTTTGTGGTAACGACAGAAAAAAATGCACTGAAAATAGAATTATGCGTTAGTACATTAAAGCTAAAAATCGAAGTGCCAAGTGTCAATGTCATGTGTCAATGTCAAAATGTCAGATTTGACAGCTGTGCACGATTTTCAGCTGTATTGTATTAAAGTTCTATTTACAGTGCCATTTTTTCTGTCGCGACCACAAAAAAACGCTCGTGGGAACGTAGCTTTACTTTTGTGATTTTTTTTCTTTAAAATGCAATAAAAATGATTGAAATATAGTTGTTTTGTTGTTTTATTTACCTTTTTAACCCAATAATTAATATAAAAAAAATCATTCTACGCATTTTTTTTTTCATTTTAGAATAAATAGGTCCTATTTTTGATTGTGAATCACAAGTTAAAGATAAACAACAGCGTACTGTTTAACGGGGATAGCTATATTTCTTAAATCTTGGATATGTTGTTGAAAACGGCCGTAAGGCGAGTAGTTACTAGATAATTGTTTTCTATACTATAATATTATAAAGAGGAAAACTTTTCATTGAATAGGCTCCGAAACTACTAGAAAAATTTTGATGATATTTGGCACAGATATAGAGAACGGGAAAGGACATAGGCTACTTTTTATCGCAGCAAAATGTACGCTTCCGGCGAGATTTCTTTATGCGCGAACGAAGTCGCGGGGGACATCTAGTTTGTAATCAAAATACTTTGATACTTGATACTTTAATTAAATCGTAATATAGATTTTTTGGCAGCTTAAACTAAAAATCAATATTATGTTAGTATAGTTAGTTTAAACAAAATATCATCTATATTGTGTGATAACACGTTATGTACGCCACGTCACTGCGCCATTGTAAATGTTAGCATTTACATTTAGTGTAAATGCTTTAAAATGCAGTCTAATGCCCACTTGCACAGATCTGGGTTAACTTTAACCCTGGGTTAAAATATCACGCCTTTTCTTTCATAAATACGAACGAAAGAGATATCATTATATTTGACCCAGGGTTAACTTTAACCCAGATCTGCGCAAGTGAGCCTAAATGGGCCGTAATTATTTCATCCTTGTGTTTCATTCGCGATGTTTTTGGCAAATGTACAGGTACACTACTAAAAACGTTAAAATGTTGGCTTGAAGTTAAGCTTGCAATAGATTTCAAACGATATTTGAACTGAAATTGCGGCTTGAATTAAACATTAAGCTTTCAAATTCAAAATTTTAATCAGTAGATAAATATTATGTTTTAGGGACTATTTACATTGATAAGTAAAATGCGATACGCTCACTGACTACGCGCCCATGATCGTGGCGTGGAATCCGTTGAACTGCACGGAATCTGTCAGACTGCACGAAATCCGTCAAACTGCGTGGAATCTGCCAAACTGCACTAAATCCGCCAAACTGCATGGAATTCTTCAAAATGTCCAATATCCGCCAAACTGCGCGGAATGCAGCAATCTGCGCGAAATCCATAGCGTTTCAAGCCAAGGTATAAAAGTTATAACTATAACATAACATCTTAGAATATAATTATTTAAAACCGCGCGAATAAGTTACAGTAGTAAATAAGGCTCACTGCAGAGAAGTTTCCGTACCAAAATGTTTTGCATTTAACTGCACCTATAAATTGCAAGCAAACAAAAACATTCTGACCATTAGCGACCATGTAAAAATACGGACACAAATAGAGGCTATTTGGGACAATTGAAGGGTTTAACAACTACTTGTGCACTATCGTTTTACTAACTGCTCACTTGAAAGTTCTGTAATTTCATCAGAAGTGGGGTAAGGGTATGTAAACTTTACTATTACAGCAATACTTAAAGTTATGATGTTATACCAAGATTATTTTTTATTGATCCACACATTGCACATTATGCGAGATAAGTCGCGCGCATCAAGAAAGCTATTTCGCGCCAACAGGCGATCCTGAGGTAATATGTCATCGTTAATTACAATGACGATCTACGAAATTGAATTTATAATATGAGATTGACATAAAGTGATATAACGCGCAGTACGTCAATACCATACATTTTTGATGTTTAACTTCGTCAAGGTAATTAACAATGGGATCTTGGCTAATGTGCCAGTGCGCGCTGATTAGTTTGCCACCATTGTTATCTTCATGCGATATACTAGGTATGACAGTCTACGCGCATTGTGCTAGAGGGCTGTTTAAAAAGACTCCGCCCGCGAACATATATTATCCCCCGAGATTTGTGTACTTATCGGGATAAAAACTGGCATGTGCGTTAAACCTGAGTCGAAACTAATAACAGTTACCAGACCAAGATATCAAAATTCGTTCAATAGTTTCACAAACATCCATTCATCGCCACAAACTTTTACATTTAAAATAGATTCAGTTCAGCATGTATGAAAGTGGCTATGAATGTGGAGGGAGCAAAAAGTATGTCAGGATCGTATTAAAAGAGGTAGTATCTGCTTTACCCTGCGGGAAATCGGTGTAAGTAATACATATAAATATAAATATGTGCAGACAGGGAAAATGAATGTTACGTATTTTAATCGTCTTCAGCATTTATCCGTAATATAATGACGTTTTGTCGTCAGTCGCTTACCGCCGGGAAATAGAAACAAGTGCAATTTCATTAAGGATCACTTCACACTGCAACGCTACGCGGCGCAGCATTTTTAGGATAGCTATTTAAAATTTAACTTTATTCACTACACAAAATGATACAAGTCTCATATGACATCAGTCATACACTGCACATGCGCTATGCAAAGAGCTGCCACTTTACATTCGAATTCTTACAATTAAACGTTAACTTCTTGTGGAATTAATAAGGTTCAATTTTTAATAGCTATCTTAAAAATGCAGCGTCATGTCGCGTATTGTATCTTTTCGGAGTGAATTAACCCTAAGTCAACTTGCTAAACATTGAATTTTCCATATTGTTCCAAGTGTAAAAGTGTTTGTTAAGTTATTACTCTTTAGTAGGTAGACTGTAAGTATGTTGCTAATCTACTTGTTAATAATACTAAAAATATAATAACAGAGCAGTCAAATCAATAGTCTCCTCATATTATTAGCTCAACCAGAATAGATGCGACTGTCTTGCCGGAATTCTATTTAGAAATTCCAAAATAATCAAAACTCCTTCCACAAACGCTTTTGCGAGGTTCCTGATATAACAGATGTATCTGAATGTTGATATGTGAACTATATATGGTATGTTTTATAACGTTTTAAAACGGCAAGCGACAGACTGATAACCAAAGGAAGCTATTATGTATATGATTACCGTCCTAATCCTATTGCCACTCGCAACATATGATATACATTAAGTCCATGGCCAGTTTCTGACGCCAGTTTTCTGTGAGGCCACGCTATATATACCCAAGCGAGTCAGCTCATTCGTAACTCATTACACTAATAATATTAATATATGGGAAATGATCAAAATTCTCATTTTATAACGAAGCAACAGGAAAATGAGACAGCCTCTAATAAATTAAATCGTATTTTTTACAACGCCAACTAAATATTTTAAAGAAACCGTCAACTAAAAATCAACAATTATTTTTACTAGTCCTTCTGATTTATACATTGCCACGTAATTTACTAACTCAGCCACGTATTTTACAACTCATCACCATTTTACGTTTAACTGCTTCAATACAAAACAGAAGGCGATATTTATCCTTCTAGTTACTACGGAATTCAAAACGTCTTTAAATGCGAAAGAAAAACAGAGTATGATAATTCATTACTTTTAATAGATCAACTTGAAACTATATGGGTTTCTTTTAGTTACGGAACTCATAAAAATGTTTAAGTTCGAACATTTTAATCGCGTTCAAAATGTATTTAAATATGAAATAAAACAGAGGGTGATAAATCATTACTTTTAATAGATCAACTTGAAACTATAAGGGTTTCTTTTAGTTAGGTACTACAGAATTATAAAAATGGGTTAGGTTAGGACATTTTTATTACATTCATGACGTCTTTAAATATGAAAAAACAAAAAGTGATAAATCCGTACTTTTAATAGATCAAAATGAAACTATAAGGGTTTACGAGTATTTTAGTTAGGTACTACAAAATTATAAAAATGGGTTAGCTTAAACATTTTTATTACATTCATGACGTCTTTGAATATGAAAAAACAGAAAGTGATAAATCATTACTTTTCATAAGATCAACTTGAAACTATAAGGGTTTCTTTTAGTTAGGTGCTACAGAATTATAAAAATGGGTTAGGTTAGGTTCGAACATTTTTATTACATTCATGACGTCTTTGAATATGAAAAAACAGAAAGCGATAAATCATTACTTTTCATAGATGAACTTGAAACTATAAGGGTTTTTTTAGTTAGGTACTACATAATTCTAAAAAAGACTTAGGTTAGGTTAGAACATTTTTATTACATTCATAACGTCTTTGAATATAAAAAAACAAAAAGTGATAAATCATTACTTTTCATAAATCAACTTGAAACTATAAGTTTCTTCTAGTTACTGCGGAATTCTATGAGTGGGCTAGGTTATGTTAGGACATTTTATTACGTTCAAAACGTCTTTAAATATTTTGAATACACAGAAGGCGATAAATCATACTTTACTATATATATATTAGGTCTTTACCTATGAAATTGTCGTTTTGTATGAAAAAAAGATCAGCTGGACGGGAGGCAACAAATTCTTCAAAGGCATTTAGCCTCTCGCGGGTATTGATTTTTTTTCCCGCCAAGAAGTTATTCAAATTCTGGAAAAAGTACTAGTCTGTAGGCGCAAGGTCTGGTGAGTAGGGCGGATCACGGGGAGCTTCAAACCCCAGTTCTTGGAACTTGGAGACCGTCTGCTGTGCAGTATGAGGTCGCGCGTTGTCGTGCAGGAGCAGCGAAGACGAGCGATTGACCAATGTTGGTTGGAGATGTGCCAGCTTCTCCATCATTGTGTTCAATTCTTCACAGTACACATCTGCAGTAATGCTCACCCCATTTGGTAAGAAGCTGTGATGAATCACACCGGCGCTAGACCACCAAACAGTGACCATCACTTTTCTAGGGGTAAGTTTTCGTTTAGGGCAGGGGTCTCCAAACTTTCCAGCCTTAGGGCCATACTGAAAAGTGAAATAGTCCACTGATGAAAAAAAAAGTCCGAAAAAGTACGCAACGTTTAAAAAAGGCTGCAAATCGGACTAAAGTCCGCAAAACGGCAACACTGCATATTATTAATTTTCCTGTCATTATCTGTAATTTCTAGATTAGTCGTAGAGTACGAGCCATGAGGAGTAACGTGACACGACATCTGGTGGACATAAGCGGAAAGAGGTAGTACCTTCTATCGCTAACAGATGGCGCTAATAGCACGTACAGAATAATCTCGTTGGTTCGAGAAAGTTCTGGTGTCTTCCACTCACTTCTAGATGGCAGTAATTGGAATATATAAGAAGGTTAGTGGCGCAACCACAAGTCAGTTCCTATGACACTGTTGTGAAATAAAATAGTGCGTACCTCCTTAAAACGTGTTTGTGCGTGTTTGAGTTTAAGACATCTTTGTAACAGTATTTTGATTTGAATTGTTGCTTTTGTGTGTGATTTAGTAGTATGGAAAAGAAGCGAAAAATTGATAGTGAATGCAGAAAATTCAAAGATCAGTGGAACATTCAGTATTTCGTAATTGAGTCCAGTAACAAGGCGCTATGTTTGATTTGCAATGAAAGCATAGCCGTTCTCAAGAAATATAACATTAAACGTCATTATGAAACAAAACATTTTCAAAATTACTCAAAATATACAGGAAGTTTGCGGACAGAAAAATTCGAAGCTATGAAGCGCGGATTGAAATCGCAGCAATCTTCATTTATAAAACTCAAAACTGAACAAGAGGCTGCAACTCGTGCCAGCTTTCGTGTGGCTCTTGAAATTGCAAAACGTGGAAAACCATTCACCGATGGAGAAATGATCAAAGAATGCATAAATGCAGTAGCCGAAGAAATGTGCCCTGAAAAGGTAAATTTATTAAAAACTGTCGGTATGTCAGCAAATACTGTGGCTCGAAGGGTAGAAAACATCGCTGAAAATATATCCTCTCAACTGTTCGACAAAAATGGACATGTTGAGTGGTTTTCTTTCTTGGATGAGTCAACGGATGTGTCAGATACTGCTCAGGTGTTGATTTATATTCGAGGAGTAGATAAAAGCTATGAAGTGCATGAAGAACTTCTTGATATGTATAGTATTCATGGCACAACTACTGGTACAGATTTTTTTAAAGGAGTTGAAATGGCCATTAATCAAAAGAACCTTCGATGGAAAAACTTGAAATGTATTACAACTGATACAGGCAAAAACATGAGTGGGAAAGATAAAGGAGTGGTCGCTCTTGTGTCAAAGGCTGTAAAAAATGACGGTGGTTCAAAACCATTAGTCTTACATTGTATCATTCATCAACAGTCTTTGTGCGGAAAATGTTTGGATATGTCTCAAGTTCTGAAACCAGTCATATCAACTGTTAATTTTATCAGATCTTTTGGGCTGAATCACCGACAATTCCGACAATTTATTGAAGAGATTGGAGAAAATGACTTACCTTATCATACTGCCGTACGTGGGCTTAGTTGTGGGAAAGTCCTTCAGCGCTTATTGAACTTCGAGCAGTGATCGAATTTTTTTTGAATGAAAACAATCGCCCCCTTACTGAATTACAAAACAACGCATGGCTGTGGAAGTTAGCATTCTATGTTGATTTGACAAAATATGTGAACGAACTGAATTTGAGATTGCAAGGAGAAAACCAGCATCTTCTTGATATATACACTAATATCAAATCGTTCCGGAAGAAATTGATACTGTTTCAATCACAACTACGAAGTAAATGTTTTTCACATTTTAAAACATGTGAAATATTCAGCCACACCACTGAGACTGAGTTTCCTATCGATTTTGAAATCGAAACTTTGAGTGCTTTAAAAATAAATTTTGATACTCGTTTCTCGGACTTGATGCCATTGCGAATCAAATTAAGATTTTTCAGAATCCTTTTGATACTGACATTGAAACCCTAGCCCCGGAACTTCAAATGGAAATGATTAATCTACAGTGCAGTGATATATTTAAGAACAAATATCAAAACTCATATTTGTTGGAATTTTATAAGGGTCTTCCACTGACACAATTTGATAATTTGCATAAATTTGCTCGTGGGCTGTTTTCTGTTTTTGGTACTACTTATTTGTGTGAGAAGACCTTCTCCAAAATGAAGTACACAAAAAATGTTTACAGAACTAAATTAACTGATGAGCATCTTAAATCTCTTTTAATGATTGGTACAAGTAAAATTAGTCCACAACTACAAACTATTGTCAGTGGAAAATCTCAATTACATAAATCTCATTAGTATTTCATATGTCATTATGCTTGTTATAAGTTATGTTTTTATTTAAAATGTATAAAATGTTAGTTGGATTCATTTCAATAATTTGTTAGTTATTATATACTGAAGTTAAATTTTCTGCATATTATACATGTCTTTACTCATTACAATTCTGTGTTTCTTTATCCAACTTATCACAAAAAACAATAACAATAAGCCTACAACAATGTTATGAGTAGTTAGCCCATGACCATATCAATGTAGATGTCATATTAATAATTATTCAACATAAAATAAGAATACTTCAATAAAATAAATTTAATTTGCTATAATAAATATGTTCTCTAAAAGGAGTTTTCAAGTATGCTAGCTCTCCGCGGGCCGGACAAAATCTGTCCGCGGGCCGGATGTGGCCCTCGGGCCGTAGTTTGGAGACCCCTGGTTTAGGGCATTGTTTAGGTGCTGAACCAGGATTCAACCAACTTGCTGAGCGCTTGCGGTTATCAAACAGATTCCATTTTTCATCGCAGGCAACAATGCGGTTCAAAATTCCTTCATTTGTGTGTCTGTTGAGCAGTGCAAGGCACGTCTCGGCGTGTCGCGTATTATCAGCTTCCACAATCGCCTTTAATTCGTCATTGTCGACCAAAGTCTGATATATATATATATATATATATATATATATATATATATATATATATATATATATATATATATATATATATATATATATATATATATATATCTCAACGTATCACCAACGTATCGTATCGTATCAACGTATCACCTTGAAATTATAGATAAGGGTTCCTTCTACTTCCTAGGGGTTAGGTTGGGTTAGAATTTTTTTATTACGTTGAAAACGTCTTTGAATATGAGATTTGAGAAGGTAATAAGTATTACTCCCAACCACCTCACTTTAATTACTGAGTTATAAAACTAGAAGATTATGATAGAATTACTATTTTGGTGCTGTATATTTATATTTTAGAAGTTTGCTGCTTGAATGCATGTCACAAATTAGATGCTAAAAAATAACCACGATGCTGAGTTATATTTAGAGTGGCTCACATAGAAGATTACTAGTGGCTAAGATCATATTATTCAGACGCGTGTTGACTGTCGCTGACTTAGTAGTAATTTAGAAGGCAACTTAGATTTTCAGTGGCAAATAATGCTATTAAAAAGAAGTATGTTTAATTAGTACCCTTAATGTTATCTGGTAGTATTTTTGTTTGTTTTCGCATTACGATTATGCAGTAAGTTTGCTCGTTTTTCTAGGCACTACTTAATGTCGGCATTTTTTACAAAAATTGAATAAACTTTATACGAAAGGCTCCTGTTATATTGGAATACATTTTAAAATGTTTCCCACAATATTCAAAAAATAAAATTTAATCAATCTATTTTTTTCAATATATTGACATTCAGCTTGCATTTGTACCTACGTATGATTTGTGATAGTTTTTCAATGCAAATAAATATTTTTTTAACTGCCATCCTGCTGCTGTATAGCTTAGTGAGAATTTATATGGGCCTTTTCAAACTAAAACTATTGCAATTTTCGAATTTGAATAGCTGTTAAGGTATATGGCATAAAATGGTATGGTAATTGTAAAGTAGATATTCGTTAGGCGTAAGATACATATTATTTTGTATTTTGTTACTTTATTGTCTACATTTTATTTTGTCGGAGGAGAGTTGGAGCTCGAAGTGTCGCCTACCAATCCCTGGCTGGCGTAGGCATAACGTGTATTTAATTGTATCTTTAAGCGCCTTACTCACCGTCCATCCTGCACTGACTTGTACGCAAAAATTATAATTTATTGACGCTATTAGCACCGTGAGTACCTATTTTTTTCAAGGCCGAAAACATTGAAATGATTTTTAACTTAGAGAAATTGTCTCATGTAAAGACGCGTCTCATGCACGTGTTTTTTTTCGAAATATTACACAAAACATCGAAACATTGGATACACATTTGTGTAGGAATACAGAATGATACACAATGATTTTGTCTTCCAAGATGGACGGAAAACATTCCCCGCGCGGGTAGAGAGAGGAAGGAATGTTTCATTTCTTATAAACTGTTACACCACTCACATGACCATTAAACATAGAAATACGGAAGAAATTATTAATCAATCCCAAATCGGTCTTCTATTTGTAACTCATGATAAATATTAAAATTTCTGGTTAGTAAATTATGGCCTCACTCGAAATTTGGGTCTAAAAAGACCACTTTAGATGTTTCATATTCCATAGTTATATTTCCATACAAAAATTGTGAAATGGTAAAATGGCTACATGATTCACCAGATTTCATCATATTAGAAAACATAAATTTTGACAGTTTTCAAAAGAAATGCGTAAACATTTATGAGGCGCATATAATATGAGTTGAAAAAAATATATGAAATACCTAAAGTGGCCTTTCTAGACCCTCTGTGTTTTCTCCTAGATTCTGCATCTGCAATCGCTAAAACTGCAAGTGCTTACGTCTTCCTCATCGGAACACATGACCTTGTCTACACAAAATGTTTTGTTTCAATCAAAAACATTTTCTATAGCCGGAGACAGTTTGTGTATGAAAAAAA
Organism: Phengaris alcon alcon; assembly: GCA_037179445.1. Lineage (NCBI taxonomy): Eukaryota > Metazoa > Arthropoda > Insecta > Lepidoptera > Lycaenidae > Phengaris > Phengaris alcon. The sequence goes on from JAYRCH010000091.1 coordinate 118,729, forward strand.
ATGTTTTGGTTTCATGTTTTCTGTGTAATGTTTCGAAAATACATGAGCAGGAGACGCGCCTTTACAGAATGCTGTGAAAACATAAGCTTGCTTCTCGGGTCTCGGCGTTAGATAAATGAATGCTATCACGCCAAGCGCGAAATGAAATTGTGTGGTTAGATGACTTGTTACAGCTGCCACACACGGTCAAATCGTTCGACCAAATTGCTTGACAGTTCTTTTGCGCGTCGGAATATTGCTAAAAAAAACTTCATGTTTCTGTCTGATGTTGCAGAAAACTGAGATAAATTATGGACAAAACTGCGTCTATGTTAGGTATTATATGGCGTATTCTGCCAGTATTTTTACAGTCGTGAGTAGGTTCACTTTATTAACTTAAAGATTTATAATTAGAATGTTGATATTTTTCGGTATCATTCAAACCATCTCAGAAATACATAGTTTACTCGACTCTCTGTACCGTTTATGCATCAACGTACCCGAAAGTTAGATTTATGTTTATCAGATATTTCTGTTGTGCAAAATTTATAAAATAACCCTCATACTATTGCAATCTGTTTTTTCCGTATTTTGGACAATAACTCAGAGTAAAGCTCGGTCTCCCGATAGTAATATTATCTGTCAGACCCACCTATTAAAAACTAAAACGTACCTATATCACAGGGGCGACACTCTACAAATAACAGCTCAAGCACCGGTGAATGTCAGCCATGTTGACGTAAGCTTAAGGTTGACACCGAAATAATTTTTAACGTCGCATCACACAAATCTATCGTACATATTATGAAGTTATACTGTCAATTATGTCAAATCACGAAACGACCAGCGGCCAGCCTCGTAAACGAAAGTCCCTGGCGGGAAAAAAACTCACGCCCCGCTTGCCGCGCACATGCGAGCTGTCAATCGTGTAAGTCTATTTAAGGACGGGTCTTTACGTTAGTCATATATTATATTCTTTGCTTATATTGCCTAGAATCATTAGCTTGCCACAGTCATAAAGAACACCGTTTAATTAGACGTACGTGAGTTGTCCTACTGGGATTGGAGCCAACCCATTCAATTTACAATACATGTTCGCCACAGGACAAGCGCATGCAGCCATGTTTACTTGTTGACATTTACTAGAACCGTGTGTGTACACGGGCCCTAATTTTCTAGTAGCCAGTCACCTTAGCTTTTTACGTGTATAGCGATTTTTGCCATATTATTTATTGTCTTTTTCGTCGGGATTAAGGTCTTTACACGAGTTAGTTAAGCTTGAAGTATCTGTGTGTGTGTCTGTGGCTCCTAATCGGATGTACCGATTATGATCTAGTTTTTTTGTTTATAAGCAAACATGGTCCAAAGTGTTCTTAGCTATAATTCATCATCATCAGCTCACTCACTGCTTGACAATTCGGAGGTTATTTAAAAATATATTATTTACGGAACATGCTTAGGACATGTATAAATTTCCTGCAATTATTTTATAATAATATAAGTATAATTGTTTACGAAGTCCATCATGCTTTTGGTAAAGTAACAACAAGGTCGCTGGTCACCTTCGTTCCCTTGCGCTTTTAATAATTTTATTAATTATTATTGTTTTTGCCCGTCTCCTATCGCCATTCGAACGTTGTGGTCAAATACCTCGCTGACTAACGCTTTTACCGTTCGCCTAATAATCTTGGCTGATGGCTTCCTCAAAGCAGATGGTATAGTAAACACAGGTGTAATTGGTGATGTGTCGCGAGAGTGCTACAACCGCTTGTGATATGCTGAATGCTCAGCCTGTCGCTCCTGTCTGTAAAATTATCAGCAACTCAAAAGGAAGCCATTAAGATTCATGAATGGTTAAGACGCAGGAGTTAGATAGTGAAGGATTTACACCACCTAGACATTCAGAGAAGTAGAGTATTTTTAATCTTAGTTATAATAATAGCTCCCCACACCGATTTCGGTGACGGTGGCCGGTTTCATTGAAACCAAGCCAGCTACGCAGGAGTTATTTTATAGTGCCCAAGTGTGTGCGCAGTACACAAGCGTACTCTCTCATCCTTTACTCTCGAAACCCAGTGAGACGGACGGACCGACACGACTGGCGAGAGGTCAGACGCAGGTCCGACTTGTTACATGTCCACCCGACGTATGGATCGTCTTTCTTGTCAGACAATCATGTGATCAGCCTGCATTATCCTAACCAAACTTGGAAACAACATATTTTTGTTGTTCCAATGCGGAAATCGAACCCCCGACTTCCGAGTCAAGAGCCAAGTTCTACCTAAATCACTGGACCACGGAGGCTGTTTTAGTTATAATATATAGTGTAAGATAATGAGTTGGACCGTTTATTGGCCCTATCTTATCCTTGGCCTATGATGAAGTTTAGGAAGAACAAGTTCATTCTTCATATCCAATAGACATGTACTCTTTAAAATTTAGGGTGTCGTATGTTAATTTAAATAATGTAATTAAAACTACTTTAGACTGTATAAAACAAGCTAAATCGTGTTATGAATGTAATAGTTTAATAGCAGACGTTGTTGTACAGTTCAATATTATGATGTGTATACATAATTAATATTATTATTTTGGAATTATTTTTATAATGTGTATATAAATAATTCCGATATAATGGCTCCAAATCTAAAGTTGAAGAAGCTCATTATGATCCATACGCAAAACATTACGAAATATTTAAATTTCACCCCCAATTGTTCATAATGTCGGCGGAACTATGCAATATTGAAAGCCATAAACTACAACCTCTAATTTGCAACTTATAAGAGTTGCTATATTTACAGATAGTAAAAGTGCACTCCTAAACATATGATACATAAATGTTTAACTGAAAGAATCGGATTATTTGTAGCATACGACATATCAAATAAAATAAACGAGTTTATTTCTAAAGGTGGCTCTTAGGTATTGCAATGGATTCCGGCGCATATAGGTTTAGTAGGTAATGAGGAGGTTGACAGATTGTCTAAAAAGCGGTAGCATAAGAAACTGTTACAGATTTAATACCCATTTATTCAGAATATTTTGAAAAATATAGAAATAAATGTTATGAAAAAAAAGGAAAACTTATTTTGACGAAAGATCTAAATTTAAAGGAATATGGTACAAAAGTATACAATCTAAACCTCCTCGTATACCGTGGTTTCTACATTAAAATCACAATTTATGGATCACAACGCAAATGCAAGTATACATTAAAAAACTGCCTTCGGGACAAAGAATATACAGTAATAGAGAACCTTATTGTATACTAGACTACGAACTACTGACGACTCACGTTTGTTTTGTCTTAATAGTATATAAATTTTTAATATTTCTCACCCTTTAAACCTTCCCTGAACTTCCACAGTTATTTCAAGACCAAAATTAGCTAAATCGGTCGCGCCGTTCTCGAGTTTTAGCGAGACATCAAAATTGCAATCCATTTTTTATATTTTTTATAAATAAGATTTTTAAATATAAGATTATGATTAAACATATAAATTTATTTCAATCACAGCGCGACCATACAACTAATAGTGCTCGGAAATCTTCGTTTTTCTATGAAAATTATACGAAAAGTGACGTTTCATTTTGTACACAAAATTGATTTTGATTGTTACTCAGAGGATAGGTACTGTTCGATTATCATATATTATTATGTATTATGTTGAACTGTTTACCTGTAAGATATTATGTATGTAAATGCAAATGTATTCATGTGTGCATGTAAACTTTCATTTCTTTTGACTGCTTACTCACTTTAAAAATTAATGTATCTTTTGCTTATTTACCGAAAGAGCGAGGTCTCCTAACACAGGTTCATCCTTAAAAGGAGACTCTAGCAACTTGTATGTTATACTTGTAAAAGATACTAAATAAACATTTTTTTTAATTTTTCATTTTTCATTTTCATTTTCAAATGTTAATAGGTTAAGTTTGATCACGGTTTTCAGTATGCATTCCGATCACCTCCCATTGAACTCCTTCGCATATTTAATGCGTAAAACCAACACTCCAATTTGCGAAATATGTAACAAAGTTGAGACCACCTATTTAAACCTATTTCACATACTAATGGAATGTGTCCGCTACGCTCCTAAAAGAAACATACTTATAACAAGACTTGGCTTAAATTTACATAATATTTAACGCCTTTAACGGTTTGTTGTCGCAGCCAACATCACCTGCTGCAAATATGTTATTTTAATTGTATAGTCAAGGTAGATAGGATTAAATGTAAGAGTTACGATGGGACTGACAAGTTCACCTTGTGAAAAAGTCCCTTTGATAAAATAGAGAAAAAACACATTTAGAGATTTAGTTTCTCAAAGACAACAATTCTTTATCACTGTTTGATGTTTATAACCCTTCGATCATAACTTTATTGTGTTAATCGATTCTGTTGAAAGGGTCGGCCGCATCGATCCTACTAATTAGTACACGGATATTATATAAAAGAACAGTTTTACGCACGCAATGTATAACATACATATCCCTATTGACACCGTTGCACGGTCGAGGCATGTTTCGTTTGACATACTTCTGGAATTAGTCGCGTTATTATTTCCATATCACCACACCGTTAATCGAACAAATCACGAGGACGGTCAAACTGCTAAACTTAATTTTTCTTCGACTGTACTTTCGACATACCTCTACACGGTTCGGCGCACAAAATTTTTTAAAAGGCTAGTTCGCTACTTACAAAATTGACAACTCAAGAGGACAGGTTGAGTCCCTAGTGGCTAGTACCTATATAAGCTACCTTTTGTCCTGGAAACATTTTCGAATCTACTAAGATACATTAATAATAAAGAGAACGAATTCACAGGCAACAACTACTGATATTATGAATACATCACTAAAATATTAGTTCTAGGTAAACTGCGCGTGTGTGCGTGTGTAACGAGTGAATTTTTATATCCATTCATCAATTTACGAAAAGTCAGTATAAAGCTTACATAGTGAGACAGTAATAATATAATTATTATGGTCTGCTGATTGTTCGACCTCGGTTAAGGGTGACAGAGACGGCGAAGGTAGGTACTATAGTATTTTATCTAGTATTATTGCCTGCAAATGAAAATATCGTAGCTGGCTGTGATAGTTCATACAAACTATGTAAATGCAAAAATTATACGTAGGTACGCATACCAAGCTGCCAATCAGACTCCAAAACTCCCTGCATACTAAATTTCATGGTAATACTTGTAGCCGTTGTCGAGATACCGATTATATATATTTCATAAAATAAAAGAATGAAAATTGAATTTAAAGAATTTGAAAACATAAATTACACGAATAGTGAGCATTTGTATAATATCTGAGAAGACTTAGAGAGACCCAAATAGTGTCGCACTATGTATGGAGCACTTAACATTAAACAACTGTGACCCGCGTCGCGCGACCGGTGAGCGTGGCCAGTGAACCTGGTTCGCTGGTCGCGGTCGCTGGTCGCAGGCTCGCGTCGCGGTCGCATAGATCGGATGGCCACCTTAACAATGATAGAATTGAAGATAAATTGTGAATTTTGCTAATTCGCAGTAGGCCAGCGTACTGACGACTTCTCGTATTGACGACTGACGAACCAGCAGTTCCAACCAACCACCTCAAACCCCAAAGCTAGTGTTCGGCAATGGTTCTAATATTACAACTTGTTACATAAATTCATCTATTGCATATTCTAGCATCGAGTACATAGTATTAGCATTTAGTACCCTGCACACGTAAAGTTCAGACCACGGATCTGCATTCCAAACCGCGGAGGGATATGTGCGGTTTGTCGTGCTAACTACGACTAATATTACGTCACGGTTTGGACTGCCGGAGTCGCACTTACGGCATGTTTCAATAACCTACCTACCAATAACTATTAGTTAGAAACATCCAATTTGTATCGCAAAAAACCGGCAAATGATAGAATGACGACGTTTTTAACAAGTAGTTATTGGTAAATAGGTTATTGAAACCGGCCATTAGTACGTCAAAATACGTCATAGCACGCGGTGACAATTGTGTCAAATCTACTATACAAACAACTACTACTATACTAGTGTGAGTGATGAAATGAAATGAAAGGATGAAATGAAATGACGTTTTATTTGGTGAAAATATGGTTACATATAGGTTTTACATTTTACATATTTATAGCGCATATATTGTCGCAGTTAACGACGTCCAAATATATTGTTTATTAACACGTTCATAGATACTATAATTACTTATTAAGTAATTTTATTATTAACTTCATTCATTATGTCAATAAATCGAATGTTAAAATGTATTATGTGGTTATTACAGTTGAGAGATTAGGTACTTTATAAATATCAAGAAATACAAAAAAATGTGAATGAATCAAAACTACCACAAAAATGTCAATGGATATAAAATTTAATAAAATGTTAATTAATAATAGTTAAATGTCAACTCATTAAAATTCATTTACGTCATAACAAGATTTATTTATTAACATTTTTTTTAAATTCTCTAATAGACTGTTTTCGAGACAGTTATTTTATTGTATATTTTTTACACACATTGCATAAGCGTTATTTATGAAAAGGTATGTTTTTGGTTTTTATATATGATCAGTTTATTTGAATTTCTTAAACATTTGTCGGGTACTTAACTATTAACTGTGTAAAAATGTTTTTGTTGTGTATAATATATTTAACAATTTCTAAAATGTACAAGCTAGGTCAGCTATGTCATGATGTTAAATTGTGTAAAAAAAGGCTTACAAGACTCATATGGTAGAATCTTAACTATAGCACGGATGCATTTCTTTTGAAAAAATGTATTCTTTATCGAAATGCTTAGAATTTCCCCAAATTATGAATCCATAGCGCAGGACTGATGAGACGTAGCCGGGATAGTCCATAATTGTGGTTTGTATACTACCGGTCCACGCCAGTCTACGTAACACAAATACTTATCTGTTCAGTTTTGAACAAACTTTTTCTATGTGTGCATGCCAGTTACAGTATTTATCAATTTGAACGCCCAGATATAAGTAAATTAACTTCATTTATAATTTCATGACTATAATTTAAGCTAGTTTTAATGGTAACGGTTTTTTATTATAACTTCTAAATTGTATACACCTAGTTTTATTAAGATGTCCAAGTGTTAAATTAATATCATTTTCGATTTTATTCACGTCCGATTTTTACATGTAAATAGTATTGATATATCGTCTGCAAATAATGTCAATTTATAATTATTCATTATTGGAATGTCATTAATATAAAATAAAAATAAGTGTGGACCTACTATAGAGTCTTGCGGCACACCAAATGGATTTACTATTAATTAATTCTTTATCTGTGTTAATGTTTTCTATTACAGTGTGGATTGGACACAATAGTGTGTATAGGTGTGCAGAAAGCTGATATTTTTTTAAAAAAGGTTAAATTTATCTTTAAGCTTTTTAAAAAAAATATCATCTTTCTGCACACCTTCCTCCACATAAATTTTAATTGTGCCAAATTTCATATTCCTCAGTTCGCAAACTAATTCTCATAAAACTGTACTCAAAGTTTTTGCTTTAAATAAGGTTTTGTAAAAACAACTAAGTACGTATATTTTTGGTATGTGATCTACTGCTCATACAACACGTTTAGGCAAAAAGATTATTGTCATACTCAAAGTAAAAAAATCACCTCATAATAGTGAGGTGAATCTGCGCTCAATGCAAACTCGCCCATATAAAGGAAGATTTTTTTCGAGTATAACAATTACTTTTCTACCTAAACGTCTATACATCAGCAGTAGATCATACGAGTATGCTCAAAATATCCGTAATTGATTTTAAATAATATATTAACCCACGAAGACCGTAGCCAAATGATGTATCTCCTGTCTTTATTAGCTGTCTTATTATAACCACAAATATTTAGTGAAAATCTGGAAAACAATACGTATCTAAAAATAGAACATCGTATCCGATGCTCATACGACACAAAGCACATTTTTTATTAAACCGGATCTACATTTGTCACATTTCGGTGTATCGTATCTCCATCGAAAGCATCGGCGTGTATCATAGTCACTAGTTTGGACTGATACATGTCGTATCATCATCTTGTGTCCAAACCAAACTAGTGATCGTGATACACGTCAATGCCACGCGATGGAGATGCGATGCTTGGTAATGATTTACGCCGTATCATCATCTTGCGTTACAACTAGTGATCATGATACACGCCGTGTCATCATCTTGTGTCCAAACTAGTGATCGCGATACAAGCAGATGCCACTCGATTGACATACTATACCTTGTAATGATACACGGTGTATCATCATCTTGCGTCTAAACTAGTGATCATTACATACGCGGATTTCACGCGATGGAGATACAATACTATGATGCACGCCGTATCATCATCTTGCATCCAAAGTAGTGATCATGACACACGCTGATGCCACACGATGGAAATACGATGCACCGAAATGTTACATATGTGGACATAGTTTTACAAAACACTTCTGTGATAAATCGAAATCTGAATGTGACCTCCTTGTGTATTGGAAAAATAACTTGGATACAATACTTTAGAAACTGTTTTCTAGAAAGCTCGTTTTAGATTACTTTGGATCCATCATCATCGACCACTCGGAACAGTCAAAACATCATTCTGTCTCTATTAACTGAAAAAGAGGAAAAGAAAAGTGACGTCTCACATTTTTACATTGAATGAAACGTGTGCCGCAGTAAAAATATCATCAATGACTGATTAAAATGTAACAAAGTTAGGTACATAGGTAAAAACTACTCGCGCAGCTATGTATGCACCCATCGGTGCGGATATATCGCTTCCTCTAGTTGCCGCTATGGCACGGAGCAAGGAAGCTTGGGACGCAGCTGCCACTTTCTGCATCGTGGTCATGTATGATTATGGTGACATAATTTTACATACATTTTCGTCGTATATCCTCGTTTCGAGGGCACATCTTTAACCATCTCCCCTAGCATTCAGATACTTGGCGTCAGCATATCGAGCGAAGTCCAGTTCCGATATCATCTATAGGGTAAGGCCAAGTTAGCCTCGAAGAAGCTTGGTGTTCTTAACAGAGCGAGACAGTACTTCAGTCCGGACCAACGCCTACAACTCTACAAGGCGCAGGTTCGGCCTCATATGGAATATTGTTCTCATCTCTGGGCAGGGGCGCCAAAATACCAACTGCTCCCTCTGGATCGTATCCAACGAAGGGCCGCTCGAATTGTTGACTGCCATAGTGTTTCAAACAGCTTGGACCCCTTGGAATTACGCCGAGATGTCGCTTCACTCTACATCCTCTATCGGTTGTATCACGGGGAGTGCTCTGAGGAATTGTTCGGAATCATACCACCTGCAACTTTTCGCCATCGTCCCACGCGAAAAACATACCATCCTCATCACCTTGATGAGTGGCAGTCTCCCACCGTGCGCTTTTCGCGTAGCTTTCTGCCGCGCACTGTAAAACTCTGGAACGAACTGTCACCAGCAGTATTTCCGGACCTATACGACCTGCAAACCTTCAAGAAGAGAGCGTATTCCCTCTTAAAAGGCCGGCAACGCACCTGCAGCTCTTCTGATGTTGCGAGTGTCCATGGGCGACGGTAGTTGCTTACCATCAGGTAACCCGTTTGCTCGCTTGCCCCCTTATAATAAATAAAAAAAAATAAAAAAAAATTGACAAATTATGGTGAAACTTGGCATATGTATAATTATGGTGACATAAGACAGCATATATAGCAATTTAAGACCAACTGTAACTGGTACTATTGGCGGACGGGAGCGCCATGGAGTCTCGCAAAGCATGCAAAAGATTTATATGGCATATAAATTTTGAGCATGCAAGCTGGCGGGGCGGACACTTCGACCTGAATGAATAGACGAGGAGACTGAAATTGAGACTGTAACTGAAAACTAAGCAAAATATAGAAATAATGTAAATAAGTGTGGAAGGAGAATGTAAAATGTGATGATAAATAGGAAAATGTAATGGTAAAAATATAGAATATATACAAATAAAAACTGAAACAAATAAAACAAGTAATGAGTGAATAGTAATGTAACAAGAAAAATAAAAATAAATATTGTCAGGTTTTATGGAGAAGCGGGAAACAGAGGTACCACGAAATGGAAAGTTAAAATTAAAAGAATGATGGGGCTAGGAAAATAAATATAACAGCTAAACATGATATAAATTAAAACAGAAATGTAAGGGTAAAAGTGAAATTGAAATGAATTGAAGTGAATAGAAATTGTCAATAATGAATGCAGTGTGCAGTAATGTAAAAATAGAAATAAATAAGTAAATGTAATAGAAAATAAGGTCAATAAGTATAAAAGAGAAATGTAAAATATGATAGCAGAAAAATGTAATGTGAAAATAGAAATAAATAAGGAAATGTAAAAAAATAGAAATTCTCAATAATGAATGTAATGTGACGTGATGAAATATAAAATAAGTAGAAGAAAATAAAACAGCAGAATGAAAAATGTAATAGTAGAAGTGTAGACTAGAATGTAGAATCTGTGAGATTAAAATAAATGTAAGCATAATAGTAATAATGTACATAAGTATAAAATAAGAATGTAAAATATGACTTAGTAGAATTTAAAACTGTATTAGGAATAATCTAAAATATACAAGCTAAAATTTAAACAAACGAAAACAATTGTCCTGGCTAATGGCTGGGGGAACAAGGAAAAAAAAACATACCTAATCCTGCGACCTTTCCCCGGGGTCGTGGCGTATGCATATCACATTTCCCCTCAGAAAAAAAAGGTTTACTTAAATTTATATTTGGTTACTAAAATCTATTAAATGTAAAATCCAAATTACCTTTATAATTTGTTACGAACTATGTAAGAAATAATATTAAATTTTCTCTAAGCTCACTTGCTTGATGATATTTAATTTATAAAACACTTGCCACTTTGTAAAAGTTTAAGCGAATTGCTGAGAACCAGAATCAGAATCATTTATTTCCATGAAATTGGTACAAAGATGTTACATTGGATACAATTATTGGTCACTATTTATACCCATTGGGCGTGGAAATGTTCTTCATTTTTACATTAAATTCGTTAAAAATATAATTAATAAATTATCACTGCAATCTATTATATTTTCACCTAAAGTAGAAAATTTTATAAATCTTTACTAGCCTACTAAAATGTTATATTAGGTACCTTTTCGCGTTACTACATTATCTTAAAAGGGTTTACAAGGAACACTATAGTTTCGCTCTGTCCGTCCGTCGGCCTGTTTGTCCGTCAGTCTAGATAGACAGACGGACAAACAGGTACATTACAGAAGTTAGAAGGGTGCACTGATGTAAAACCTTGTAACTTCCATAATTATGAATACTAGAGATTGCCCTGTGGTCGAAATTCGACCATAATTCATATTTAAATTTTTTACTTTAGATTTTTAGGATTCTTTTGCCTCTTAAATACGCAATAAAATGTGTAAATTTTGTCTATTATATTTACAGTGCTGAATTTACATATTTGCCAACCATAGGCTATTCAGTTTTTGCCCCTCACCCCCCCAAACTTCCTTCTCAAAATTACTCTTCTTATACTAATCAAGAGTACATTTGTAGTTTTTTACAATTGTCCTGGATGAAATTTGGAACAAATAGCTATTTTAAAGTGTATATTCTTTATATAAAAACAACAGCGCAAAATATGATATTTTATTAATAATATTATGTTTTGTTCGCTGAAAGCGTGCGAGTGGAGCGAGCGAAAAAAAATTGGAGGAATAATTTTTGTATGCAAATAATAATGTTTTTTTTTTAAATTTCTGTAAGACAAAAAAATGCCGCCACATTTGCCGCCCCATAAAATTTGCCGCCCTAGATTTTAGCCTACTTAGGCTAAGTAGGCTAAAGTCTGGTAAATCCGCCTGGATTTACCAGAAGGCTGAACTACTATTTACAGATATCGACAGACTGCTGGATTTTACAGACCGTGAAGATGGCCCTTAAAATATTGCTTGCGTGATTTTCTTCACGTATTAGAGCGGTTTTACAACATGCGATACGATGTAGCTTATCGCACGCGATAATGTGAGAGACAGCTATATTATTTTTATATTTATACACTAGCTGATGCCCGCAACTTCGTTTGCTTAGAACTAACGAAAACGGAACCCTAAGATAAAGTATCCGTTACAACTTATAACATCAGCCATCTGCCAGTGAGTCTCGTGAAAATCGATCTAGCCATTTCAAAGATTAGCCGGAACAAACAGACAGACAGAAAGACAGACAGACAGACAGGCAAACATTTTAAAAATATTTTTTTAATGTAAGTACCATTTATACTTGTTTAAACATTAAGTGAAAAGCTGTTAATTTAAAATTACAAACAGACACTTCAATTTTTTTTGTCTGTATAGATATATACTTTTTTATTTATTATTTTGCCTCTTAGATAGAAAAAATAAAATAAAAAATGTGCCAGACTGACAAACGTCAACGTGTAAATATTTTCTCATTCTACACCGTGTGAATCGATAAGTTATTTTTAAATAAAGGAAAAGTTCCATACATTACATTTTTACAAAGTCAAAAGTTTTCGAGTAAAATAATTATTTAAACGTGTGAGTTTCGATGCTGATAGATTATTCTTAAAAACTCTTTAGGAAATTTGTATTGAGCGAAATCGACTTTTGAGGTAATAAAAAAAAACATTTTTGAGGTGTTTAAAAAAAGTTTTTTTTTAAATTACCTTGAAGTCAATGTCTTCGTCACGCCAGTAAAATCGGATGCCTAACATTATGCTATGGTCAAAAGTAAAAAAAAAGTCCTTTTCACAGAAATTTACTTCAAACGAGGCAATCTTATATATAAGGTTTAGTAAAAAGAATTACGGATATTTTGGGCAAATGATCTACTGCTAATTCAAAGATGTTTAAACAGAAAAAAATTTATATAAATCGAAAAAAAAAAATTGGCAACATTTCATTATGTTCTTTACAGAGCTACGTATATTGAAGGAGGATAATACGGAGCTGAGCTGAGCTTGAATTGATATTATTTAAATAAAGACTTTGCGATCGCTTTTAAGTCAGCTGTTTCTGTGAGGTTAATGACAACAGCGCCTTAGAATGTATATTAATTTATTTAGTATTAATGTATTTTATGCGAAAGATTTAAATTATTTTTCTGCCTCAATGTCTTGACATAAGCAGTAGATTATATTATGCTCAAAATATCTGTAAATGATTTTACCAAACCTTATATTATATTATAATTATAATAATCGGTTTATCGAAATCGACTGCAAGATATGCAGGGAGTTTTGGGGGACAAAAATCGATTTAGCTAGGTCTATGTTGTTTCTTTTGTCGCGGAACACTATAAAATCAATAATTTCCAATCTATTATGTCAGTCCAATTGGCAGTTTGATATGCGTATGTATAATTTTTGATTTGTCGAAAATTCGGAATTCGGAAATTCGGTTCGAATCTCGGTCAGATAAATATTTTAGAACAAAGCACCCGTTAAGCAGGTACTTATATTTAAACGAGCTAATCTTGTATATATAATCGGAATATCGGAAACGGCTGTAAGTATTCTATTTGTGTCACGGAAATGGCTAGGTCTTATCCTGGGAAAATGTGCATTTTTAAATTATATAATACGATTTCTTTCGTTGCGTGAATTTCTGCATGTGAAGTTTGGTTGGTGGCTTGGTGAGCGTTGTACTTTTGGCGTCAATCGCAATTTGATGTTTCGAGTTTAAATTCCGGAAAAGACGACAACTTTTGTGGTTCTTTTTGTGTATTTTTCTTTTGGAAACGTTATTTATTTTTAAATATTTTATCGTTCTACAAAAACTCAGAGCCTTTTACATTAGAGAAAACTAAATTTTCAGAAAATATAGCCAAAAAGATAGTCTAAGTGCTGCAAACTAGTGAACTTGACAAGCGTCATTTTGTTTGAAGATTTGGATACAGGCTCAAATGGAATTTTCCATTGCCAAGAGATGTATTTTTCCACGAAATAGAATTAAATCTGTCTTCTAAGCTCTGACTTACATCAGCTTTTGGGAATTTATTCCCTTACGGTGATGTTCAGAAATGACTTTTTTTCAATTTGAACATTTCTATGGTAGTAATTGATAGATGTCCGTATTACAATGACGAGTTGGTGCTGTTATCAATCGCTTGTCATAATATGTGTGCAAAATTTCAATGTGCTCAATCAATAATCGCGAAGTTGCTCCAATTTATCTTGTAAGACACGGTGAACGCAAAAACGAATTCATCTGGAAACTAAAAAAAAAACAGTATAGTTACCATCAGTTTTAGGAGTGTGTCAATCTGATAAAAATATTTTCTCTGTTTTATTAAGTATATCACACACACATTGTAACAAGGTTGTAAATATCCGCCCACGACTCCCGCCGCGTAAATAAAGTATCCCACGGGAACAATGTTCTAATATGGGATAAAAAGTAGCCAATGTGACATTCCAGAACTTAAACTACTACCATACCTCACTTCATCAAAATCCGATGAGTATTTTTAGCGTGAAAGAGTAACTAACATCAGTTCTATCCATCCATGCCCACAAACTTTCACATTCATAAATGAAGAATAGAATGTATTACGTACTTGCCTCCTATTTCTTTCCTATTATAGAAATATATATTTCCTATTACATATTGTAATATGTCCACAAGCAAGCGGAGCCGTGGGCAACATCTAATAATTTATAAAATTCTGCTTTTATATGTGAACAGTAATCGTGAACTTTAAGTCAGCAGCACCATATTATGGTATCACTCTATTTTGTACCATGAAGACCTCCCACCTATATAAATTTTAATAGCTTGTTCCCGCGGCTCCGCCCGCGTAAATATAATATCTTATACACTACTACTTTTTCTGGATAAAAAGTAGCCTATGTTTTAATCAAGATCCTAAACAACTACCAAATGTCGTCAAAATCCGTACAGTAGATTTTGCGTGAAAGAGTAACAAACAACCATCCATCCATATATCCATCCATCTTCACAAACTTTTACATTTATTAGTGTTTACTAGTTAGTATTTTTAGTAGGATTCAATCTATGGACCTCGCAAAAGAACATGATGCGAGGTCTATAGATGAAACGTCGATGTATTATCAGTGAACAACATAAATTGACGATGAAATTCGGTAAGCCGCGGTCTGGACTAATCCACCACCACATGCCCGCGGCCGGCAGCAGGCAAGCTAGGTAAGTTATATTATGATTTGAAATTGTTGAAGTATCGCTATTGTAGATATTCCGTTTACGCTTGAACAAAATATTATGTTTGAATATTAAAATATTGAAGAACGATACTTTATTTTTATTTAAATTATCGCCATCTATCGGGTGGTATATTATATCTAAAACAAGTTTTTTGTGCATTGGACGAAAATTATTATTATTTTACTTTAATATTGTATTATATTATAAAGAATAGATAAGTGATATTCATAAGGAACGCCGATATGATGTAGACACGCCTCGCTACTGCTGCACATGGGCTTTGCAGCACAGTGCAACCTGACATTAGAACCCTTACAATGAAACGTACATATTCTTGTGTAATGAAAAAAGTTCCATTTTGAATAGCTATCATAAAAATGTAGCGCTATGTCGCATATCGTATTGTTTCGGTATGAATTGAACTTTAAAAGCAAATAACGTCAGGACAAAATCGTCTACTGGTAAAGCTGAATAAAAAGTATGTTCCTCTTGACGAGGAACCTAAAAATAATCAAACCGGAAGAAATTAACTTATTTGTTAGAGTTTTACGAAACTGAGCACAAAGCATTTACAACATAGGTAAGCTTCCTTACTTTATTTCAGAAAAATATGCGCAATATATATAATAATAATAAAGCCATTTATTCCATATCAAATACATTTTTTTTTGTGTTAGTAAGTTGTAGCTAAAAATTAAGATAAAGTTACTTATAAATTAATGTTAGTACCTAGTCCTCCAGTCATGTCCTGCGACTTGTGTTATGTCATCAGCCCACTGTCTTATTTGTCGACCCACATTCCTTTTCCATTTTGGCCCATCTCCATTTTAGTGAGAGTGCATGTCTGAGAGCGTCTATGAATTTAGTTTTTTGACGAATGATTACATTTTTATTGGAACGAAGTTCCTTATGGCACGTTGCGAATTGTATTGGGGCTAGACGGATTGAATAGGCACGACACTTTTTGCCACTCGAAATCACAATGTAATAACGACTATTAAGAATGATACAAAAAACGACCTTATCACCTTGACAATAATGTAGAATTTTGCAATTACAAATTGTGACTGTTATGACTTACATATTGTGACTAGCTAGCCGGGCCTTAGGTATGCGAGCGGTGGGACGAAAGGAGCAAGCAACCCGCCCCCTCACCCCTCTCCCTACCTAAGGCGCGGCCAACTAGTTCCGCGCGCACTATATAGTATATATACTTAGTTCAACTATTTGTTTTGTATAATATAATATATTATATCTATACAGATAAACAAAATTGAAGTGTCTGTTTGTAATTTCAAATTAACAGCTTTTATTTTCACTTAATGCATTTAAAAGTATGATCGGTACTTACAATAAAATATAAATTGTTAGCATTTTTCTGTTCGTCTGTCAGTCTGTGTGTTTGTTCCGGCTAATCTCTGTATATATATATATATATATATTTCATCCAAAATAGGGTTCAATTCTTCATTATCAACTATATATTTATATTATAATATATATATATATTATAACTTCGTTCCATCCGGGTGTCCCTTGACACCTCTCAAGTTTTTTTTGTGTATTTTTAGAATTTTCAACATGCTTCTTTCCATTGCTGTTTGACTGTATCTAATTTTTTATTTGATTTTGTTTGTATATACCCAAGTTTGACAACCGTACAGTAAGCATGGTAAAAGGCATGTATCATATGTTGTCTCTTTCATGTGCAAGCTATAGTTTCTTTTAGAATTTCTCTTAATACCCAGAATTTTCTCCAAGTTGTGTTGATTTTTCTTGTTACTTCTTCTTCGTTGTTTGATATTTTAAATGAAATTTTCTTTCCCAAGTAGATGTAGTCACTGACGTATTCTATGTTGTTACCTTTTATTACTATTGGGCGTTTACCACTGTTGGTTAATATATTTGTCTCATTTACATTCATTTCTAGGCCGATTTTAGAGCTTTCGCAGTCAAGTGAACACATCATTTTTTCTAAATCTTTGGCAGTTTCGGCTATTATTACAATATCATCGGCGAATCTCAGATGGTTTAAATATTGCCGTTTATGTACACTCCCATTTTTTCCCAGTCTAGCTTTTGGAAAATGTTTTCAAGTACTGCTATAAATAGCTTCGGAGATAGGGGGTCCCCTTGTCTTACTCCACGTTCTATTTTTATTTCTTCTCTTCTTGCTTCTAATTTTATTTTGCTCGTATTATTAGTGTAAATGTATTTTAAGATATGTATGTATTTAGAATTGATTTTATTTGTTATAGTGCGTTCCAAATTGAACAGTGACTGATGCTATCAATAGCTTTGGCGTAATCAATGAATGTCATTGATTGTCAAGATGTCAAGGTCTATTGTATTCTCTGTATTTTTCTACAATTTGTTCTAGTGTCTGTATGTGGTCCATTGTGCTAAAACCTGAACTAAATCCCGCTTGTTCCTTTGGTTGTTGTTTATAAATGTCGTCGGAAATTCTCTTTAAAACTATGGATGAAAACAGTTTGTATATACTGGCCAACAGGCTAATGAGTCTATAATTCCCTATGTCCAAGCGGCTCCCTTTCTTAAAGAGTAAAATTGTATCAGATGTACACCATTATTTTTGGTACTTTTCCTTCATACTAGATGAAGGAAAAGATCATTTTCAACCAATTGATTATTTCGCGAAATTGTTCAACAAGATACTAATCTTGTTGAACAATTTCGCGAAATGGTGAATTAAGATAGGAGCTTCTATTTTAAGGGCTTCATTGCATAGTCCGTCTGGTCCGGGACTCTTATCAGTTTTCAGCTTCTTTATGTGTTAATAAGCTTCGAAGTCTTCAATTACTTTAATGCTGTCTGTCGTATTTATGTGAGTTGATTGCAGTTCTATTTCATTGTTGTTTCGTTTCTTGTATAATTTTTTGTAAAAGTTTGTTGCATGGTTTATAATATCTTTTCTAGATTTTGTTACATGTGGATTGAATTCCAGTTTTTGAATCCATGATTTGTGTGTGATTAATTCTTTGTAGGCTTTTTTGGCACTTCTGAAATTCGTGATGTTTCTTGAAATAGTCTCATATTTGTAGTTGTTGTAGTCTTTTCTGATTGATCGGTTAGTATCTTTGTACATCTTGCTAAGTTCTTCTTTCATATCTTTGGTTCTATTCTTTGTGCAAAGTAGTTCTGTGCGTCTTTCTATAAGCTGCACTATTTCTTTGGAGAAAATTTTATGTTCTTCAGTTGTATTTTGTTTTTACATTTTAAGCTCTCTGTTATGCTTTTTTCCAGGATATTGTAGTATTTTTGGATGTCAATACAATCTGTTTCAATTATTTCTGTTTTTTTATGTAAATTTCTTTGTAAAGTTTGATTTCCGCTTCTGTCTTGGGGATATTTGATGCTGTTATATAGGTTTTTCTACTCTTAATTGGATGACTTAAAAGAAGTGTTGCTCTCACCAATCTGTGATCGGAAGGGTATTTAAATTTGTTCATTACCTCTATCTATATTAGTAATAAGTTTATGGTGATTTATCATTATAAAATCTATTTCATTTTTTGTTTTTTGGTCGGGGGACAGCCAAGTCCACCTTCTACTCTCATTCTTTTTGAAAAATGTGTTCATTATTGACAGTTTGTGTTGGTAACCATAACTTATGAGACGTTCACCTCTTTCATTACGCACTAAAATAACCATGTTTTCCCATTACTGGATAATAGTTTCTTTTTGAACAGCCTATTTTAGCATTGAAATCTCCTATGACTATAACCTTTCCTTCTGTCATGGTGTGAGCCTTTTCAAGGTCCTTGTAAAATTTATCAATATCTTCTTCTGTGGATCCCTCAGTTGGTGAATATGCTTGTATTATTGATATGGCGAAGCATTCAAATTTTAGTTGTAGAAGTGCTACTCTTTCAGAGATTCCTGTAAAGTTGGTTATGTTAGTTTTATATTGTTTCTTGATTATAAATCCCACTCCATGATGTCCTTTTGTTTCTCCGATGTAGCAAACGATTAGGTCTCTGTGCTCTTCGATACTACACCCCATTTTTCGGATTTCTGCTAGACCTAAGATGTCCCAATTAATATTTTTTAGAGCATAAGTAAGTTTGAGGAAAATGTTCTGTTGTTGCAAGTGTTCTTACATTATAAATGCAGATTTTGAGAGTTGGTTTTAAATCATGATTTGTTTTAGTCTTTTTCATTAGTGGAGGCCTGCAGTCCAATTCCCCACGAGGATAAGTCGGGTTGGGGAATGTTTTGTTCACATTATCTTTAAGTTGTTGTTTATTTTGTGCTTTGTTCCGGTGGCTGATGACAATATCCTATGCTTTCTGGTCAGTTGGCATGTTTGCAGAAGGCAGAGAGTTGCTTCTATTCCTCATTACGTCAAAAGCATTAAGACGATGAGTTTTTAATGATGATTGTTGTTTGCGAGGATTTTCTTTTGCATTAGGCGATGTTGATACTTCTCTTTTGCTTTTCTCATTTCCTGATTTCCCCTGTTTAATAACTAGCTTATCGTAATTTATGTATCCATAATTGCCTTTTTTTCTTTCTTCCTCCAATTTAGGCTGTAGTTTCTTCCCGTTTCAAGGATTTATTTAGGGTAGTCTTCAGACACATACAGATTTATCAATTTCTTTTTGTTTGCCATTATCTCATTTTTATTCCAGAAGTTAACAAATGCCAGAAGGATTGGCCTTTCTTTTCCATTTTTTGTATGATTTTGCCGATTCTGTAGATCATATTTACGTCCCTGTCTTCGATAGTAATATTTAAATCATCTTTAAATTTATTTTTTATGATTTCTATAAGGTCAATAGTCGATTTTTCGGCTTCCTTTACACCATATAAATAAGGTTGTTTGTTTAGTCTTCTATGTTTTTCAAGATTGTAGATTTTTTCCTGTAGTTTTTCGTTTTCTGACCTTATTTTCTGCATTTCAAGTCTAAAAGAAACTAATTTATCTTCCATTCGTTTCATAATAACATCGGTTTGTTTGGACATTTCTATTTTCATTTGTTCGAAAAAAGATTGAAGGTTGTCCATTTTTGTTATTGTCCTTTGCGTGAAATGGAACGTAAATATTGTGAACACAGCTTTTATGTTAGTTGCACTGATCTGACGTTGCGTTGTCAATGTCAAGGTCTGTGTGTTTACACTTTGATGTTGGCGGAAATGGCGGATAACCTCTAAGTTGTTTTCGGATTTGAGACTGAATAATTGTTTTTATGGCACAGCGTACACTTAGATTTTTATCTTGCAATGTAGTTTAGTATGTATTGAGGTCAAATGTTTTTACACAGGATTTCACGGTATGTACACAGATATTTGATTAAATTACGGAGCTCGCTATCACTATGTCTTTACGTCAACAAAGCGGGAAACGTCCTACTATATATGTGTGTATATATATATATATATATATATATATATATATATATATATATATACCATAGCCATATGAAAAGTATGTCCTCCATGGCCCGAAAAGAAAAATAAAGTATGCCTCCTTTTCCCCAACTAATGATAGCCATGCCATACATACGATTTTTGTATTTGTCATTTTCATACGTGTTGCGAAAATCTACAAAGGTCATCAATAGTGTTAACGTCCTCAAGATTTTCTGCCATAGCCACGATATCATCGGCAAATCGATGGTGAGTGATGTAAAGGGCCATAAACTTTTTATTTTCACAGAAGAGTTGTAATGACACAAAGGGATTGATGATTAAAGTTCACGTGACAATTTTTAGATTATGATATATGATTATGATAAATAAACTAAACCGGAGACTTTTTTCAGACTGTATTAACACAAATAATATTTTGATTTCATATAATAATATGCCTACAAGTATTATTACGAGCATACAAAAGAAAGAACAATATAATATTACAACCATTTCCATTCAAACACTATTTTAAATTATTGGGTGAGTTGTTACTTAATCTTGTTTCTAAATTAAATTCTACACAATCTATGAGTTAACTTAAAACTGATAAATCAGATCCATCCTTTTGTAAATATTTAAAACTGATTAATGTTTATAAATTTATTTAAGTAATAATATTTGTATTTCACGTGGTCGTTAAATGACCTAGATGTTAAAACGACTTTAAATAAATTAATTGAAAAAATATATGCTATATATCAGTTGTGATATGTAGTATTATTGTGATATTTATTTGATAATTAAAATCACAAAAATATGAAAATTGTGATAACACGGGACTTAGGTACAGAATAAAATTTACTGATTTTATTCTGTACCCAAGTCCCCGAGTGATTTTAAGCTAATCTTACCTTTAAATTGCTGACCTCATATCTCCCCACTGAACAAAAGTTGAAGTAAAACTTACCTGTAAAGAAATAAAATATAATAAATGTAATATGTTCGCTTATATTTTGATTAATTAACTATTTTATACAAAATACATAAACATTTTTAAATGAATGGTAGGTCCTTTGGAACAAATTGCCGCTCGACCAGGCTTAAGATGAAAATCGCTTAACAGCGCCGTTGAATCGTGGGCACGTAGACATACCCTCGTGTAAATACGCAGTTCAACCACGTCTGCAGTCCTTGCGGCCACTCCCTTTGTGTTTAAATACTTTGAGGCGTCCTAGGGAAAAATAAAATTTGTATAAACTGGCCGTTTGTCGATATTGTACATTTTCTTAGACGCAAGTTGAAATGGCATGATATAAAAGCAGTTCATATTGACAGAGACCCATGTTCAGTTGGCCAATGTGATGGGCGAGTAAATATGCATTATTTTTTAATTTACAGTTTTCTGCAAATTTTACATGCAGTCTTATGGGAATATTTCAGTGTTTAAGCGATAAAGCGAGGTTTATGTGTATTGAAACCGTAACAAAGCGGTTGCTTCCGCCTAATTACAAATGTGATCAGCTCGAACACCAAAAACTTCTAGCTTTGTACGGGTTGTATTGTAACAGTCCTACAATTTCTCTCTTTCATTCGTTTTATTCTATTAATCGTAGTTCTTAATATTCGGTAAAGATATTGATTCGAGATTCTAATAAATTCACATATTTAAAGTTTTAAGTACCTGGGTAACCGAGCATTTCTGGGAGTAGATTTAAAAAATAATTAAATAGAATCACAAAAATATTTATCTGACCGGGATTCGAACTCACCACATTCCAAATTTCCAAACAACGCAAAAATTATATTTAATATATAAATATAAATATAATATAATATATATATACCGTTTTCTGCATATCACTAGAGATCCGCTCAACAATGCCTCCCTCACTTCAAGAATCAAAAAGAATTGTGTTTCGGACATTAACCTCAACCCAAATTTTTCTTCACATTCCACGGTCAAACATAACATCGTGAAAACTGTGGAAAATAAAATAAGTGAGGGAGACATTAAGGGTGCAGCGCGGCTCCTGTTTTCCAATGACACGGTCGCCCCCGACTGCCCAGAAACCCTCATCGCCCTGGAAAACAAACATCCATCACAATCCAATCCTTTCACAGTTTCCGATGACGCATTACCACCACTACAAACGTCGAAAGAAAAAGTACGCGGAGCCATCATGTCCTTTCTTCCGGGTTCAGCTGGCGGCCTCGACGGTCTCACCCCTCAGCATCTGAAGGACCTCACCAGCGGTTGCTGCGGGGAGGCCGGCGAGAAGCTCCTGCATGAACTTACGAATCTGTGCAACCTGATGCTACGTGGAGGGATCGCATCAGATATCGTAGACATTCTGTATGGAGCTAACCTCTGCGCCTTGAGGAAGAGAGATGGTGGCATTCGTCCGATTGCTGTCGGCTCCACATACCGGCGCCTTACAGCCAAACTAGCTTGCAAATCGGTAACTTCCCTCGCGTCATACTTCCAGCCAAAACAGCTCGGTTTTGCCTGCAAAGGAGGTTGTGAGGCCGCCGTTCACTCTTTCAGGACAGCTATCCACAATCAAGGCGATGATGTGTTTCTGAAGGTCGATATCAAAAACGCTTTCAACTCAGTTGACCGCCTTGTTGGCCCAAATTAAATCTAAAGCACCTGCCATTTTACCATTTATGCTCTAGTGTTACAACGACCCCACCAAAGTCATTTACAAAGACCACCTCATCTCATCCGAAGTGGGCTGCCAACAGGGCGACCCTCTAGGTCCAGCAATCTTCAGCCTTGCTATACACCCGGTCATCGAGGTTCTAGATTCAAAATTTAATGTTTGGACATCAATCTCCCGACATCACTGTCTGAACGATCTCATCCGTCGGGCTCTTGTCACCGCCGGAGTGCCAGCTGTGCTGGAACCCTCTGGTTTGGCGCGCGACGATGGCAAGAGACCAGACGGTATGACCCTGGTCCCTTGGAGAGTGGGGTGGGCTCTTGTATGGGACGCTACTTGCGTCGATACACTTGCTCCGTCCCATGTCCAGGGCACCTCGAGTTCTGCAGGTGCGGCCGCCAATCAGGCGGAAAACCTCAAGCGGCGCAAATATGAGAACCTTAGTGGGGATCTCATATTTGAACCGTTTGGGGTTGAAACCTTAGGTACATGGGGTCTGGGTGCGCACAAACTTTTCGGAGAAATCTCCAAAAAAACTCATTGAGGCCACCCGAGACCCCAGAGCCGGCACCTACCTGGCCCAGAGAATAAGTATCGCAATCCAGCGAGGAAACTCTTTGAGCCTTCTAGGTACTCTGCCTGGTGGGGATGACCTGGGAGATTTCTTTTTTTTGTAGCATTTTAAGTTTTGGAGTAGTTATTATTTTTTTAGTACTTACCTACTTTTATAGTACAATTGATTTTGTTATCATAACTGATTAAATGTATATCATATTGTAGTATTAGTGAGTTTAATAAAAGTAGAGCCTTTTTCGAAGTCACAAAAATATAAATATAATTGTTTACCAAGCTGCCAACCAAACTGACGTAAGAGAGTCAAAATTATTGATTTATGTATTGTTGCATGACGAAAGAAAAAAAACATAATGCTTAAAAATGCGCAGTTTCTAAGGGATAAGACCTAGCTAGATCAATTTTTCTCCCCCGAATTTTTTTCTCCCTCTCTCCTCTTTTTGCCGAGATTCAATTATATATATATATATATATCGTGCGGTCTCGGCCGTGCGCGTTAGATCATTTCTAATTGATTTGACTATGAAACACCATATCCTAAACCCAACGGTTTTCAAGATAATCTAAATTTAAGTATTTTTTTAAAAAAAGGACATTTTTTGTCTTTTGTTATATATTTTTTTTGTAATTTGAGCCTCTGGTATGTTCGTTTATACGTTTCTTTTAGAAGATGGATTGCTCTATCCATTTTGACTTCAAAAATCTGTTTTCAGAATAAAATTAGTCGTAGAAGATGATGAATAATGAGATATGAAACAAAAAAAATATTAAAACTAGTTTTTCTTTCTGGAATATGACAAAAAAATCTATGGAAGTTAGATTGCAGATATGTTTAAAAACATCTCCCTTTTGTCAGCTTTCCAAAAAGGTATAACAGTATTGGGTAATAGCAGTCTTCATTAAAATAAAACTCACATGATAGGCCCCCGGGCATTTTAACCAAATTATTAGTTAGCCATAGAAAATGAAACAAAACCATGTAAATAGTAAAACGTTTATTAAACGATTGTTTACAACTCGTGTTCTACATGTCCGCCTCTGTTTCGCACACATATCCTCATTCTTTTTCTTATTCCACTTTTAACTACTCCAGTGGCACTAATTCGTTGTCTTGCTCGTCGTCATCATTCACACGTGGACGACCCAGGTCAGACCGTCGTCTTGAAACAGAGCCAGTCTCTCTAACTCGTCGGTAAACTCCATTAAACACACTGACGTCCGGGGCGCGGCGGTTGGGATACCGTCGTATGTATTCAGCACGAGCTCTTGCTGATACATCTTCGCAATATCCGTAACAGAATAACATATCAGCATATTCCTCGTTCGTATAGGTCGCCATTTTCAACAGTTCCAAATCAGAAGCACAAAACCAAGTCCAATAAGCAAGCACAGTCACGAAAAAGAAAGATTCAAGAACAGTCCAGAAATACAAGCCGAGTCGAATTAAAATGGAGAGCACAGAACAAGAATCGTATCTACCACGGACGAATCGCATGAGCAGACTAAACAAATAAACTTTTGTTTGACCATCCAAAATACTGAAACTATCTTTTTTCTTGCTCACACTTACACAAAACGAAAGACATCCCGCTCGCACGCGCCTCATTTCAATCAAAGACAGTAACGAAGGACCAGTTTTTTTTGCTACCTGGGGTCTTTTTACCTAAGTTATTATTATGAGGTCTGATGTTATCTTAAATTGTTATACCTTTTTGGATAGCTGATAAAATGGACATGTTTTTGAGCATATCTGCAATCTAACTTCCATAGATTTTTTTTGTCATATTCCGGAAAGAAAAACTAGTTTTAATATTTTTTTTGTTTCATATCTCACTATTCATCATCTTCTACGACTTATTTTATTCTGCAAACAGATTTTTGAAGTTAAAATGGATAGAGCAATCCATCTTCTATCTTCATCTTCTGAAAACCGTTGGGTTTAGGATATGGTGTTTCATAGTCAAATCAATTAGGTAACCATGTATATATATATATATATATATTATACACCCAAGATAGTCTTGTTTAAAGTAAAGGATATAAATATCTACTTATTAGTTACTTGAATTTATCCATTAACATCAATTAAATTGGATATTTAACTTTATTTAATTTATAACAATAATATTACTTTTATTAACGTAGCAGAAGTTAAATACAAAACATTTTATCTTATAGAAATTACTCGGTCTGGAAAATATCTTCTAACGCCAAGATGAATTTTCTCCTATCCGAACAAAATTTTGCGACTTTTAAGTTATCAAATCACTACTTAGCAAACTTAGCAAGAAAATCTGAAACACGTAAAAGGAAACTCTAGTTTTCGTACTGAAACTTACTATTGGGTTATCATGTTTTTATAACCAGTAGATAGGTATAATAAGTAATAATATATTATGCTAATAAAATTGACTCAATTGTACGCCTACCTACTACTATTATAAATCAGAAAGTTTGTGAGAATGGATAGATGGATGGATGTTTGTGGCTCCATCACGCAAAACTACAGAACGTGTTTTGTTGAAATATCCGAAAGAGTAGGTACATTAAAAATATTTTTTGCAATGAACAGTAATGCACGGGAGCGGCGCGTGCCGCGATTAACAGCTAGTAGGTTATTTAAATTACTCCAAAGTAAAGTAGCTTCTAGTTGTGAACATAAAAAAAATGATGACTGTATATTCGAATGGTAAGTATTATTTACGCTCCTCAAAGTGATATTTTCAAATTTCATTTCACTATCTGTTTGCCACAGAAATCTCATTAAAAATAAATAGAATGACAAACAACGGTGAGCAAACGCAACGAAATGAAGCACTTTTGAATATGGCACGCAATTAAAGCCATTCGAAATTCAAGCCTTAATTAATAAAGTTGTGTCAGTGACGAAAGTATATACCTATTATTTGAATTAAAAAGGTCTCTTTTGCGCTGACGTCACGCATAGCTATAGTATATATATGAATACTAAGCAGTAGTTTGGCAAGCCGAACGCCGTCGTCATAGCCCAGTCAATATTACTACCGCATAGTGCTAAGGACATCTAGTATTGACTACACGAATCAATGCACAATTCTTTTATCGGATACTTTTCGTACATGCGTGCTAGCGCCATCTAGTATCCGTTTTCAAGACAAATATTCTTAAAAGCTCTTGACAAGAAAGTAGAAATGCAGCTTTGAAATAATATAACTGTGTGCACTTTTAGTAACATAAGAACTTTGATCACGGACTTATTGCAGATGCCGCTCAGTCTGTAGTGGCGTCCTCTTCGCTAACCTGGCGGCAACAAACTGAAACGTGCTAAAAAGTATCAAGTTTCACAAAACATCACTAGGTGGGGCTTTTACAACGTGGACCTGAAAGTTATTTAATATTCACGTATTATTAATATAATTATTATTTTTATTTGGTCACTAGTTTACTGATGACAAATAATAACAGAGTAGATATATTTTATGTCTAAATATTAAGTTGAAATATTCAAATTACATTATAGTTTATAAAATATTCCTATGCCTGGTTCTATGAATATTTTACACAAACTAGATAAAAAAGTAGATGAATATTTTTCGAATTCGACGCTAAAGTTGTTTTGATTTGCTATAATTTGGCAGTGTAACTAGATTTAAGATTTTGGCAGTGTAATTATTTTTTTTAACAGTTTAACTATTTTAACTGTTAAAAATAATCATTATTCTCTGTAAAGTTTTTTAATTCCTTTTCGTATCAGCGACATTTATCAGTAGTAATGTCAATTACGAGTTATTGAATCGATAAATCGACTTCATTGGTTAGTTAAGATAAACTTAGTTTATATTACCTATACTAGCTTTTTCCCACGGATGCGCCCACGTAAATATAGTATCCCACGGGAATACTGTTCTTTTACGGGATCAAAAGAAGCCTATGTGTTAATCTCGAGGCTAATCTACTACCATACCAAATTTCATCGAAATCCATCATGTAGTTTTTGCGTGAATGAGTAACAAACATCCATCCATCGGACCCATCCATCCAAACTTTTACATTTATAATAGTAGTCGGATTTTGTCACTTTTTCTTCAGGAACACGGTATTGAACCGATAGCACAAATGAATAGATAAACTGCCGAAAAATACACATCAGAAAACGGATATTAGGCCTACTTCTGTTATTTCAAATGTTATAAGTTACATATTTTTTATTAAAAAACTATAACCCAACTACGTAAATAATTATTTATAGTAAGGTCGCGGAGTACTCAGAATTTCGTACATTGACTCATCGCTACTTGTCTCTTTCACTCGCACACGCATAATATTATATTCCTATCGCGTTTACAAAGGTCAGTGAAAAAAGCGCGATAGCAATATATGTATTAGTGCGCGAGTGAAAGAGACAAGTAGCGATGAGTCAATGTACGAAATTCTACCTGCTCATCGACTGCACTTTAGCCTATGCTACCCGAAATATTATTACGAATCTATTGACACCTCATTCATAAAAATCAGACGAATAGCTTAGGCGTTACGGTGGATATACAATATACATACAAAGACTGCCAAAATAATTACCCTTTTTTATGGCTTCTGATGGCAGACGGCCCACCTGACGGTAAGCGATTACCGCCGCCCATGGACAATCGCGACACCAGAGGATTTATACTTGTAACTCCTCTGGTGTCGCGACTTGCGTTCCTGCTCCTCAAAATCCGCGATCCCCCTTGGGCCTCCGGTAACCTCACTCATTCGGCGAAACACAGCGCAAGCGTTATTTTACGCCGGTTTTCAGTGAGGTCGTGGTATCTATCCGGTCGAGCCGGCCAATTCGTGCCGAAGCGTGGCTCACCCACAGCTTCACCGTAATCGGGTAGCAAGGGCATAAATTTTCTGTTTATTTCGTGTCCACACCGAAAATAGCTGAGCGCCCCAACAAAAGCTAAGCCACAAAGCATATTCCTGATTCCAAACATTCAAATGAATGTAGCAGCCTCTTCATATTCAACATTCCGCCGAAATAAACACTACAAGCTCAGAGTAGAAAATATATAATATACCTACTTATGTATAGAGAAACAGCTTTTATAGAAAACGATCCAAATTTAAAAATTTCGACGTCCCCTTCAACGACCGACAAATTTTCCACACAATCGTAGACACACAGTATGCTTGTAGTACTGCAATCAAATCGAAAGCTAACTATGTAGCTGTTTATCAGTCCCTCTTCCTTTAATCTGTGCTACAAGTCTGTATTTTATTACGATTCCCCTCATCCCAGAATGAAACTGAAGGATACTAATATATCATACTTATATTTTATTTTATCGAATACAACATCAAACTGCCAATTGTAAAGGAAGAAAACAGGACTTTAGAAATACAATATTTTTTTAAGGGTATTTTCATTAGAATTTTTCCAACGCCAGTTCAAATCTGACTCGAAGATAGCAAGGTTACACCAAATGATGTAACCGTTTCACCGTTTCCCTCTTATAGGCAGAGGAAGGTGATATAAATAAAACACCGATTGAGGAGAACATTGTGCACAAAAATCAATTCACTATCCCAGCCTATAGCAATGCCGTATAGAGAGCCTCTCGGTAACGCTTCCTTTGAGCCGATTTTCCATCTTACGTTTACTGTCATATACGGCTATTTTCCGCCGTTTTTCCTATTTACCATGAGCTAGGTAGGGATAGTGAAACACATTTTGTGAAACTGTTTTTTTTACTTTTCCACATATACAAAGTATTACATAATCACATACAATTACAAATATTCCCATTCTAAGTTAAAATTAGGTACAACCAAATGCTATGTATTTTAACCACTATTTTTGTAATAACTTTTGAACCTTTCACTTTAAGATCAAGAATTTTATTATTTACTGTAGTGAACACTTTTATCTGTTTAATATAATAAGAATTATATTGAAATAGGCTACTGTCTTTAAGATATGATCAAAATAAACTTATGTTCATAAAACAAATATTTAGGTACACTGATGCTATGAAATTTATAGATTTTCACTCTTAGAGTTTATAAAATATTTTTTAATCACTATATAGCGTTCGTGAGTGCATACGCGAACGTTGTGTTGTATCACTGTGAAGCCGCTGTCCTTAACACATTTAATTGGACTTAGATTTACAATTTTATACAAAACATCGACATGCTTCAACCGCATTTGAGCACAATGGAAAATATCTGGAAATTGAAATACTTTACCACCAGTACTTTAGTACCAAATATTCCTATCTAAGTTTGATCCGAACACTTGAAAAATGGCGCGCGTTTTACCTACTGTTCTTATTGAAGCATTTTCAAACTTTTCACCATTGTGTTTTTCAACATTTCGTTTCCAGAAATTTTTGAATGTCTTATTCAAATTTTCATTTTATAAATCTCTGCACTAATTAGATTCTCGGTAACTATGTTGGCTTAATGGCATTTTGCCACCCCACTAGTGGTTCTGTTAATAGGCTGACATTGAGCTTGTAGATTTATTTATCTTCTAGATGTTACCCGCGACTTCTTGCGCGCAAAAGGAAATCCTACGGAAACTGCCGCAAATTTTGTTCCGATAAAAAGTAGACTATGTCTTTCCCCGTCGTTTAATCTATATCTGAGCCAAATTTCATCAAAATCTGTCGAGTTGTTTCGGAGCCTATTCGGAGAAAAAAAGTTTTTATGATGAGTTGTTTATTACAACAACATAAAATTATTACAAAAAACCTTTCGATTAATGAGCATAATAGTTTCTAGCCACAAAAATATACAAAAAATAAGTTTTTAACAAAAAATCGAACCGCCGAAAAAACTGAAAAGCAAAAAAAAAATTAACCATAATAACTCAGTTCTTAAACTAATCTAAGTAAACTTAGTACTAAGTAAACTTTGTAAATTAAGTCAGCGCCAAATAATAACGTAATGTAAGTTAAGTACGTTTATGTAGTAATAAGTAAAGTACGTTTGGTGCCGACTCAAAATTACTTGAGTATACTTACGAGTACATTATTTTAAGAACTTGTTATAAAATAAATAAAAAATAAAAAAACCATATTATATTCAATTTTCCTACGTTATAATCTAAGTTGTATGTTAGTATAGTGTGTTTACAGTTTTTTTAGTTTGTATATTTTTCTTCCTTTTTTAATAATTTAAATCTTAGGTTAATCTGGAAAATTGACCCCTTTTTGTGTATAGGCCTCCCTCAACTTTTTCCAACGTTCTCTATCCTTTGCTTTGTCGATCCAGTCTTTTCCAGCCTCCTGCATTATATCATGGACCCATTGCTGCTTTGGTCTACCGACTTCTTTTGCCCGAGGGTCCGCTCCATTTAGTGGACTCTATTGTCCATCTATTGTCCTCGCAGCGCGCGATGTGGCCAGCCCATTGCCATTTTAAGGTGCATGCTGAGTGCATCTTTGGTTTTTTTCCTTATTAATTCACTTCTTCTTTTGTACCTTTCTTATCCGTACATTTTTAAAACTTTGGAAGTCGGTTTATTTTTTGTTTATCAATATTAATTTTTCTCTTTTTAGTTAAATGTATTGTCTATATTATTATGAATACAATGATATCGGTGCACAAAACTCTGATGAGTAGTGAGTACCTATGTCATTATAATAATATGTCGGTGTTTCTTGAGAAGATGATGATGATTACTGTAAGTGGTATGATAGCATATGCTTGCAGTTCTTCAAACAACGCCGGAAACCCCAAACATGTGTATAGACACATATATATGGACTCAGGAGTTCTGTTCAGTACTTTTGGATCCAGGGTATACCTTGGTACAAAAGCTTACTTTTTGGTAGCATATGCTTGGAATACTTCAGAAGAAATCAGTATGTGTCCATATAAATTTCGAAGAGTTCCCTCGATTTATCATGGATCCCCTCATCAGGTCTCCACTTTGATGACTGAGGGACAAATTTCAAATTATAACCTTTACAACAACAGAACAATTTTGCAAATAGGTTCACATACGGCAATGTGAACCTATTTGCAAAATGACTAATGTTCAAATATATGCGTGTCGGTGTAAAATACTTATGAGAAGTACCTATTATATCATCATTATGTATGTATGGTGTGACGATGGTGTTGATGATGATGACTACCGTAATTGGCATAGTGGCATATGCTTGCAGTTCTTTAAGCAACGCCGAAATCCCCAAACATGTTTCTATAAGGAGCTAAGAGTTCTGTTCAGTACTTATGGATCCAGGGTATACCTTGGAGCAAAATCTTACTTTTGTTAGCATGTGCTACCATGCTTGGACTACTTCAGCAAAAGTTGAAATCACCATATGTGTCCATATAAATATTTTGAGGAGTTCCCTCGATTCGTCATAGATCCCATCATCAGGTCACCACTTTGGTGAAAACGGGAACAACTCAAGGTTATATCCTTTACATAAAAAAATATATTTGAGGATCGGTCCACAGACGGCGGAATTATCGCTGAACATACAAATATATAGATATATATTTTAACTTTTGTAAATCACGACAACATAATAATAGATTATTTTTATTTTATTTTATTTTATTTATTTATTTGTTATAAGAAACTTTTACAAGCAGTTTACAGTTTCCCACAAAACTATGTGTCTATGGGCAATTAGTACACTAAGGTTATAGTTTACTAATATTATACAAAATTAACCAACCGTTAATGTTGTGAGATTTTATATTAATCTCACAACATTAACGGTTGGTTAATTGTTGAGGTTAAAAGTTAAATTAAACGCTCGGCAAAAACTGCACAATATCCATCATAGACATAATATATACTATAGACGTGGAATGTCGAGGTAAAAGCTGTCTCTATTTAAATTACCCCACTTTAGAGGTTTTTGAGGCCATTTTGACTTTTGAGGTATGGTGAAATCAAGATGGCGTAACTTTTTCATGTATGAAGATTTTTCTCTTTCAAATGTACGTCACAGCCCGCCCATCCTTAGTTTTTAAATCATTGATATTTTAAAAGAAAATTTAATTTTGATAGTATACGTTAGAAAGAAGTTATATATAATTAAAGTAGTGCATTGTGCACTCTCTGTACGGAATCCTAAAGCGCTATACGTAATTACCTACTATTTATCTATTATAAACGTTACAATAATAATTTTGCATTGTATAATATTATACATTTTCAAGTAAAGGCGTAAATCTGCGTTGCTCGCTAACATTTATATTTACCAAACGATATGCTATATTATGATACTAGAGCTACTTCCTGCGGCTGCGCTCGCGTGAATAAAGTATAAAGAAAAACACTGTGCTTTTTGGGGGATAAAAAGTTGAATATATTTTAATGCCGAGCATAAACTACTTCAATAATATAATTTAACGACCTCTGTGGATCATCGGTTAAGCGCGTTGATGCTCACGTGCCGGGGGTCGCGGGATCGAATCGAAAAAAAAAGTTTTTCTGTGTTCCTAAGTCATGGATTAGCAAAATTCGTTAATATATGTAATATGTTTGTATAATATAAAAGTATTAATTAAACTTCCTGTTGTCTGGTATCTGTAACAAGATCTTGTCTTCGAGTACTTAGCACGAGGCCATCTATTGACGTGGTGTAAAGCGTCCATATTAGGATATTATTATTTATTATTATATATTAACATGGTATTAAATAATATGTCTCCCGTTGCCCGGTAACACACATCGTAACACACGATCTTCGGATACTCGTCATGGTGCCAGATTGACGTGGTGTAAAGCGTTCATAGATATTATTATAGTATTAGTAAAGATATTTATGTACATTATACAACGTTAATTTTGGCGTGATGTCGTGAAATAAAGTATATATTGAAGCTACCTTTTAATTTCTTGAATCGCGCTCCGTCGTTATGAATTTTATCTCTGTTCTGCATGCATCGTCCGAAGGTTGTTCCCGAAATTATTACGAAAGTTATGCGCTAGCTGAAGCCCCGATAAAAGGTATTCGTTTGCAGTGTTTATGAATATTTGTAATTTATACTTGAAGTAAAAGGTTTTAGAAAATATTATGTTAATAACAAAAGTGGTTGTAGCGATAACATACAAAACAAAATATAAACATATTTAAATATTAATTACATTTGAATGTTGGTCACATTAAGTGATTAGCATGATATTAGTCTTAGTATTATGACAGAAAAAGCATGTGCTTCAAAACCCATCATTTCGTTTCTCAGACTAGTTATTCTCAGAAACGAAATGATTTGGTATTTTTGGATTAGGACGTTAAATGGAGAATGTGCCATGCATATGGCACCAATTTTCATTATACTCATGCCAAATGACATTTCAAACGAACGTATGTCGTATGTACAGCGTATGCATTTATTTCGAGATTAAAAATGTATTTAGACCGTAATAACGACAAATCACAAGTGTGAGTAGAAGTTGGAATTATTTAGAAAATAAGATTTATTTCATACTTTTTTGTGCATTTGTACTTTGGAAGTCGGTTTTCATTTTTTGTTTAATTAAAAATAATATAATGTTATTTTTACTTTAC
Source organism: Phengaris alcon alcon (assembly GCA_037179445.1). NCBI lineage: Eukaryota > Metazoa > Arthropoda > Insecta > Lepidoptera > Lycaenidae > Phengaris > Phengaris alcon. The sequence goes on from JAYRCH010000091.1 coordinate 153,077, forward strand.
AATCTCAGGGTGCTTTACAGAAATCTGTTGTTTGATAGCAGCCGAGTACGGACTAACATTTCTTTAGAAAAGTTTTGTGAAATAAATCCTACTACAGTGACCAAATAAAATATTTCAGAGCAGAATAGCGAAACAGGTGAACATTTTGAAAATAATTTTTATGTTATTTTCAAATGATTTTTAAAATTGTTATTTTTAGCAAATTTTAAAGTGATTATATTCGATTTCTTTTGTGTAATTTTAAACAAACAAACTAAGCTACTTATGAGCAGAAAAATGATCCTAAGCTCGACTTCTTTTGTAAATTTTTGGTGAAGAGATCCTGGAAAATTGTTTAGGCTTTACCGAAAACTCAAAGTTTTTTTTATAATGTTTTTAATTTTGAACAGTTTTTAGTTTTGTGGGATTTCGTTTCATTTGGTTGCAAATTTGACCGAAAAACCGCCTATTCATGTTAAATTTGTAAACGCGTCCTAACGAAAATTTATGTTATATTTCTCCAAGAATGTTCATCTTCTATAAAGAGATGGTCTTGGTGATTTAAGCTATTATTTTATGTACGTATGACTGGTACTGATGTATTTAAATTAAGCCAGAAACTGTGAATCATCGTTTAATGACCTGTTATAGATTAAATATTGGTCCAACTCCAAGTGGCTGCGATGAATGTGTTACTCTTTGTGTACATGTTTACACAGACAAATGCAGACACAAGGGAACCTTATATATTCGGTCGACGGCAACAGTGGCACGATATTTCAGCACTCCGTAATGAGGCCTTAAACAAAGTACAATTTGGAAATAATAACGAAGTCATAAATGAGTATAGTTATAACGCTACGAAATATGTTAATCTTAAACGTTTACTCATTTTTAGCGTCGTTAGTTTTTATTAAGGTTCCGTACTCAAAGAGTAAAAACTGGGCCCTGTTACTGAGAATTCGCTGTCCGTCTGTCTGTCTGCCCGTCTGTCACCAGGCTGTATCTCCTTAACCGTGGTAGTTAGACAGAAAAAATCTTCATACAAGAAAAAGTTACGCCATCTTGATATCAAAAGACTGAAACTGAATACACTGCGGAAATCAAATGTCAAAATGTTAAGATGACAAATGTCAAACCTAAAAGCCTCCAAACAACCACATGCTAGGGGCCATTTAGGTATAGACACCTTTTGCCTCGACATGCCTCGTCTATAACATAATAAACGTCCATGGGTCCTTACCTAGGCAATATCAGTCACACAGTAAAGTCCTGTTTCACAATCTTCTTTTATGTTATTACATATAATCGATATTTTATGTAAAACGTCGAATAGCCTATACGAATAGTTTTGTCGCTGCTTAACGTAACGATGATCGTTTATGAAACAGCTAAGACTAGAACATTTAATACTTATTACTTACCCGCCCGCCACCAGGATCATCTGCATATTGATGGAGGACACGACTCTTTTCACCTTTCATCACGTCATATTATGTCACTTGGTTAAAAAAACTCACTGTCTTTGTATCGTCACATTTTTGTTTACTTTTCACTGTTTGCACATGATTGTTCGTGAAACCATAAAAGTAGCAGAAGAAAGTTTTCCAATTATTAGTTTTTTTAAAGGTTTTCCTACGAAGATCTCTAGGAGGATCGATTAATATATGAAAATATTAAATTTAAAAAATTATATTATTTTTATTCCATATCTACAGAAATATTTATTAGAAGGTCAAAGCAAAATCCCTACCACTTGGGTCGCTGACTTCGCCCATAGAGAAGAACCGGCTTAAGAAACTAAGCAAGATTCAGATAAGAAAATGAAACCTACCTGAAGAAAATGAGAAAATTAAAAAAAAATAATTACCCGACTACGGTGAGGCTATAGAAGGGTGATGATTTCGGCGGTCTATGTATTTTGTTTGTTCCTCTTTAGCGCCTAAACTACTGATCCGATTGTAATAAATGAGATGTTAATAGATTTGTAATGATAGCCCGGGTAACATAGGCTATATAATTTGGCAGTCGGGTTTATAGTTTTCAATAATTATAGGTGTTGATAACAATTCGAAATTAAATTTACACATATTAGGTAGGAATTTATTATGTGTGTTTGTTATTTTTTACGAAATCATAAAAGTTTTTGCTATCTAAGAAATGTTCTTAGATAGCAAAAACTTAATACTACTTTATACTTAGATAGCAAAAAGCCGAAACAAACAGACGTCTATCTGTTTGTTCCGGCTTTTATTGTAAGTACCGTATATACATTCAAGTGCATTAAGCGAAAAGAAAATTAAAAACAGACACTTCAATTTTATTTTTTATTTATTTGTATAATAAATAGTACCTGGGTAACCGAGCTTTGCTCGGAGCTTTAGTAGATTTAAATAACCTAACTAAGAGCATGTCAGGGCATGTCTAAGGAGGGTTCCGTAACTATCAACGCGTACTAGGGTTTTGAACTGAAATAAATGCTAATGCTAATGCTGAACCAAATTACAAACCACTTTGGAGGTCGACTACTCGAAAATGGTCGACTTTGTAAAAAAGTCATGTATGAATCCTTGCCTTTATTTTAAAAGACCTTTTCGAACGTATCAAATTTCTATAAGAACGATATCCCACACTAGAACACGCGGTAGAATGAAAAAATATTTTTCATCCCCACATGTATAAAGAGCCACCCCTAAAATGTAAAATTATTATTATTTTATGATGCCAAAATTGAAATATATACAGAATCTATTTCTTTACCAAATTTCATATATTTATATTCATAATTGCAGAAGCTAGAAGCGCGGACAGACAGACGGACGGACAGAGCGAAACTATAAGGGTTTCTTCTGTATGTTAGATTTAGTAAATCATATTAAAGTATATAATCATTATTATTGATACATGAAATTTTGTAAAATTAGCTATATTTACTGTTATGGAATTGGTATTGATTTAACTTCCGGTTTATTATTTGTATCTCCTTTATTTTCTTAAAATGAAACCGAAAGTACTTTTTATGAATTTTTTGTACGATATTATTTCCGTTTCCGAATTGATTATATTTTTGGTTTTGGTGGAAAGACTAGTGGTAATGTCGGGAAGGCGGGAGAGGTGACATTCGGATTCCAACCAGCGAACAGAACACAAGTGTGTTTAAAATTTAATAAATTATTTTGTCAAAGTGTTACAAATTGTTTCTTTTGCCCGTCTGATTATTATATGTATCAATGAACCCTAAAAAGTAAAAAGAATCTCAAAAATATTTATCGGACTGGGATTCGAACCAACCACATTCCGAATTTTCGAACGAAGCAAAAATTATACAAATGTATTCTAAACTGCCAATCGGAGTGACTGAATAGAGTCAAAATTATTGATATAATGTTGCACGAAAAAAGAGAAAAAATATTATATAGCTTAGAAATGCGCAGGTTCCCAGGTAGACCTAGCTCGGTTTTTAAACCGATTATATGTATATACAAGATTGTCTTTGATTAAAGGAATGTAAGGTTAGTTTAGATAAGAGTAAGTTAATAAAGTATGCAATTTACTGACTTAGCCCAAGCGCGCACACACCATCACCGAAATGTATGCTTTGTATCATCATTCCGCGCACTTGCGACTTCACCTGCGACGTACTGTACCCGTACCGCCTGTGTGCGCGAACTGGCCACCGCAGGCAGACGTATTAATAAAAACTTGTTTACAGAGTGTTCAAATTACATCATGATGTATTTTGGCCGCAGTTCTGGCTGCATGCTTGGTCGCGATACTTGCGGCCGGGGCCTTTAGTCAAGATGCATTCGAATAGCTTACGATGCCTTATGTTAAATTCCATACATTTTTTATTTAGAAATTCGCTGTCGAAATTATCGAATGCATCTTGACTAAAGGCCCTGGTCGCATTACTGGCCGCTGCGACCTGACCGCCAGTGCGCTCTTACCCTTTTTGTATGACCTTTACCATACCATAGGACATTTTGTTGCACCTTTAGCAGGTAAAGTTGGATTATATTTGTTGATTATGTAATTTTTATAATTGTTAAAAATATCATTAATATAGTAACAAAAATGCTACGTATCACAATATAATATTGATCGTGATAGAAACCTTCATTTTGTTGACGTTATAACATCAGGCACTATTGGGAATAGCTACTGTTAGTTTGACATGAAAACAAAGTCGTTTAGGTAATGTTATGCCAGACTTTATTATTATTGTTTTCCTAAACAATATTTTTTCATTAAGCAAATAAGAAATCATTTAATATAAAAAGTTAACAAACCCCAACAAAAGTTTACAATAAACAAAATAATAAATTGTAAGTAGCCCGGAAATGTCGAGCAGTGAGTGAGCTGAAGATGTTAGCTTTCAAACAAAAAAAAAACTAGATGAAAATCGGTTCATCCGTTTGGGCGCTACGATGCCACGGACAGAGACACACATACAGACACAAACAGACAGACACTACAAACTTATAACACCCGACTGTTTTCGTCGGGATTAAAATTTAAATAAATAAACTTGATGTGAAAGCGTTCAAATTAATATAAATTTAATCATTACTTACGATACTCATAAAAGTTTTATAATAATAACATGATACGAAGCATTGCATCAGTCAATAGTAAAATCAATTAGAATTTTCTTGTAAAAAGCGCTTGTTTTACAGCACTAAGTACATAAATTCTCATCACCGAAGAAGATCGCGCAAAGAATTCATAAACAAACTTAGTTCCGATTACATTGTAAACATTAATATTAAAGTTTCATTATAAATTCTTAAAGCAAAAGAGATTAAAAGAGGTGATTACGCGAGCGCTGGATTTTTGTGCTGCTCTATCTTACGCTTACAATCCTACTACTATTATTAATGTGAAAGTTTGTGAGGATGGATGGACAGATGGATGTATGGATGGACGGACGTTTGATTCCTTTTTTAAGCAAAAACTGCTAAACTGATTTAAATGAAATTTGGTATGGTAGTAGTTTAGGCTCTGGATTAAAACATGGGCTCTTTTTTATCCCGAATAAGTACAATGTTCCCGTGGAATCGGTAATGTATTTATGCGGATGCAGCCGCAGGCAAAAGCTAGTCATTGTATGGTAGGCGAAATCCAACAGTTTCGATACTAGTTAGGAAAGTGTAAAAGGCCCCTGGTATGAAATAGGTGTGAAAGTGGAAAATAGGAAAAACAATCCCTTTTCACACAAGGGAATATAAGATATAAAAATACATAATCCCCCTTTTTTAGGCAGTCGGGTAAAAAAGTATAAGCATAGAAATTAAAATCAATTATTATCGTAAAACTTTTTCACAGTGGTAGGTAACATTTAAATTTTCCAAGTTCGAATATTAAAAGTACACAAATGAAATAAACGAAAGTCCTGTAAAAAGTAAGTAAAGCCAATTAGTGAAAACAAACAAAATCTCTTGGCAATAAAGCCAAAAACTATGTAACGTGTAAGATAAATTAAGGAAAGATAACTGATACATGAAAATTAATTACATTACCTACTTTTACATACATTAGGTCTACATCACAAACATTTATTTTATTATTCAAAAAAAAAGCTTGTCGAATGAATTGTCCGTACATTTTATAAACAAAAAGTTTATTTAAATAACACTGTCAAAAATATTATCAACTATCATACATATAATAGTCGTAATGTAGACGTGTAAAGAAACACAGGACGACGATAAAAACGCAACGAAATTACCAAAATATATTAAAAAATAAACTATATTCTGTGTTCCTGGGTCATGAAGGTATATTAAATATGTATGTGTATAAAATAATAAAAAATCTTAAAAGTATACTTATAAAATCTTAAAAAATCTTACGAGTATACTTCCCGTTTTCTGGTACCTGTAACACAAGTTTTTCGGATACTTAGCACGGGGCCAGATTGGCGTGGTGTGAAGCGTCCATAGATATTATTATTATTAAAACTTACTATGAAGATAAGTATGTACTCAATGATGATATATTTTGTATAAATATAACTACTATAAATATAAGTACTAGTAGTTGCCCGTGGTCCATCTGCGTGCAATTGTATTCGTTGCAAAAGGCTTCTTTGTGAGCGTAAAAAGCAGCCTATGTGTTAATACATAGCCTAAACACTACTATATTAAATTTCGTCAAAATACGTACAGTTGTTTTTGCGCGAATGAGTTACAAACATCAATCCATCCTTCCTTCCATACATTCATCCATCCATCCTCACAAACACACACTTTTATAATAGTAGTAGGATTAATGGAAGTCTTATAATTTAACAACTATTTTCTTAAAGTCCTTTTACAATAACACAAAATTTACGCACAATGGTTTTAATTTTCCGCCTAACCCTAGACGCCGTATAGACGAGACTTGTTGGCGTCGTTTGCGATATTCATTTCTTACAGATTCTACTTTGTAAAAGGATGTGAGTTGTAAACATTATTTTTCACCGATCATTGCAACATCGTTGGTACAACAAAGGCATAAAATTAAAAACTTTTGTTTAATATTTGTCCGAAAAACCAAATAAAATGAGTGAAATGAAATGTGTTTTGAATTGCTTAATGTAATAATTTCCATAAAAGTATTTTAGCTGCACTAATCCTATTACGCGTGTACAGGACTATAATTTCACAGGGGTTCAACCGCCGGCTCAGATAAGACTCGAAGATAGCAAGGTTACACCGATTTGGGCAGAGCCGGGGCGATAATAAAACACTTATTTGAGGAGAACGATTTTCACTTTTTTCGTTTTGCTTACCTGGCTCATAGCAATGCCGTATAGAGAGCCCCGAACGTACGCCTCTTTCGGGCCGATTCGCTATCTCACTTTTACCTCTCTATACGGCTATTTTCCATAATTTTCCCTATTTTTCATGAGCCAGGTTAAGTAAAACGCGTTGTGAAAAATTCTTTATTGTAAAAACCATATACATAAACCCTTATATACTAGAGACCTTATTCTATAAAAAAGATATGTGCAATTTACAGCTTACCATATAAGAAATGTTCTACATTTTTACCATTATTTTCTTAATAACTATTTAACCCTTTATTATATATTCTTAATCGTTACGCTACACGTTAGGTATTATGTTTATTTACACAAATCAGAAGAAGCTACGTTAAAATTAGCTTTAGTTAAATATATATAAGCAAAATAACCTGCACTTGATAAAACACCATACAACACGATTTTTACACACTGATGCCATATAAATCTATACATATAGTCACTGAGTATTCACTATTATAGTTTTATGTACTGTTTTAATTACACGTTTATCGTTCACATTTAAATTCACTCATGTTTTACGTTACGAGGCCGCTGTCCTTAACAACGAGTTATAATCATTTCCCTACAGATTCTAATGTTTTTTATGGTTCATTGCACACAATTCGAGTCAACGCTCGATAATAGCAAAAGTTGGCACTTCTACTTACAGGTATAGGACCTGTAAATTATATACTTCATCACGTCGCCGACAACACAAGACAAAGTTTAGTTTAAGTATGTCATAATAATAATATGTATAGTAGTAAGGTTATAATGTAATAATATGTGTGTTAGTCATACGCGCCAATGCCGCCCGAAATAAACGTTCTTAATTTATTTTATTTATTATAGACGAAACACGTCGAGGGAAAAATTATTTACTCTTAAACTACAGGGTTGTTTGGGACAGTCGAGGTTTGACATTTGCCATCTTCTCTCTTTTAAGTATTTTATTAAAGCGGCAGCAGTAATACATTATCTGTAAAAATTTCAACTGTCTAATGCCCGTTTTCACCAACTGACTACTAATTTTAAGTGTCCCTTAGCGGCCATTTAGGGCGCCTCTTAAGAAATATTGTTTTCACCAACGCTTAGGTGTCACCTAAGACCTTAGGGGGGCCTCTATCTTTAGAGGCCCGATATTTCGCGCCTTAACTGTCACCTAACATTACATTGTGATTGAAAATACGTGAATCCCTTGAAATGGAAGACGATCTAAGCCAGTTATTAGTATCTTTAGACGCTGTTGAAGTGCTTGAACTATTTTCTAATGACTTGTTACCAAAAAGAAAAGAAGAAAACAACAAAAGTTTATATCGGCCAAAGAGTGGAACATTTTGATAAATATGATATTGACTTCTTTATCTGATATACATAGATTAACAAAACAGAGGGTAATATTTTTATTAGAAAAAATTGAACATCTTCTTGAGTATAAAGACAGGTAATTGTATTATTCATTTACATTTTACATTTAGGTACTTTTCTCGTACTTACTTACATACTCCTTTACCAATGGAATTCATAATTTTCTAATGATACTTGAATATCATGTCGAAATCAAAAGCAGTGATTGTTCTTTTAATATGTATTTACCTGTACCATTACCTACTTGGACGTCTCTGATACAATTTCATACAAATAGGTATGTCACAAGTAGCAGGCAGCGAAACATAGTTAATGGAAAATATTTTAAATTAATCTAATCATAAATGATATAATAATTAACCACAAAAAAATAAACGAACAATTTGGAGCTTGTGACACAGTAAACGTGGTTGTGAATTGTAAATAAATCATCAAATGACTCGTCTTTCACACATCACTCTTCAGAGAAACTGACATTATTACTTTTTAATTTACAGCACAGTACATTTTTACGCATGTACATTTAACATGCTGTACGTCATCGTCTTACTAATTTAGTTATTAAAATTGCTGAATAATTTATCAAAGCATACAAAAGTACACTAATTTGGATTTATTTATGTTATATTATTTATCTGTGAATTATTTATACTAGAATTTGCAATGTTACATTTATCGATAAAATATCAATAGTATGAGCGCAAATTAGAAAAAAATAAACTGTCACTTATCTAGGAGTTCCATAGCTAAGTGTTACCCAGATTGATGAAAATGAAATTAGGTAGGTATCGATTTTAGGAGACCTCCTATACAAAGGGTCACTTACATAAGAGTTGCTTAGGAATCATTTGGTGAGAACGGGCATAACTGTCACGGCTCATGAGATACAGCCTGGTGCCAGATAGACGGACAGACAGCGAAGTCTTATGAATGGGGTCCCGTTTTTAGGGTTCCGTAATACTCAAGGAACCCTTATAGTAGTACGAGCTGTCCGTCCGTCTGTCTGTCTTTCCGCGCCTCTAGCTTCTGTAATTATGAATATAAATGAATTAAATTTAGTATAGTTAAAGATTGTGTATAGGTCTCGATTTTGGTATTATAAAATAATAATAATTTTACATTTTAGGGGTGGCTCTCTATACATGTAAAGAGGGGATAAAAAATATTTTTTTCATTCTCAATCATGTTCGTTATCGTTGAATAGGTCTTTTAAAATACAAAAGATAGAAACTTGTAAGTTTTCATCCTGATATATATATATATATTTAGCATGATCCTAAATACACATTATGAAAATTATTTTGAATTATTAAAGAGAAAGAGGTAATTTTAAAAAAACCTAATGCGCGTTGATATTTACGGAACCCTCCTTAGACATGTCGTGACATGCTCTTGGTTAGGTTATTTACCGTTTCCGTATGGAACTCTAAAAGTACGGTTTTGCTAAAAACGTACACTTTCAATAGATTACGGACACTGGCACTAATCATAATTTATACTTCCAACCGACTTATTAGCGATTATGGATTGATTTCGTTCGAATTTTTTTACAGTGGTTAGGTGTCAGTCAGTTTTCATATACATTTTCCAATCATATTGAGTGATGGAATTGCTTATTAACGATGCTATCGTTCTCCATTTCCATTACTTTCAAATGTTACTGTATACTTCTAATTTTGAGTGCAATACAAAAACAATGTAGCAAAAATATTGAAGTGATTAAAAATATCCTAACAACTGAAATTGTTGTAAGGTTGTATTGTTTTGTAAGGGTAATTTAAAAAAGCCAGAAGCGAATGCGCTTATAGCGTAAATGTAGGTATGTATAAACATTATGTACTTTTATTTTACATTTTCTATTAAACACAGTCTCTCAAATGACTAAAGTGCGCATATTAAGTTGAAGTTAGAATGTCATGTTGCATAACAAATTAGAAAGTTTTTAAAGATTAATTAGTATAGCTATTTTATTTAATCTTATACTTTATACGAGACAGTCTTGTTTTGTACTTTGATTGAGCTAATATTCTGTATATATATATAAATATATAATCGGAATATCGGAAACGGCTGCAAGTATTTCCAAAAAAATTGTATGCAGGGAGGGAGTTTAGTAGGAGAAAAATTGATCTAGCTAGGTCTTATCCCTAGAAAACTGGATTCGTTGTGCAACAAAAAACATCAATAATTTCGAGTCAATTGGCAGTTTAGTATGCGTATGTATAATTTTTGCGTTGTTTAGAAATCCGGAATGTGGTGGGTTCGAATCACAGTCAGATAAAAGTATTAATTATTCTTATTATTATTTAAATTTATCAGAACTCCGAGCGGAGCTCGGTTACCTAGGTACTAATCATTAAAACTTGAACAAGAGTAGCGTGTTGTAGCATATCATAATAATAGATAGCCAGTTAGTCGAAAGTTGTTTTTGGTTGAAACCTTGTTAATAGGTTGGTATCCTAGTTGAAGAGTAATTTATACTAGGCCATGTTTAGGTCTAGTATATCCAGGAATAAGTAGATAAATTAGTTATGTGCAAGCGACGTGTTCGAAGCGATTTTCACTGGGGTTCATTATACGAGTAGAAAGCTGCCAGCCGGATATTATCCGTAAAATTAATTCAGTTTCCATTAAACTAGACGCAAAAATGTAAGAAATTGTAAAGATATTTTCCACCAGGCTGGCCGTAATAAAAGAAATCTATGTAAGAAAATTTTATTGTTTAATATTTCCTTAGATGTTTTTCAATTTCATCTGTTGGATTATGAAATACAATCTACAATGTTATTATTAACATTATAGATTTTACATATCATAGTATTTGCAAACTGCATTTCTTAGTTACATTTTTGAAATAACTTCGAAATTGTGCTTATTCAAAAATCGTTAAAATAACATTCTAAACTATAAAATATCATGAAACTTTGAACATATAAAAGCTATATGCTACGCTCTCACAGTAGAGAACTTACTTTATCTATGAAGTACTCAAAGGAAGTCAAGGCAGTTACCGTACTTAAATATTATGGTCTTGATACAATATTTTACTACCGAACTATTTTAGTTACCGACTGAAATATTATACACATCCAACTTTTGAAAGTCGATTTAACGAAAATACTTAATGTGATAATGTGATCAAATAATTTTATCAAACCCGACAAAGTATGAACAATATCATAGAAAATGTAAGTATCTAATATAAAAAGCAAAACAAAATTCTTCGTTCTTCGAGAGCCCACTCGATGCCTCTTTTAAAATTTTCTTACTCGTATAATATAATAGACGCTGGATAAGCAATAATGTGTCAACCCACTAATCGCCATTTTGAGACAGTCGTGTTTAATTAAATTTATTCTATAGAGAATATCAACTACGCGTCAAAAGTTCTTATCAAGTTTTCAGTACCAAAATTATTTAATTCACTTAACACAATTTTGAAAATTAAAGTTAATCGCCTAAGAAAGCGATTAGTATCAACATCTTGATTTTAGTGATTTTGTGGGTTGACACAGTATTGATTATTAGCGTTTATATAAAAATGTCTCGTTCTCGAGAACGGCTGGACCGTTTTGGCTTACTATTTTGGTCTTGAAATAACTTATTCCAGTTCATAGTTAATACAGAATAAAGTGTGTCTAGTTATGTATAAAGGAAAGGCTTCACAAACACTGATGAGAATTCGATGCATGCGAAATGTATGAAACTACTTAATACACATAAAATTTTTAATCGAGATAATTTAGACTAATATTACGGTTAAGTTAAGACATAACACATCTTGTAATCAAGCAGTGAATCTCGTGCATCAATTGCAAAGCTTTACCAGATAGATCTGTATTCAGTCCAATTTTGCCATTTTCCCTTACACAAGTAGCTTTGCTCGGAGTGTAGAAAGATCCGGATTGTAATAGTTACCCATTATTGTATATTGGTTATTAAAAAAATAGGAACTTATTTCTGACTAAGTTTGAAGATCTAACTGACCTTTTCTTTTAATGATATAAAAAAATAAAATGAATCACAAAGACAGCAATTTGCCAACAACGCAAAAATTACACATTTATGCATTCTAAACTGCCATTCGGACTGACATTTACATAGTCGAAATTATTGACGTAATGTTGCAAAATGGAAGAAAAGTCTTGTATTAATGGAAATACTTAAAGCTGTTTGCGAGATTCCGATTATTACACAAGAATTGCTCGTTTTAAGTATAATTAATATCCTGACTAATGCTGTTTCCCATATGTAAGTTACTGTCGGTATCTACTTCTTTGAAATTCTCAAATTCTTAATATTAACTTGACCTTTAAGATAAAGAGCCCTTAACTTTAAACAAGGGTTGGAGAAGTCAGCCGGTAGCTTGAGCCGTAGTTACATTGCGAAATTTTGTAAACAAATCGCTATACCTATGAAAAATTGATTTTTTATATACTGTTTCCTCTGAGAAATTACTCACATTTATGCAATAAAAAAATCTGTCGTCTAGCCTATTCTTCTAGCCTACAATGCACAAATGCCGAGCGATCGCATACCGCGTTGCACCTAAAAGCTTTCTGGAAAGCATTTGAAATGTTGGTACAAGTGTTATGTAAAAACATTAGAACGCCTTAAAATTGTTAACAACAGGCGTTTACACATTTTCTAAGTATCGCGGCCTACAGCCTAGTATTTTCTAGACTCTAGAGAGAAATGAGTTTTACAAAAGCCCCCGGCGTTTTGTGGACACTAAAGCTTGGAACAATTATTGCTATACAGGATGCACTTCATGTTTTCCCTTCATAATTCATATACACTCGACACACATTCATAGTTTATTGCGAGTCGTTGTAAAATTGTTGTATTCTGTACTAGTCTTAGAAAAGTACTCGACATTTTGTCGTAAATCTTACTTGCCTTTTGTAGTCGTGCATTAGAAATACATATCAAGGTGATTCCTTAGATCCGGTCTTTTTGTAGGACATAATCGAGCCGATTATTAAAAATCTGCATGTTTTGTTTCTAGTCGAATTTAAGTTGTTTGTCCTACGACAGAGCAATCAGTTCATTTAAATTTTGTTGTCCTTTTCTCTCAAACTATTTGTAAAACGAAAAATTCTCAACTTCCAAAAACTTTGTTCTTATGAAAATATTTATAGCAAACAATATTTAAAAAATTGCAAAATGTAATTGGAAAGCGTTTGACAAGTTCAAAGTGTATTAGGTATATGAATTGCGAAATTTACTGCGAAAATTTTTGAGTTTCCTCCTTATGAAACGATTTTCATATAATATAAGCCCGGGGTATGAAAATCTATGCGAGTAAAATCGAATTCACGATGTCACACGGTCACACGATACGGTGTTACACGATATTAGTCGAAGATGCGTCGGTCGCTTTGCATTCATACCAAATTTTACTTTAGCGGAGTTGAGAGTGAAATTTCATGGTTTCGTCACGTCAGGATATTTTTCGATTTTAAATTATAAATAGAGTTTCACTTCTGCCACGTATACAACTTACACTTCAAGTTTTGACGTGATAACGTCTTATAAATTGATGGAGCCGGCTGCACGCACGAAAAAACATGACTCATGCGTTACCAAGTACTGTTACTTGTTACCGCGCCTTAGGTATGTGAGCGGTGGGACGCAGAGGCGGGGGCGCTTGATGTTATTACTGAGTTTGGCGCCGGACTTCGCGGTGGTAACACGCCTACCTAAGGCGCGGCCAATAAGTTCCGCGCGCACTATAAATATGACGTTGTCACGTTCAACTATCGTCAGTAAACCAACTTTACAGACAACCGATTTTTTTTTACATATCAGACGCGTAGGTACACGAATGAGTCAGCGCATTGACCAAACCGAGATTATATCGAAAATAGTTAAGAGAATTGGGCTTCTGGATAAGCATACAATTTGTACGACTCCCGTGTATAATAAAGATCGTTCTACGCTAAGTCAGATACTCGTATTACCTACTTCATAATATTGATTCATCCTACTGCTATTATGTGTCTTTCACACTTTTTTTTTTCACACTTTTTGAGAGGATGGATGTCTCTTTCACCCAAAATCCACTGATCGGATTTTGGTGAAATTTGGTATTGTAGTAGTTTAGGATCTGGGTTAATACATCATCATCGTCAATTTTTGCACGAAGGAACTCGCGGGAGACATCTAGTAGGTACTACTTAGTTCATTCGCATTAAGATTCATATAACATTTACCAATTGATGTAAGCTATACAATTATAACGGACGCGTTTTTGACCAATTTTGACACTTCAACTGATGACGCACTGCTTTCTTAGCGCTAATGAAGTTCAAACATCAAATATCGATTATGCAATAAAAACACCATTGGGCTTGATATACATAGATCTATAATCTAGACGGCCTTAGTTCCGATTAGTATGAGAAAGTAGCTCGCGTGTACTTGCAAAGTTACAGCCAAGGTCGAATACGCCTTCGAACAAATGCGTTTCGCGCGAGTATTTTAACAAGTGAAGAACTTTAAGATATTATGGTGCAGTAGACCTTTGCTCGAAGCTCTAGTACATATAACGAAAAAAAATATTACAATATGTACCTATTAATATATCAAGGTTATTTTATGAATTTTACAGAAGTTATGTCTCTCTAAATACGTCCCAGGCACTACAGTATTTCAAGAGTGGTTACTTAGCTCGGAGAATACTGTATAAATCATCCAGAAACTGATGAAAAGGCCTAAGTAAGTAAGTAAGTAAGTATATCTCACTCATATCAAAATAAGTAGCTCTCCTTTCTCCTTTTTACGACATGTAAAAAAGTAAAAATAAAGTGTGTGAGTTAACTCTAAAAAGTAACATTTGTTGTGCAATTCAAAGAAAGTAAGTGCACTAAATAATAAAACAAAACCTTCGAATCTATGAGTCCTATGACTACTTATCAGTCATCAGTTGTCATTTGATGTGAAGGCTATTTTTTTATTTACAGATCTTGAAACTTTATATAAATCGTTGTGTAAGATATATTTAACTAATTAAAAAATTAGTTAAATATATCTTATGAAAATCTATATGACACACTTTGTTGTGTGTGTCATATAGATTTTCGCCATAATTTTACTTCAAGAACAACACTAAAATTCAAAGATTTTGTTTTTCACATTGGCCTGCTTTGTTAATTAATAATATGAAAACTGTATCCACAGTGTGTAATTGAAGCATATATAAGTAAATAAAAACATAAATATGGTTTTAGTTGAGACTTGAACCTAATCCCGTGCGAGTTTCTTACGCCGGTTCTTCTCGGCGGGTTAGGGTTGAACTGGTGGTAGCTTTTTTTGTTGACTTTCCGAAAAAGCTTGGTTAGTTTCATTTGGAAATAAAAAAAAATATTTAGGAATTGGTCAAAAGTACAACAAACACTTTACTATCTAAAAGTTATTATTTTTAAACAAAAAATTAAAACTACTTTCAAAATAAAAAAGCACAAAAAAGTATGAAATAAATATTATTTTGTTAATAATTCCCCTTTTAAATTCGGCTAAAATTTTAACTATTTCTCTACACAATCTTCATTATTTTACCAGGTAGAATTATGAAGATTGTGTAAATATTAAAAATTTTAGCCGAATTTAAAAGAGGAATTATTTAGAAAATAAGATTTATTTAATACTTCTTTGTGTAGTTTTACTTTGGAAGTAGCTTTAATTTTTTATTTAAAAATAATATTTTTTCTCTTTTTAGTCATATTTGTTATATTATTATTAACATATTTTAAGAACTTTTTAATACACGCGAAGCTTACATTAGATGTTGTATATAAATAAGATGATGATGATGATTACTGTAAGTTACTCAATGGTATAATATGCTTTGAGTACTTTAAACAATGTCGAAATTTCCAAACGCGTATCTTTAAAGACTGAGGAGTTCTGTTCAGTGGTTTGGATTCAGGGTATGTTTACCTTAGTGCAGAATCTTACTTTTTGGTAGCATATACTTGGGTTAGTTCAGAAAAAGTTGAAATCACTTTATGTGTCCATATAAATTTCGTGGAGTTCCCTCGATTCCTCATGGATGCCATCATCAGGTCACCACTTTGGTGACAACGGGACTAATTTCGGATTATACCCTTTACATCAAAAAAAATAATTTTGAAAATCGGTCAACAGACGGCGGAGTTATCGTTGAATAAAAAAAATATATATTTACAGCCGAACGTAAGAGTGCCTCCTTTTTTTGGAAGTCGGTTAGTAAAAAAAATACATTATAATATTATCTATAAATTTCTCATACACTTCGAAGGTGTGCTCCTTGGCTGTAATTTTCTAAGTTAACTGAAGTAAATATAGTTAAGACACGTATATTATAAATTGAATTAAAAATAGCCCAAACAGCTCACCTCTATTTCCAAATAGAGGAAGGTAGAAAGCCACAAATTTCCTTTTAATCATTAAAATAATTAAAAATAATAAGATTAGTCAACCAATTTGAAGACCAAAAGCAAAAATTTGTTTTTGGATTTTCCAGGAAAAGAAGGTAAGAAATGTAATCGTCATAATAAAAACTTCTTAAAATATTCATCTAGTCGAATCTGAAACGATATCAGCAAAAGTGTCCCCAATTCATAATATTAAAATGCAAAGTTATGAATTCGCCTACAATATCTGACCACGACAATATTTCGATACCAATATGCTGATATTACGAAATGCTTTTTTATGTCACCAAATACCGAGTGCTATTACCTGTCCGATTGCATAAAACCTAGAAAACAATTTTAAAAGCCGGACTGTAAAATCGACTATTGTATTAGGACTTTTCTGCGCATACGTTAAAAGAATAACGTACCATAGTCGTATATATTATAGACGAGGCAAGATGAGGCAAAAACTGTTCCCTCTTAAATGGGACTTTTGGAGTTTTTGGCGCCAAATATATCTTCTTTGGTTAGGAATTCCAATTTCAAATTTATACCTCTATTTACTCATGCATTTGTGTTTCGAAAACCGTAATTAATTTGTTTTTTCCTCTTTTGGTTTTTTCTTTTCGTCACTCTGTTTACAAAACGGAAAACATGAAATATTATTTTCGAGTACTAGTTCCACCGTGGCACCAGTGCTGCAGAAACGGCTCGGGGGATTAATGATCGACGGTCGGATAATGTGTATGGCGGTGGTGTCGCAAAAGAAAACACAGTGCATTTTTGGTTCCAACGTTTTCGTTCTGGAAAATTCGACCTGCAGAACAAGCCCCTTGGATGGCCGGAGACCAAAGTTGATAATGAAGAATTAAAGGCTATTGTGTAAACGGTTTCATCGCAAACCACGTCTGAGTTAGCTCCAGGCTGCGGTGTTAGTGATAAAACTGTTTTAATCCACTTGATCAAATTTCCTACTTTGGTGGAAGGTGAAAAAGCTTGAAAGGTGAGTACCTCATGAATTAAGTGCAGCAAACCGACAAACGCGGCGACTGCTGCGTAACATTACTCAACCGGCACAATAATGAAGGGATTTAAAATCGAATCAATACCTGTGATGAAAAGTGGATCCTGTACGATAGTCGGAAATACTCATCGCAATGACTAAACCCTGGCGAACCAGCCAAAGCCTGCCCGAAAATGCAAGCGAAAATTGACTCGAAAAAATGAAAAAATTTTACTTGTGAGCGTTTGTTGGACTAGTGCCTGTGTCGTTCACTACAGCTTTCTTAAATCTGGCCAGACGATTACGGCAGATGTCTGTTGCCATCAACTGATTTGCAGTTGCATGATGGAAAAACTAGGTGCTAAACAACCGAGGTTCGTTCGAGGTTCATTCGCTCTAGGCTTCTGCTGCTTTAGGACAACGCTAGACCACACACTGCACAACAGACGGCTACCAAATTAGAGGAGTTTCAATTGGAATTTCTAAGACATCCACCGTAATCCCGGGACCTTGATCCAACAGATCACCATTTTTTTCAAAATTTGGATAACTTCTTGCAAGGGAAAAAATTCAACTCCGATGGGCCAGTCCAAAGATCCTTCAAAGATTTATTGATTCCTGCCCGAATGGTTTTTTTAGTAAAGGAATCAATGAGCTACCTATGAGATGGCAAAATTGCATATATAGCAATGGAATGCAATATATACTTTGATTAAATAAATATATTATGTTTTAAAAAATCTATTTAATGTTCTTCCTTTACAAAACTCCAATTTCATATGTCATTTAACCTAACATTTAAAGAAAAGTGTTATTTTTGAAAGCTTTACATAATAATCCAGCATTTATTGTAAAGCCATATACAGGGTTAAAGGATAAGTAGACGTAAATCCTAGTTTATTATGATGACCCATATTCTAAAATAAATAGTTTACAAGATTTTGGAACTACGGGTGAACCGATTTAGATCTTTTTACGATTACTATGAAGGTTTTTACGATCAGCTCTGATAATTTCATTGAACGTATACCTCGTTAGCGGTTTAAGATCTGCAAAATAACTACCATATATATTTTTTAGATATTTATCAAGGAAAATAATAGGGTATTTTCCAAGTTTTTGAAAAGTATGTCAAATTGTTCATAATAACATAATACATATGCAATCTGGACCATTCCTTGTAAATTTTTTTCCTTACCTTGCAAATAATCATAAAGTTTCAATAATTAAATAAGCTACCAAAACGCTAAAATGTGTTGTCATGACGTCAAATTCTTGTAACCACCTGTCAACTATCAAACCACATTAAACCTGTCAAATCCTAGAATTTTTGGTGTTAACTTTGGTAATTTTACTATATTAAAATGCCTTTTTTGGTGCTATAGGTACTATTAATACCGAAAAGAGACGCTGATATTCCGCACAAAGCTTGCACAAAACTTCAACTGACCAGTACACATAATTTTTTTTTTAATGTCGTTTAGTGATGGTAAGGATGGGATTATGGAGGCCATTTAAAAAAAATAGAAGTACAAGAATCTGACGTCACGTTTGTGAATTATTAGTCATCTAGTCAAACGTGAAAATTTGACTATTTTTAACTGACTTCCAATATATATATATATATATATATATACCAAGGTATACCCTGGATCCAAAAGCACTGAACAGAACTCCTCAGTCTTTAAAGATACGCGTTTGGAAATTTCGGCATTGTTTAAAGAACTGCAAACGTTATTTTAAGCGTACTTAAAATGTATTAATAATAATTTAACAACTATTACTAAAAAGGAAAAAAATATTATTTTTAAACAAAAAATTAAACCGACTTCCAAACTTTAAAATTCGGATTTTTTTTTAACTACTATTTCTCTACTCAATCTTCATAGGTTTGAAGTCGGTACCAGCCCGAACAAGTAGGTACTTTGGAAGTCGGTTTAATTTTTTGTTTTATTTTTGATATTTAAAAAAATCATACAGATTTTATAGTAAAGTGTTGGTTAAATTGGTTTTAAATTATGTTTAGTCATAAAATATCAATAGTTTGATGTATATTTTCATCATAGGTTTACTTGCCTTGAATGAAGAAAAATTATTTTTTTTAACTAGCGTTACTAATGGTATTAAGAAAAATAAAACAGCTCATTAGCTACACAAATTTTATAAAAACAAATAAACTAGGTACATTCAAACACTTTGAAAAAAAGGACATGAAAAAATCGCCATTTTTTTATAAAAGTCAAAAACCTTGTAAAATATTTATTTTAGAGTATGGATTTCTTCGACGATAATATTATACAGAAATGATGGGAACTACAACCCTAAGGATATATCTACGTTGACTTGACCTGTTACCCCTGTATATATAAGGTTTGGTAAAATCAATTACGGATATTTTGGGCGTATGATCTACTGCTTATGTAAAGACGTTTAGGCAGAAAAATAATTAAATATTCCGAAACTTTCAGCTTTGGTACCATAAACCTTCACGGTTTGTGCCATCTTATGTGCGCTCTTTAAACTAAGGCAAATTATATGAAATGTTAAGATTTCAGTTACCAATATCGAAGTATAGTATTAGATAATAAAAAACGTTACGTACAAATTTGGAATTTAGCTTAGCGTGTTTCTACAATATTATTCGATTCCACTTTCATCTGGGAACAAATCCTCAGTTAACCCAAATGAGGTTCTAGATATTGGCAGGACCTCTGCAATTAAATAAACTATCAATTACCTCGTAAATGTCTCATAGGACAAATGAAAACACATGTCACTCAGAACTCAAGTGTGCTACAAAGGGAAAAAATTATGACTCCTATTAGTGTATCAAATATTCAATGAACGGTGTGAAGGGAAATTGGCTCTAACAACTTTAATATTTAAACGTTACCTGAACTTTTATACCTTTCAATATTATTACGCCTTCATTAAAATAGAGGGTATCCTGATTGGGTATCTTTATAGTATATAATACAGGCGATTATCACACAGATAACGTGTTTAGTTACCTACTTACCTACTCTTTATCTTACACTTTAAACGAGACAATCTTGAATATATATTGTCGGTTTCGATGATACACCGTGTCGCGATACAGTGCGTATTTTTTAAGGTAGCGATTCAAAATTAAAGTCTATTTACTACACAAAAAGATACACGTTTCATTGCAAGAGCGGCAAAGCGCCGTGAATCTAGCAATTCAAACTCTTGCAACGAAGTGTAGTTTTTTGTGAAGTAAATAAAGATACATTTTGAATCGCTAACTTATAATGTGCGCGTCTCGGTGTGAACTGACGCTAACTGATATTTCTCGCGATGTTTTAAATCCGTTCGTTTGCTTTAAGACAGATTCATCTTTCCTTTAGAACAGAGTAAAGCAAGGTGTAGATATAGTTACCTTTATTTGCCTCCTTTTTACTGTATCTACATTCACTCAGAAAGTTGATACAAAAAAAGTTCTCGTTTGAGTAAAGAAAAGCTAAACGGATTTAAAGTACAATATCTCGTAAACGGATACCTAAATCAAAAAATCGTCTTAGCAACCTCTCAATGATTTTAAAAATACTGTTATTAATAATAAAATACCGGTGTCCTTACAACGGGCCCCGATTGTTGAAGTCGTTATGTTCCATATTAGAATGGTTGTTTTTCGAATGTATCGATCACGAAACTATTTCAATGGTAGGTATAATTATTCAACAATACTCGATAACAAAATCTTATTTACCAGACTTTCTTTATTTTTTTCTTTTCAGTTTTTAAGGAGTCGGATTTTTTCTTTTTTTTACGACGTGGTAATTATACATATTAATGCAAAGTTTCATATTTCTAGCACTAACCGTTTGGACGGTAAGCCAAAGACGGTTGGACGGACGGACGGGTCACGGACATGACGAAACCATACCGAGACGTAAACAACGGAACCCAAAAACATTTATGAAACCACGCTTTCACTTAAAAAAAAACTTGAGAGGTATCAAGGGACACCCGGATAGAACGAAGTTCGTTTCGATTAATTAGTGAAGGAATTGTAATATATTTTTTATTTTTTTAAGTTATAATAATATTTTTTTTATTATTAACAAATATAATGTAATATAAACTTAATAAGTAGGCTCAATTTTAGTAATAATTGAGAGAGAGAGAGAGATAGAGAGAGAGACAGACAGAGAGACACGCGCACGCCGCACGGCTTCAACTATAGCAAAAAGTGTCGTTACTACTTTTAGTCTTAATTTTTTCCGTCTAGCCCCCTTTCGCAACGCGCGATAAGGAACTTCGTTCCAAAACCTATTCGATTATACCCCTCATGGTGGGTTAGAATGAAAAAACTCATCTCCTCTTCATATAATATTATATGGGGAGCCACCCTTACAAACAAAATTATAATTATCATAATATTAAGATGTCAAAAATGGAGTATTTAATATGGAATATATAACTGTACCAATTTCGTCTATTTATATTCATAATTACCAAAGTTAGCATAGGAGGACGAACAGACAGACTGAGCTAAACTATAAGGGCTCCTTGTAGTTACTACACACAACTCAAAAGCAGGAAGTAACAAACATATTTGTCACTATCGTTGTCATTGAAGAAATAATTGCACAATTGTTTTAAAAGACGAATATTTAAAGTCACGATAGTACTCATGACAAATCTAATTAATTCAAAATGTGTCTGGTTTTCCAGACTATTTTACCGCCTGCATTTTAAACTAAATTACTCTAACCTTTACAAAAAAAAAATAACGTAACGTAGTAGCCGGCAGCAAGATTATGAATGTGATTGTTTGTGTTTACGTCATCATTATCGTGTGACTTTGCCGTAAATCCTACTACTATTATAAATGTCAGAGTTTTTGAGGATGCATGGATGAATGGATGTTTGGTACTCTTTCACGCAAAAACTACAGAACGGATTTTGATGAAATTTGGTACCTTTTTTTTTAATTTTGATTTAGTACTAATAGCTCTAGAATAAGACATAGGCTTCCGAAATAGTACAGTGTTCCCGTTGGATACTGTATTTACGCGGCCGGAGCCGCGGGCTAAAGGTGGTTGTAGATAATTGTATTAATTTTTTACTTTCTTCCTTTATTTACAAAAAAATGAAACACAGATTTACATGTTTTTTAAACCAATGAGATATTTTGTGCAATGCTAAAATCAGTCAAATTCGCAGTTTCAAAACAAACATAATAATTATTGGTAGGAATTGTGTTCTTGTATAGTTATAAATAGGCATGTATTGCTTTTTTTTTTAATTTTTGCGCATACTTTATATTTTTCGGCTACAGATGCAACGAAAAATTTCGCGTACCAAATCTACGAGATTTTCGTACTCATTGGCTTAATCACAGCGTTGATGTTTCAAAAAATTTTGCGTTTGCTCTCAAAAGTTATAGAAATTCAGTAGATATTTAACAAACGGCCCGAGCGGGAATCAAGAGGAACAAGAGTGCTAAGCTAACTCATAGAAGATTGAATCGGCTCTTTTTCCATTAAAATCGCTTTCGCAGTAGGCCAGCGCAACATACTTTACTGATTTTTTGGTTCCGTACCCAAAGGGTAAAAGCTTGACAGTGGAAATTTTCCCAGATCATGTACCTATTTATCTTGCTGCTAAAACGAAAAATACTATAAAGAGAATTTTAAATATTTTATATATAATAATATACAACAAACGTGTTTTTTTGCCATGCTGTACGGAACCGCGAGTCCAACTCACACTTAGTTTGCCATGCTGTACGGAACCGCGAGTCCAACTCACACTTAGTTTGCCATGCTGCACGGAACCGCGAGTCCAACTCACACTTAGTTTGCCATGCTGTACGGAACCGCGAGTCCAACTCACACTTAGTTTGCCATGCTGTACGGAACCGCGAGTCCAACTCACACTTAGTTTGCCATGCTGTACGGAACCGCGAGTCCAACTCACACTTAGTTTGCCATGCTGTACGGAACCGCGAGTCCAACTCACACTTAGTTTTCCATGCTGTACGGAACCGCGAGTCCAACTCACACTTAGTTTGCCATGCTGTACGGAACCGCGAGTCCAACTCACACTTAGTTTTAATTTAAGTCAGTAACCAGATATCCTAAAATCGTTCTGTTATTGAAAAAGGTTGTAATAAACATTTTCCTGGGATGATAATAAGTCAGAGTATTTTACAACGTCTTTCTTTACAATTTGGGACGTAGACGAGTTGGGACGTTAGTTGAAGCTGATGATGATGATGCTGGTGATGATTATGATGATGACGACGATGAGATGATGAATTAGATTATTTCGAACTACGTCCAAATCCTTCTAACATTGAGTAGATATTCGAACCGCAAAACTTTGGATGTAGTGCTGATGACGATTTAGTACGATTTACAAATATAGATTGGGTGCTATTCTTAATATTCGGTAAGTAGTTTAAACCGTATAATTATCGAGGCGGCAACGGTAGCGGTGCGCGAATTAATAAGGCGACCTACCTGTGAACTAGATCGGACCGTTCCCACTGCACTGTCCACTTACGGTTTTATTTTGTAAACCATTAAGATATTACGTAAGTAAATAAGTAAGGTTAGCTGGGGCGCGAGGCATTTTTTCTTGTCTTGCCCTATCTGTAATTTTTTTACAACACTTTATGCACGTAAAATATGCATAACGACAATATTCGATTCTCGTTTGTATGAACATCTTATAATCGTTATTGGCTAAATGCTCTTGGACTTTTCTTAATTACTAGTTACACCACGTAAATTTCGTTTGCGTGCAATTATTAATGGAAAACAAAACCCTAACACAAAAGTAGTCTAAGGGTCGATTCACACCTTTTTCGATTTAAGGCGTGCATTTTTAAGATATATAATCAAAATTGTACTTTATTCATTACAAAAGAAGATAAACGTTTCATTGTAAGCGTTGGAATGTCAAGTTGTACCGCGCTGCACAGCGCATGTGTAGTGAATGAAGCTCAATTGTGAATTTTGAATTTGAATAGCTCGTCAAGGCGAAATTATCTCAGATTATGTTAAAGCATTGAATAATGTAGCACATTACGGCACCGTTATACTCTAGAGAAGGAAGTTAGTAACTCATCAATTCATAGCCTCTTAATAAATTAAAAACAATCTCGCCTAGAATGTGTAATTATTTCAATTACCATTCTATTACTAAATTGTTTTTTTTTTAATATATATTATAATATGTTTGCGAAAAACTAAGGTGTTTCACGTGCATATAATATTGGTAAGTATGATATAGTGCATATACTCGTAATATTAAAATCATTATTTCAAGAATTAAGAAATTAGCCCACTAACGATGTGACTAATTTGAAGTTGTAAAGGTAGAATATAATAGAATAACCTAATCTAATAAGAGAGCTTGTCGACATATTATTGATGGTGAACTTTTACATAATATACGATAACCATGCCAATGTTGCTACAAGAAATATATTTTCGGATATGCATTTCCTAATTTATTACTTTTTATCAGAACACGGACGAACTTTTTTTCAGAACATAGGCGTCACAGCTCTCGGTCTGAACATATATGAGAAGGTAAATACTTCTTTCTGCATATTTAATATTTATGTTATCATAGACGACATAATTAAAAGTTAATTTAAAGTTACTTAACGCATTTTCATTTTTTTTTTTCACTTCTTTCTTTGAGTTCGACAACGATGAATGCGAATTACTTTATCTCATTACTTTTAGTAACTAAATGAACGTTTAATAACATGAAAATGATCAAGAACAGCTGAATGATGTAACAAATGCAACAAGGAGAAAGTTTAGTAAAACAGAATATCTGGAGCATTCCTCCCTATCCCGTCATATCAAGCAACGAATATCTGCACCAGGTAATTAATTTAGTAGAAGTCTAATAAAATCTTAGACTTAATAAAGTTTTAGAAGCTTCAAACTCGACACGTTTGAAAGTAGTGGACAACTAGGAACTTTTACCTACTACTACACTACTAATATATATCTGAAAGTTTGTGAGGATGGATAGGTGTTGCTCTTTCACGCAAAAAACTGAACGGATTTTTGAAGTTTGATAGTTTAAGCTGTGGATTAACACATCTTTTTATCCTGAAAATTGCAGAGTTTCCGTGGGATGCTCTTTTTACGTGGTCGGAGCCGCGGGCAAAAGCTAGTCATAACTCATAGATATTCTTTCTGATTGGCCCTCCACACCATCCCACTACTGCAACTCCTATCTAAATTTGTGTTTAGTTTATTTATGTACATAAAAATAAAAGGACTAAGATGCACATTGTAAACTAACGATTTAAGGTATCTAGTAAAAGAAGTGTCCTTCGATTTAAAAAAATGCTGTCATATCTGGAAATTCTGTACAGTGTAGTGTAGTGCTGGTTCATTTAATTTCACTTTTACTCGTAAAATCACCCGTAAAATCTGAATTCTAAGAATTTGATTTTGAATTTGAATTTCGCAAGTTTGATTCGAAGTGAACCGATGATTAAAAAAAAAGCGCTGATTCTAATCTATTGACGAGACCAATTCACAATTATAAAAAGTCTTTCAGTTAAAATTTGAACGCATTTAGTGAGAGCGATAAATGTTAAAGTTCTTTTATTAAAACTTGAATGAAAGGCTTAATTCATTTAAAGTGCGCCATTCGCGAAACCAACTTAACCCGCAGACGTGTCGGATCTAGTTAGGTATCATCTACCCCGAATTTATCTGGCGTTACGAACATGGGCCTTTAGTCAAGACGCAATCGATAATTTCGACGGCGAAGTTCGAAAAAGTAATTTTACGTATGTACACATGTTTTACTCCAGAGCGTAAACTAATCAGTAATCAGTAAAATCAGTTCAGTAGTTTTTGCGTGAAAGATTATAAAACACATCCATCTAGCCATCCATCCTCAGAAACTTTCTCATTTATAACATTAGTGGATTAACATTTAAATTACACACTGCTCGTATGGATACAGTTCAATAATTGAATTAAAGCAATTTGGTACAATCTAGCATCAAATATCTGACTGAACGAATATGAATTTCGGTCGCTGTTCTGACGCGGACACCTGCTTGACGAGTATGTTTTGAATAAAGTATGAGGTAATATACTAGCTTTCATCCCCAGCTCCACGTGAGTGTACTTATTACTTACTTCAGTATCATGACATAAGCTTTTCTCATGGGTCATTCTTTTTTTATAGTTAAATAGAAACTTAAAAGTAGAGAAGAAACTTAATACATAAAATGTACGAGAAACGATTTTTAAACGTTTTTCAAACGTTAAATTTAGGCGGCGTACCTACTTGCGCACTAAGTGTACCGTACAAAACGGCAAAAATATTTTTTCACTTTTGTTATTTGGGAGTCCACTACAGAACTTAAACATTATCAAGTTAAATGAAAAAAACTAAAAAGTGTGAAATTTTATTGTGTGACTAATCTCTAAACCGAAAGAAGTAAAATCACTTCCTTCTTGATTTGATGTTCGTTTATTTTTATCTTTATTTAAAAGTGTCTCATATCATGCATGTGCATTTAAAGAAATTGGATGATTTCATCAAAAGTTTATTAATTAAGGTCCGATCGACGCGGTCAGTTTGCTTTAAAGACTTGAAAGACTTTACGCCACTCACATTTATGCATTACTAGGGTTTGCCACGACATTTTCCTGTGTTGAACTTTTCAATATTATCATCACCGAACTGTGGCCAATGGCTGCTGTCCATCACGCTAGAATACTTGGCCTATAATCATCTTTATATCTTGTTTTAAGTATTCAGTACCCCAGGGGTAACCGCGCTTTGCTCGGAGTTCTGATAAATAAAAATAAATAATTATCTGACTCGGATTTGAACCCATCGAATTTTCGAACAGAGCAAAAATTATACATACGCATACCAAACCGCCAATGGGACGGAAGTAATATAGTCGAATTTGTTGATATATTTTTGCACAACGAAAGAAACACATTTAACTCAAATATGCCCAGTTTCCAGGGGTAACACCTAGCTAGATCAATTTTTCTCCACCAAAACTCCCTGTATACTAAATTTCATGGTAATACTTGCAGCCGTTTTCGAGATTACGATTATATATACGACATAATTTTTGATTTTAAGATTGTCTCGTTTAAAGTATAACTTAGGTTTAAAGATTTTTATTCTCATTAAGACATAACAAGTCATTTACATGAGAAACAGAAAATTAATAAAAGTTTTTGTTGGGTTGCGTTCGTCAGTACGCATCTAGTATCCACTCAGTTTTAAAATGCCAATAAAAGAAAGTCGTGTATAAAAGAAAGAATGGCTGAACTGATTTGGCTAAAAATTGGTGGGGTGGTAGCTTTGAACCAGGAGACGGACAAAGGATATATCCCGTTTTATCCCGTTCCCGAAGGATGTAAAAATGAATTGAAATTCCAATGTCTCGCTAAAACTCGAGAACGTCTGGACCGATTTGGCTCATTTTCGTCTAGAAATAATTGTGTAAGTTCAGGGAAGGTTTAAACGGTGACAAATATTGGAAAAACTGTAGGTTGTAGGAGTAGGAGTAGGACTAGGACGTAGGTTGCATTGTAGGTGTAATTATTTATTAATCCCAGTTCATATTTAAGTCAGAACACCGTGTGTCGGGACAGCTAGTTATTGATATATTGTTGCACGACGAAATAAAATATATATATAACTTAAAAATGAGCAGTTAGAGCAATCCCAGGGAAGATACCTAACTGGATCGATTTTTCTCCCCCATAACTCCCTGCATACTAAATTTCATGGCAATACTTGGGGCCGATTTCGAGAAACCGATTAAATGTATACAAGATTGTCTCAATTAAAGTTTAAGATTCTCAAGCTTCTAAGGCTAATCCGTACGCGACATCTTGTCGAATCGCAAGGCATAGACAAAGTCCAATATCGGAACGATAGCGAAGTTCGAATAGAATAAAATCTATGGAGGTAACCACGTGATTAAGCAATCAAATAAGCTAATCACATAAATTTTTATGCTATACAAATTAGTTATCGTTTTTATATTGTAGCTTTGTCTACATGGCCTTTGGTCAAGATGCAATAGATAATTTGGACGGCGAAGTTCGAAAACAAAAATGGTATGGAATTTGACATGAGTCATCGCTAAATAACAAGCATGTCAAAACCCATTCATTTTGTTTTCGAACTTCGCCGTCCAAATTATCAAATTCATTGGAGTATTTGTATATTTTCATGTATTAAATATCAATATAATAACTGTATTTTAGTATGAAGTTAATAATGTAGATTGTGTTAGAGTTGAACCGGTGGAAGCTTTTTTGAGACATTCCGAAACTACATAAATATTAAAGTTTAATTTAGAAAAACATTTTGGTGTAAATTGATGCTTTATCCCTATTGTTAGTATTCTTATTTGTTACTATATTAATATTAAAAAGAAAAATCAGTAGATATTTATGTGTACGTACGTAAAATTACTTTTCACACAAAAACTACGAAACGGATTTCGATGAAATGACTACCGTACTTTATATATTTTAAGTTTATGCTCTGGATTAACACTTAAAGGCTACTTTAAATGCCGAAAAAGTACAGTGTTCCCATGGGATAGATACTGTATTTACGGGGGCGAAGCCGCGGGAAAAAGCTAGTGTTGAAATAAAAGTAATAAATATATTTTAGATAGCATCCCTAAAAAGTTAATTCTATTATTTCCATAAATAAAATGTGCTGTAAACATTTTCTTTTTTGCAGATCTAATAAACATTTCTCATTAATTTTAAAACTTACAAAACTCCGAAATATTCGTTTTATTTTTTTAAAAATCGTTTGATTTTCGCGCGAATACTGCGAACTTTACAGCGGTGCTCGCTACACGACAGTCGTTTGTTTACTGAACACAAGCGAAGGCTGTAACACGCATGCGTACGCCCTAGAATATGGAAAACTGTAACTCTTATTATATTAAGTGCACAATGAACCAAATTTAATAGTACTACAACTGTGTCGGCCATTTTTCATATCTGTGATAGTGTACTTAATTATTTTTGCGTGGTCTGGCTGTATTTGTTAGTATATATATATACACTGACATTTTTAAGGCACAACATACTTTTTACTTTGTGTCATCGTTTAACAAAAAAGTTAACATTTTCCATCAATTTCAGTTAAGGCATGATGGTCTGCGGCTAAAGATTAACAGGACCACACATGAACCGGGTCAAAAGAAACATAATATTGTTCCTTTTGAGCCGAGAAGAATAGTAAACTACGTATTTTGCCCAAACAAGGGCTAGTTGTAATAATTAATACCTAAAAATAACATGTTTAGTATTATGGCAGTGTAATCTGAAAAATAATTTACGTAATAAAATGCAAAATTATGAGAACTTGCTCTCTTCAATCGTTTAAGCTATTATTGGCTTTCTTAGCTCTCAAATTGGTCTAAAGCTCAAAGTTATTCCAAAATTGTTTCCTAAAGCTTAAGCGCCTTTCAGATTAAGCTTAATAAGCTCTCTACCTCAAGGTAGAAAGCTCAAAGGTCTGTTCACTGCTTCGCTTCTCAGAAAATTCCAAATGTGTAATTTTCAACAAATTTCGGTACAAATTTGGATATAATGTAGTATGGCTTTATGCACTATTACTTACGTTAACTTATAAAATAATAAAATAATTTGGATTGATATTTAAATCAATCAAAAGCTTTCATAAAAATTACCAGGCTTTTATTGCAGTATTAAAAATGTATTTCATTTATTTACCATATCACACGAAACAGGTCACTTAATCAGGTTTTAATCTAAAATGACAAAAGTTCAGGGATTCATGTTGTATTCATATTGTCTGATAACTATAACAAGAAAACAAATATGGCGATCCTCACACGTCAACGTGTTACATGCGGCTGTCCATCCCGAGCGCATTTTCTGACAATCCGAGCGAGGGGGCAGATGCAAGGGCAAGCAAAAATCTTACAGAAACTGCGTTCTTGCGCAGGGAATCGTCGTTCTTTTCAGTAAATTACATGAAATCGGGTACTACTCTTATGTCCCGTTTCTGAGAATTTATGTCGGTAGTTCATCTATTCAATAGCGCTTTTGATTGGATGACGCAAACGCGTTAACCAATCAAAAGCACTGTATACTGTACATACTGTAAGATAAACTACCCACAAAAATCGTCAGAAACCGGGCGTTAGTGTTTTTCAGTTGGATCACAATATTTCGTCACTCTCCCAGTGAGTAGTCACTGCCAAAATTTTTTGTCACATTATAGAGCTCCTAATCATCTCGAATCACGAAGCATCTTTCACCGTCTTTTAATAATATAGAAAATCTTTATTTTCTATTCATAAAATGATATCCTCACAACGTAAGTACATAATGTGATATACTATTCGTAAAATGTTACAAAACAAATTTTAACCGACAAACTATTATCTGAATAGAAAAGTTGGTCAAAATTTCAAATATTATATTAATTTAAACTACCACTATCTTATCAATTGTTAAATGTTTTAACAATGTTTTAAAATTATAGTTACTAATTTTAAAACATTGTTAAAACCATATATAGCCCTCGGCCATCATCGCTTTATAAGGAAATTATATACTTATAATAAGGAAATTATATACATATAATATCTATAGCGATGATTACCGTAAACATTGAGACTGTTGTGTTACGGTGATGGTATTTCTATTGCCCCTGTAACAAACAATACTAAAAACCGAATAAAATAAATATTTGATACGAGAAAAATGATTATTTCCGTTTTTCATGGAACCGTGCGCGAGACTGACTCTCACTTGGCCGGTTTTTTAAAGTTTTCTTTTTCGTTATTACAATTTTTAATGTAAGTAGCAATGTACACAAAGGAAGCTCTCCCATGGCTTAAAACATAAAGGCGAATATTTTAAAAACTCTGATCGCAGGCATATTTTTCCCCAACAAAATGAGTATGTGATTTAAAAAATTCGCAGCATTTAGGTCAGCCAGGCTAGTATATTCCCTTTGTGATATTCCTAAGCACTGTATGAGCCGTCCATCAAAGTGTTCTTTGTCAAAAGGTATTAGAATATTTTGTCGAATTTTCGGCGCCTACTTGTACATTGCAATTTTTCGCCTACAGCAATAGCTATTTAGATTAATGTATGTTAATTTGTTTGTTAATTTAAAGATGATTAAATACCAGCTCTGCTACTTTTTAAACATAGTAATATATAAACTAGAAAAATACCTAAGTCCATATATTTCCCCAGGAAAACGTGATATTTTACTTAGATAAACCATACCCAAGTATCAAGAGATTACTCGTGGAAATCCTAAGAGGAATTTTATTTGATTTAAAGTTGTCGGAATAGAAGCGACGAACATTGACAAACAATACGTCTTCGCTGAACGATAAGTGTGTTCTCCGTTGTTTAAAATAGGAAATAGGATTATAGCAAAAAATCTTCCCTCGTTAAAACTTCAAAAGTTTGACGTAAAAGTTTTGATATTTTCATGTGAATAGATTTATCTAACTTAAGCTACGTTATTAATATATATTATTTGCTTTGGCTTAGCATGAAATTTAAATGAGCTTAAGATATTCACTGTGGAAAAAATACAATAACCTTAAGTAACATGCTAGTTGCCCAAATTTCAAACGAAGTTACAATGTACAGTAGTGACACTGTGTTACAGTAGTGAAATACTGTGTTAGGAGAATTTTATAAATGAGAAGACATTATATAGCTTTATAATTATAAGATTGTTGTAATTCAGACGTACATCACAACAGAAATGTTGTGTTGTACATCTTGTGGGTAAATGGATCTTTGATACTCAATTTAATTTAAGTTTACAACGTCCAATAGCTACACATCCTGGAGAACAGAACGCTTAAGGCGTCGGGCTCGGCCTGCAAACGTGATTATATTATATTTGCTGGAGGAAACTAAATACAGGGCACACTACTTTATTGCTTTACTGGATTTTACACAAAAGATATTGTTAAGAGAAAAGTATTAATTTTAATTAAATTTATTTATATTATAAAAGTAAGTAAAATGTAGACAATTTTATGAAATATATGCTCGAAGTTCTGATAAATTTAAAAGTAAAAAGTATCCCAAAAATATTTGTCATACGGGATTCAAACCCACCACATTCCAAATTTTCGAGCAAAGTAAAAATTATACATACGCATACCCAGCCAATCGTACTGACATAATAGAGTCGAGATCTATCTATCTATCTTTATATAAATACATAGCTGATTAACTGATGTATTGACGCACAGACCGAACCCTTAATTAATAAAGGCTAGAATTTTGAAAGTTTGCACACGTATTTCTCATATGAAATAGGCATCCACTAAGGAAGGATTTTTCAAAATTTAACTCCCAAGGGGGTAAAATAGGAGATAAAAGTTTGTATGAAACATTTTATTCCATGTACATATAATATTTTCATGATATTTTGTCGGAATTGAGTACGAAAAAAATTATGAGTTACGTGTTTCAGCGTTTTCTAATTTAATTCAGCCTCTAGGTCGGTATAGCCCAATTTTACGCGGGCAAAGCCGCGGGCATTCAATGCTAGTTATTGATATATTGAAACATACATAACTTAAAAATACCCTGGTTCTCAGGGATAAGACCTAGGCTAGATCGAATTCTCCCCTAAAACTCCATGCATACTTAATTTTATGGAAATACTCGCCACCTATTTCTAGAAATCGATTATATATACATAAGATTGTCTCGTTTAAAGATTTGAAGTCCGATTCTAGACCGACATGACTGCACGCAATTTAAGTACAAAAATATAGTGTTTGATGACTTGGGTGGCAAGTTGACGCTTGTGCTTCCTTTGGACCTCCTTTCAGCTAGCTTGTCAAACCATATGCGATCATGGTAACAGACGCCTTGGGCTATACTCTGTCTCGACAGGTCTCTATCTTCAGCTAGCTTTTTCCACATGTGCTTGATATTAAAGGTAACAAGGTCACGCTTAACACAATCCATAAAACGGAGTTTCGGGCGTCCAATGCTCCTCTTGGCATCCGCTACCGCCCCCAACATAACCTGTCTCGGCAGTCTGTAAGGCGGCATGAGATTCACGTGTCACAACCACCATAGTCTTCGCCGTTTTAGTATAGCCGCTACACTAGACCACTGCGCTTTTGCAAGGACTGATTCATTTGTGAGTTACAAAGCCAAAAAATTAACGCCAAGAATGCTCCGCACGCATCGCACGTGACACGCATTGAATCGTCGTTCTTGTTTTGTATACCTAGTCCATGTTTCAGCTGCGTACAGGAGTACACTGAGAATACAGGCCTGATACAACAATATTTTCCTTCTAGAGGTGATCAATATCTTATACTCTGCCACGAAGCTTTCGTAACATGGTTGCTGTTTAACCGATGCGTATTTCGATCTCCGCGTCAAGTGAGAGATTGCTCGTTACAGTCGAAACAAGGTAGCAAAACTTATCAACAACTTCTAAAGGGGTTCCATCTTAAGTTATAATTGGGTTTTCTGCCCACCCCTGGGAGAGTTTACCTGGCGTTAATGCTCATATAGAAGAGTTTACAGGCATCTGAAAACTTGTCCATAATGGCTTGGATCTCGTGAGGTGGTTTATGCTTCTGTGTAATCTCAACAGTAGCCTAATAATAATTAATAAAGGTCGCCCTGTGGTCAAAATTTGTACATAGTTATTCGTATTAAGTATTTTTTTTTAAGTTTGAATTTTATAAAGTTTCCATTTCCTTTTAGATGGAAAAAAAATAACGAACATTTTGTGACAGATTGTAAAAATTGTATATTGTATATTTATAATCTGGGATAGCGTGGTGTACAGTTTTTATTAATTTAACGTACTTCTAAGCATTATTACAAAATATTAGCTTTCAGAACACCTTTCCCACATAAAATTTAATTTACTGGCCAAATTTCATACTCCACCGATTTCAAAATTCTTCTAAAACTATACTAAATGTATTTTTTGCTTCACGTATTAATATTATATAATAATTTTTAGTTATGGTGAATGTTTTAATGATGTTAAAATATTTCGTAGCAAAGCGTAGAGTGTCGTAGGTGTTCGTAGCGCCATCGTAGAAGATTCGTGTAGCCAGCGTAGACATTACTGTAGCGCCCGTAGCGGTTTTGGTAGTTGTGACTTAGTTCGCACACATCCAAATTCATACAAAATACTGCATTTTTCTGTATTCTTTATTACATAAATGAATAGTACTCTGAAAAATAAGACAGCTTAGAAAAGGAATAGTACACTAAAAATCAAAATTTCCAAAGATATTGAGGATTGCTTGAAGCACTTTTGTGTGTATTGCGGATTGTTTGAAGCAGTTTTGTGCATCTCGTCAAAACGCCCCATATAAAAGTCGTACAAGTAGGTGACGTCACACGCTAGCAATCTTGCTACGAAACGTATGGCCATATGCACAGAATTTCTGATATCTCCTAATTTTACACGTTTATGTTGATACATACCATAGCAAATCTTTTTGTATTTTATGTAAGTAAACTAATTATGTAGGTTTTATACACTAATTATTTCATAATTTATTTAAAAAAAAAAAAATTAACATGTAATAAAAAATACACAATTCGGCTTTTTTAAAATTACACTTATTATTTTCAGTTAGTTATTATTATTATTTCAGAAAATTTAGTATGCATGGAGTTCTGGGAGAGTAAATCGATAGGTCTTATCCCTAGGAAACTGCGCATTCTTAAGCTATATATTCTTTCGTCGTGCAACAATATAATATCAATAATTTCGACTATACTGTGTCACTCCGATTGACAGTTTGGTATGCGTATGTATAATTTTTCCTTTGTTCGAAAATTCGGAATGTGGTGGGTTCGAATCCCGGTCTGATCAATATTTTTGTGCTTATTTTAATTTTTTTAATTTATCAGAACTCCGAGCAAAGCTCGGTTATCCAGGTACTGGGTTTTACACGCGATTTCTTTATGAACCGTTTTCGAGGCTCATATACCTGAAGCTCTTGTAGGAATTAATGAATTAAAATAATTGATACATACGGAACCCTTCTATAAGCCGTGTCCTGACGCGCTCTTGGTTAAGCTAATCGCAGGGCGGGTGGATGAGTGAAGTTAATGTTTTACAGGACAAGTAAATTCATAGTAATTTTCTTATAAAATATAGTCTATACTAATATTTTATAAGAAAATGTTTGTTTGTTTGTTTGTTTGTTTGCATCGAATATGCTTCGGAACTACTGGACCGATTTTGATGTAATTTAGCAGATATATAGAGTAGACCACGGGGAAGGACATAGGCTACTTTTGATCGCAGAAAAATGTACGGTTTCAGCAAGATAAACTTTTGAGC
Source organism: Phengaris alcon alcon (assembly GCA_037179445.1). NCBI lineage: Eukaryota > Metazoa > Arthropoda > Insecta > Lepidoptera > Lycaenidae > Phengaris > Phengaris alcon. The sequence goes on from JAYRCH010000091.1 coordinate 188,985, forward strand.
GCACGAAGTCGCGGGCAACATCTAGTGTTTATATAAAAATAGACTGATTCATACTTTGTGACAACTGATACACGTTGTTGTGCCGCGGTAAAAGTTTTCTCTTTATGCACCCAGATTTTGTCTTAATCTTCGAACTTGTATTGAAGAAACTTGTTTTGTATAAAGTTATGAAATAACACATATATATTGTTTATTCACATAACTTTACACAGTGGCGCTGATTTATTCTTTTTCTTTTTTTTTTTAATCAGAACCTCGAGCGAATCTAACCAAGGTTTGCTCGAGGTTACCCAGGTACTCATTTTAATAAGTGGATATTTAAGGAAAGATGGTTGGGTACTTAAACTTTAAAGGCTATTTGATAGTTTTATATTATGAACGATTTAAAATCGCAATGATTTTTTAAATACAATAAGTATTTTTCAAATATTGGATTTATATTACAAAAATAGGCTTTTTATGGGTTAGCGCCATCTAGCGAGTGGCGCTGTAATCAATGCGGAGCTGGGTTGGTCTAGACTTTCCAAGCGGTAGTAGTTAAGAGCACAAGCACTAGACAAATGGAAACAGGTTTCACTGAAAACGAGTCCAGATGGCGCCAAATAATTTACATGAAATTTTTAAACACTTGTTATGGAACAAGAAACTATAGTAAGAAAAATTAACTATTGTAATATAAACAACGTGACTCGTACTAAAATAACTTTTACAATAATATCTTATATTTAACTTTGACAACATGAATATTGATACAGAATGATGAAATTATACCCCTCAAGTGTCCTCTGCAACTAAGCGTCAGCTCACACCGAAAAAAAAAACAATTTAAGACATTTTTAAGACAACGATCAAAATTGAACATTACTCAGTACGCAAGAAGATACACATTTAATTGTAAGAGTTAGAATGTCAAACGCGCCGCTCTTTCAATGAAACGTGTGTCTTCTTGTGTACTGAGTAATGTTCAATTTTAATCACTATTTTAAAAATCCTGTGCTGGATCGCGTATCGTCTCCATTCGGTGTGAGCTGACCTCATCGTGGTGGACTTTTCCCAATTCTCCTGACGACTTTAACGGCAACATTTCTCACATATTTTAATGATGCACCCACCACCTACTCCATTTTGATATATCACATTCTAAACGTATTCTTTTTTGTTATAATTAACGCTAAATAATATGGCAGATCTAATTTGCAGAGTCATTACAAGTTTATTTCGCATAAATTATTGTTTTGACAGAGACACGTAAACTTAAAATAATGGAATTAAACAAAAAATTAAAGCCGATTTCCAAAGTAAAAATGCACAAAAAGTATGAAGTAAAACTTATTTCCTAAATAATTCCCCTTTTAAATTCGGCCAAAATTTAAAAAAAAAACTCTACTCAATCTTCATAATTTTGTAGTCGGCACCAGCCAACTTGAACGTGAGTTCTACAAAATATTGTCTTATCAGGATGTTGTTCGGGCTGGTACCGACTTCCAAATTATGAAGATTGAGTAGAGAAATGGAATTATTTAGGAAATAAGTTTTATTTCACATTTATTTGTGCATTTTTACTTTGGAAGTCGGTTTTAATCTCTATTTAGTCATATTTATTAAATTAAAATTATTAACACATTTTAAGCAAGTTATAAATACAAAAAAAGCCTTCGCTATTGTCACTCTCTCGACAAAACAAACTTTAGCGTTCTTTTATGCCAGTTTACTGAGAGGCCGTGGTGTTTCCCCAAATAAGCATTACCGATCTGTGGGCCTACTAAACAATCACCAGTGATGATAATGATTAGATACTATATTATTAAATAATAATTATTATATATTGTAGTAGTCGACAGGAAAAATGTAGCAATATATTTTAGTGATGATCACGAATATAATTTTGGCAATAGCAAAATTTCAAAGGCATTGATATCGGTGCACAAAACTCTGATGGGTAGTGATTACCTATGGCATCATAATAATATGTTTGTGTTTCGTGTGAAGATGGTGCTGATGATGATGATGATTACCGTAAGTGGTATGATGGCATATGCTTGCTGTTCTTTCAACAATGCTGGAATCCCCAAACATGTATTTATAAGGACTCAGGAGTTCGGTTCAGTACTTTTGGATCCAGCTTGGTACAAAAGCTTACTTTTTTATATGCTTGGAATACTTCAGAATAATAATTTCGAAGAGTTCCCTCGATTTATCTGGTCTCCACTTTGGTGACTAAGGGACACATTTTGAATTATAATCTTTACTACAACAAAAGAATTTTGCAAATAGTTTCACAGACGGTAGTAATGTCAAAGATATCCGTGTCGGTGTAAAATTCTATGAGAAGTACCTATTATAATGTGATGGTGTATGGTGTGATGATGGTGGTAATGATGATGATTACTGTAATTTACATAAGCTGGCAGTTCTTTAAAGAAAGCCGAAATCCCCTTATGTCAATAATAATCGGAATGCAAATTGTGGAGGAAAGAGATAATTTTGTTGCCAGTGCGCGCACTGCATAAGTTCTGAGGTAATTGGAATAAACCCTATTTTGCGCGTTGATAGTTACGGGACCGTCCTGACGTGCTCTTGGTTGGGTTAATTTTAATTACATAATTGCAATATCCAAAATATGAGAACTAGTAAACTGCAACTTATTTAATACAACCAAACATTGTAGCTTTGTGCGAACTGCGAGAACGTGAAATATTATTTTCGTTTCGGCGATTTCACAAAACACTTTTCGTAAAAAATTTTTTTTTGGTAGGTAAATATTATAAATATTTTGTTATAACGTGAAATTGGTTGAATTTTAAAAACGTGTTCATTTTCTTTTTACCAGTAAGTTCTAACTTAAGGTTTTGCTGGACATAATATAGTTAATTTACAATTATAATAATATCTATGGATGCTTCACACCACGTCAATCTGGCCCCGTGCTAAGTATCCGAAGAACTTGTGTTACAGGTACTAGAAAGCAGGATGTATATTTCATACTTTTATACTATACATATATTTAAGATTTTTATTATACTCGTATTATACACATGTCTAATACACATCCATGACCCAGGAACACAGAAAAATTTTTTGTTCCTTCGGCGGGTATCGAACCCCACCGAAACCGAACCGAACCAAATAAAAATTTATATTAATACTATAAAATATGTTTTAAATTTTTATAGTATCAATATAATAAAATATTTGTACCAGCTCATTCATCGCTCGCCTTATAGAATATAATAAAATCATATTTTATTTCCCAAAAAATTTTGGAATAGGTCTTGCAAACTGTTACCGCCAATTAAAAGGCATTATGTTTATAAGAAATACATTTAAGTTAACTCTCTGCAATTCAGGTCGTAGTCTCACAGACACCGCAAATCATAAAATAAGACCCCGTAAGTTGGATGGTGGGCAAACAATGGCAGCGGACGCAAGTTTTGCCAAACGACAGAAAGTGACCACGACTAAGACATGTCAGTGATAATGTAGGTATTTACTTCCTGGACTACCAGGTCAGAAAAATCTTTACATTGAAATTAAATTAAAATTTGGTGTTTTTGGTATTATTTCGCATATTTTTTTGTATATTTTAATCTGTACAACATTTATCTATACATCTATACAAACAAAAAAAATTTTAGTGTATGTTTATAATTTGTTGATTGTCGGTTGGAACTTTTAAAAGCCACAAAAAGTAAATAAAACAGGAGCTGGGAAAATAATACAAACCAGAAGTAACAATATTGATATTCAACAGGAGGTTCTGTGCTATATTAGTTGATCAGTCATCAGATAAGATCCAATGCTAGACATAGAAATATCATAAGATAAATTATGGATTTAGGCATTTCACAAAATTACTACCCAGCTGAAATATTGCAATAGATAAATGACATGACACTGAGGTTTACCTTATACTTTAAACAAGACGATCTTGTATATATATATTATATATAATATAATCAGCATCTCGACAACGGCTACAAATATTGCCATGAAATTTAGTATGCAGGGAGATTTGGGGGAGAAAAATCGATCTAGCTAGGTCTTATCCCTATTTAAACTGCGCATTTTTAGGCAATATATTTTTATATATTGCTTAAAAATATTTGCGTTTCTAGAAAGCGAAATTATATAGTCTTTTACACTGACATATTATTTTCTTTGAACATTTGCTTTTCTCAAATTTATATTCAACATCATCATCAACATCATCATTCGCTCACAGCGCACAGGTTTTAATGCCGAATTGTTTATTACAACAACATAAAATTGTTACTAAGAACCTCTGTAATAGTGATTAGTAGATTCTAGCCACAAAAAAATATAAAATTGTACTATTTTGGGTTTTATTTAGCAGAATTGACCCTCTGGGGTAGATCACCTAGCCACATCTACTAGAAGTTCTAAATTATAATAGGCTTTCAACTCATATTGTAGTTAACCTTCAAAAAGCTCTACGTAATAAGCTTTTAAAGTCACTTCAGAACCCAGTATACGTAATATCGGCTCGTAATTTCGTTCGTGGGCGCGCTTGGTCTTTCACGTATTAACAGAGAACTAAGCATTTGGTTATGAAATTAGCTGTACTGTAGCCCTGAAATATGTTTAACAAAGGAGAAACATGAGAGATTGTAGAAAACATAAAACGGATCATCAAGTTTTCATATTAAATTTAGTTCAAATACAATATTATTTTTACGATCGTGAAAAAAGTTGTTATAAATCTTAGTAATATCATAATTGTATACTTGCTCACCTACAGTACAAAAAATTCGTTTACATAAAAAAGATATTCTCAAATCGTAAACACGTTTTAGATGAGTGAAGAGTAATCGGTCATTTCAACTTTTTCCAAGGACTCTAGTAACATATTGCTCCGCAATGCGACCGTCCAGCCTCTGAAGACATCCCCAATATCCATAAAACGAATACGTCTTCATTGGAACGTACTGAGTATACATAGAATTTTATTTTAATTTACTACCGACCCAATGATACCGACTAGAAACTAGTTACACTGAACTTTTCATGCACTATATTTTTTATACGAAAGCAAGTTTATATTTGCCATGCGCATGTGAACGCGAATATAATATTGTAGTATACTCATGATTATATTATATAGTGAGAGCATAGACGTATATAGGAACTATATATATTATAGTCGAGACAAAAACTGTTCCCACCCACACGGCCTCACTTTTGGGGTTTTTGGGGTCATTTTGACATTTGAGGAGACATGAAATCAAGATGGCTGACATTTGTGGTATGGTGAAATCGAGATGGCGCGGCGTAACCTTTTCTTCTATGAAGATTTGTTCTGTCAAATGTACGTCGTATCCCATCCTCAGTTTTGAAATCTTTGAGTGAGAGTAATAACAAATGAAATATGATACAACAAACTATTATTACTACAATGGAAATCGATTAAATTGAGACTAGAGTAGGACTTAATAGTTCATACCTGGAATTGTCTAGTTCAATCAGTTGCTCAATCCGGACGGAATAACTGTGAATTTCCTGACAGAACCCATTTTCTAGCGCCAAATTGTAATCTTTGTCATTTATCTTATTATCTTTTTCTATAGACTATATATATAATGATATTGACGACCTCTGTGGCTCAGTGGTTCAGCGCGTTGGTGCTCAAGCCGGGGGTCGCGGGTTCGAATCCCGCCGAAGGAACAAAAAGGTTACTGTGTTCCTGAGTCCATGGATGTGTATTAAATATGTGTATAATATAGTAAAAATCTTAAATATATGAATAGTATCAAAGTAGTAAATATACTTCCCGTTTTCTGGTACCTGTAACACTAGTTCTTCGGATACTTAGCACGGGGCCAGATTGACGTGGTGTGAAGCGTCCATAGATAGTATTATTATTATTATTATAGACCAACATTTTTCGTTAGCGTCTTTTATTGATTGTGGCTGAAGTCGTTTTGGTTAAATCACTAAATTCCGGAAACTAATAAACTTATTAAAACAAATCTTACGGACATTCGATCTTCACCCGTGCTAAGGATCAGATTTTTACCGTTAACGCTATCGAGAGATTTACTATATATTTATAGGTATATAGATAGGCAGCTGCTGCCACTCTCTAGCTTTATATATCTTTATAAATACCTAATCTTTATACTATAGTACTTCGCTTCTTTCAGGCGTCGCTAGTTTTTATTATCTTTGAATTAATACATTCATCGTACAAGTATGAAATATTAAAATGTAAGAAATAAAGACGTTTTAAAACATGGCAAACATTTTCCGTTTTCAGCTTTAATTATATTCTATAATTATCAATGGCTAAAGTAAATAAATACATACTAGACATTATAGAATAGCGAAAAATTGATAAGCAGAAACAACAGCTCGCTGAACTCAAAATGGCGCTTTTATGAAACTTCCGCCATGCAGGCTAAGCATGCGCACCCTAGAAACACCGAAGAATCGACAAAATGACAGATTGAAGAAACAATACCATTCGGAGCAAAATAGTTCTTATTGTAAGGCAGCAAGGTCGATGCATCGTCGATATGAGAAACAACATTTCTTTTCTTCCCGAGCATGAGCTCACAAAACGACACTCTTTTGACAGCTAAAGTAAAAACGTTTTCTTAATTCAATGTCAAATAGTCTTACAATAATGTCATCATGGCGGTCCAAGACAAATAGTTTCTTAACGTTCAGTCATTTACTTGAAAATTTGAATATTTTTGACAGAAGTTTTCCCGGCAGCCATTTTAAATATATGGCTATATAGAAATATTGACTTCTATTGACGACCTTGTTACCACGGATTTAGAACTATTTTGCAACAAACTGTTTTGGATAGAATATCTCTTCTTTAAATTATTTCTTCGGATCGACATGCTAAGCCCGCTGGAGTCGGGTTAAGTTAGTTACTTGCAAATGCTCGTGGACATATGCTTGTATGGTGTGGATACACGCACACGTACATAAGTGAGTGAGATGCCGAACATTTCAAAAACTTTTGGGGAAATCCCGATACATCTATTGCTACTAATGAAAATATAGAATATATAATTTGCCCACTTACATCAACTGATTTGTAATATTAATTACTTTTTTAATATTTTTTTTATTTAGGTGTTTTTATTGTTTTGAATGAGTATTTAGGTGTTTTAATATCGCATAAAGTATCTTCCATGGCCACCTTGCAAAGCCACCACGCATAAATATTTTAAATCCATTATGTCATTAATTAAAGTATTACACATAAGCCTGTACGAGAGAAGATTAACAAGATTTATAAGACATATTGCACGTAAAAGTTTAGCAATAGACGCGTATGAAAATTACATTACATAGTTCAACAGCTAAAATTAGCCCGATAGATCTTAGTAGATACTACAGATTATACCAACAAAATTTTATGATGTCTTTAATGTAATATGTAAATTGTGGTTTTGTATACAGAAAACTTACTTTGCAATTAATAGTTCAATAAACACACAGACTAGTTAAGCAGCAGTAGGTATTTTACATCAACACAAAAGAAGAATGTTCGTGAATTTTGGGTGTGCTATTTGTGCAATGATTAGGTAATTCGGAAGCCGATAGTTTGTGCAGGCTATCCCATATCCCTATTTGACCAGGCATAAGATGAATACCTACGTAGTTCAAACATGTCTGCAATCATTGTATTGTCTTTTTTTTGTTTAAATATTTTGAGGCGTGCTAATGCAAATGAAAATGTTCACAAAATGGTCGAGCAGGAACTTTGCCGATATTGTACATAGCTTCGTACTAAGTAGAGTGCTTAAGAACTATCTCATTTTAGCGTTAATTGTCGCACGATATTAATTTTAAATCGTAATTATTTTACCTCTAGTTAAAAAAGTGTGTATGTAGCGACTCAAACTAAAATATACAACATTATTCAACGCAAATGGAGACACTAATAATAATATATGTGCAGCATTGCCACGCGAAGTTTAGCGACGGTCTTTCGTGCATCTTTAGACTATCTGACTGCTATTCAGCGACAGTCAAGTGTCAATCTATGTGCATATAGCTTGGCTCGATGATCTGGGGTCTAAAAAGGCCATTTTAGGTGTTTAATATTATGTTTCATACATTTTTTTCCGTACAAAATTCGTGAAATTGTAAAATGGCTACATGATTCATCTGATTTCATCATATTAGAAAACATCAATTTTGACAGTTTTCAATAGAAATGCGTAAACTGGCGCACATAATATGAGTTGAAAAAAATATATCATTCATAATATGAAACACCTAAAGTGGCCATTTTAGACCACCTGAACCTCAATTCTCGTATTTAAAGTAGACTTTTATTTTACTTTGATTGTATTATATGTGCTACTTGTTATCGTAAACTGATTTTGTGACGATAGGACCAATCAGGAGGCGTTTGACGCTGCTTTCGCTTACGAGAATACCGGTTTCACAGTTTGAGCGTGTCGGGACTTGATTGTAATGCTATCATTGCAGGTTTTATTTAGCAGAATTGACTCTCAGATCAGTGTTTAGGTGATTGTTATTCATTTGTACGTTGTGGCTTAGTCGATAAAGCTCAATTTGCTATGAATGAAATCAGTTGCTCAGTCTTCGCGTGCCTTGTCTGTGCCTTTAAGCACGTTTGTCGCGCGATGCTCAGTGACTCGATCAATATGTCTCACGACTAGAAATCAAGGCGTAACGATAGTAGACTGTCAATTGGCGAGTAACAAAAATTACGCGACTTTTTCGGGCGTTAAGCGATAAGTTGCCTACAGCATGGTCTCGCCATTATGGTCACGCGGGCGACTGTAGCATCGGTGACAGTGCAAGTGTAAACAAATTAGACGCCGCTAGCTACATAGGTGGCAGGGCAACTGAATGCTCGACAAGCGGTTCGATTTATTTTATTCTAGCCGCTCTCGTACTCAGAATAAATAAAGAAGGTTTTGCAAATACAGTGAGATGGATTTAAACTATGCCTCACCGTGTAAATACATAGTGTCACGCACACACACGTAACGAAACTACGCCTTACCTTATAAGGCAAGCTGTGGCGCTGTGTGTGCTCTCTCCTCACCTTTTTTATTTGGTCTGAGTTCCCCGTAAAGTACATTTTTTGTTTAGGTAATATGTTGTTAGATTTTAAAATATTATAGTTGTCTATAAGACAAGACTTTTGAGTTGCTGCAATTATTGCTGTACTAAAGTTTTGTTAACCGACTTCCAAAAAGAAGGAAGTTATAAATTATTCTGTAAGTTTTTTTTGTATATATGTTACGCGATTACCCCGCCGTTTGTGTACCCCGATTTTAATTTTTTTTTTTGAAAACAAAGTCAAATTGAGTAAATAGAGAAATATTTAAATTTTAACTAAATTGAAAAGAGGAACTATTTCTTGAATTGTTTTCTTGAGAATTGGATAAAATAAGAGGAAATCAATTTATTCATTTCAAAAACCTAACCAAGAGCATGTCAGGACATTTATATGTCTATTGTCTGTGCACGGTTCCGTATCATTACCACAAAATTTGGCGACCTCTTTGGCTCAGCCAGCGTTAGCGCGTCGACGCTTAGGCCGGAGGTCGCGGGTTCGAATCCCGCCGAAGGGACAAAAATTTTTCTGTGTTCCTGGGTCTTGAATGTGTATTAAATATAATATGTATAGAGTAATAAAATCTCAAATATGTGTATCGTATAAAAGTATTAAATATATTTCCGTTGCCTAGTACCTGCGATACAAGTTCTTCGGATACTTAGTACAGGACCACATTGTCGTGGTATGGAAGCGTCCGTAGATTTTATTAATTTATTGTCCGAATTTGCTTATAAAATAATATTCATTGAGTGTTTGGCCATGATCGATCAGCATGGAAATTTACAAGTTTTAATCTTTTATATAGTTTAGACGTCAGGAATTTCAATGTCAGGAACCAACTAATGAACCATTTTGGAGGCTTGACTTGACTTTGTATAAAAGTCATATATGAATATTCCTATTCAAAGATACTTCACACGAGGGGTAGAATTCAAAATCACTCCTAAAATTAAAAATCATTATTATTTTATGATGACAAAAACAAAATGTATACAATACTTAACGACTTATACCGAATTACATACATTTATATTCATTATAAGAGAAGTTAGAAGGGCAGACACACAGACAGCCATCATAGAGACTGGTCCTTGTACTACTACGGAAGTACTACGGAACCCTAAAAAGGAATGTACCTAATAGTAAAGACATACATTATAACATTAGTAAAAATTATTCTTTAATTACATAATAGTATTCTGATGTAAACTTGTACGGCATCGACTCTATAAGGCTTAAAATCACTTACCAAAGCAGGTCCGCATGTCCATAGTGCATATTCTGCTGGTACAGATAAAATTCATCACTTATATTAGCATTCAGCATGTTTCTGCACACATTTACATTTACTATACTAAATATAATAAGTAAGCGAAGGAAACACGAAAACCTTATCACTATGATACACTAATCCTTATTTATCTATTGGGAATAGATTCAAAAGATCGTATGCACTGTTAGAAGTGTGAACTGGCAGTGAGTTAGTCAAGGCTAAACACATACGCAGTAAGATTTCCCCGTGTTTTCAACAAGATCACTGTCGCTAAGTAAGTATAATAATAGACCATTGTACTATGCAGTTACACTATTTACCTCATTCATTGTGTTCATTATACGGCTTACGCATTTATTCTTCCGTAATACTCAAGGAACACTTTCAGTTTCGCTCTGTCTGTCTGTCCACCCTTCTAATTTCTGTAATTATTAATACGAAAGAGATTGGTCCGAAATTGACCCAGAATCGACAGAAGCGAAATGGCTGGTAATGTTCTTTAAAACATATAATATGATGTCACCAAAAGGGAAAACTCGAAAAACGCCGGGTATAAAAGTTATGAGCAAGAATAATATACATTTTTCTATGGAAACGACAGACTGATGAGACAGACAGACAGACAGACAGACAGACAGACAGAGATGATGTATGAATTAAACAAAAAATTCAAACTGACTTTCAATGCCGCAACCTAAAGTGCACAAACAGTATGAAATAAAACTTATTCTCTAAATAATTCCTCGTTTAAATTCGGCTAAAATTTTAACTATTTCTCTACTCAATCTTTCGGGACGGGTAAAAACGGGACCAACTTTACATTTGGTCCCGTTTTTATCCCGGGTTCCCGGATTATAACATTTACATCAAAAAAAGGAATTTTGAAAATCGGTCCACAGACGGCGGAGTTATCGTTGAACATACTTGAAGAACTACTTTACATACTACGTTGAAAAAAATAATATATATATATATATATATATATATATATATATATATATATATATACTTTTTTTACGTCGGTGAAAAAAATACAAATAAAAGTGATGTGTTTGTAATTACATATTATGTTGTTCGGTGGATATAGTAAGTGTAGGTATAGTTTTTGGTGTTGAAATTGTAGATGTCGGTACTTGTACATATTATAACGCCTACAATTTCAATATACGGAGAGAATGTACAACGTACCGCAAGAAATCGCTTCTTGCCGAAGTTCCGTAATTGTGGAGGCAGAAACAAAGCTCCGTTACAACTCTAATCTATGCCTACACCTACCTACCTATAACCACACCCAACCAAACTATACCAATATACCAACCAAACTATATGACCCTACAGTTCCTACATCAACAAATACGTCTACACCTACATCTTCTATGATTTTGGATTTTATTCTTGCTAATAACTTTTATACCCGGTGTATTTCAGAGTTACCTCTTTGGTGACATCAAATACGATTTAAAGTGAACCCATTGGCAAATATTTAATGGCTGTCGACGCTGGATTTTTTTAGTATGAATTTTGAACCATGCCCTTCGGTATAATTATACAATGTATAGTTAACAACCTCCGTGGTCTAGTGGTTAGAGCTTGGCTCTCGACTCGGAGGTCGTGGGGTCGATTCACGCATTGGAACAACAAAAAATGTTGTTTCCATGTTTGGTTAGGACAATGCAGGCTGACCACCTGATTGTCTGACAAGACAGATGATCCGGATCCGCAGTCGGATGGGCATCCTAATTTCTCGCCCGTCGTGCCGGTTATACGTCCCACTGGGTTATGAGAGTAAAGGAAGAGAGAGTGCTCTTGTGTACTACACACGCACTTGGACACTATAAAATTACTCCTGCGTAACTGATTGCCTGATTTCAATGAATCGGCCACCGTCACCGAAATCGGTGTAGGGAGTTATTATCTATTATTAAAATGTATAGTACCTGGGTAACCGAGCTTTGCTCGGAGCTTTATAATAGATATTTAAAAAAAAAAGAATCAGAAATATTTTACCGGGGTTCGAACCCACCACATCCCGAATTTCCGAATAACGCAAAATTGACCAAGCTGCCAATCGGACTGACATTATAGAGTCCAAATTATTGATATATTGTTGCACGACGAAAGAAAAAACATGTATATAACTTAAAAATGCACAGTTTCCCAGGGATATAACCTAGCTAGACCGATTTTTCTCCCCCAAAACTCCTTGCATTCTAAATTTCATGTAAATACTTGCAGCCATTGCCGAGATTACGATTATATATAAATACAAGATTGTCTCGTTTAAAGTATAGAATATAGATTTCGGTTTTGGAATCATAAAATTCTTGTACAAAGTCGGTTCATTTTAGAGTAATCGGCCCCCAAAGTACTTTACAAGTTGGTTCACCCCCTGGCATTTCTAAGCTATAAGAGGATAAAACTTGTATTTCCATGCTGATAGATCATGCGAAAACTCTTTAGGAAAATGATTTTGAGGGAAATCGGACAATAACTTATGATGTAATTCTAAGAAAACCTATTACGCATTGATAAGTACTGTACCCTCCTTAGAAATGTCCAAACATGCTCTTGATGAGGTTAAATTAGTTTATTCTTAGTTACTAAGTTACATAAGTTTTCTAGTTGATTAATTTTACTATCGCGAACATAGTAAAATTCTTCTGATCGTCAACCTTGACAATATTTTCCCAAAATTGTAACATACATTTTATAGATAACCCATCAAAAACAATAAAGAGAGTAAAGAGAGTAAAGCCAGTAATGTAGCCAGACCAAAATCCAGTCACACTACGTCGCATTTCAATACGCTCGTTTTTTTATAAAAAAAATATTTGGAAAACTCTCGTATCGCAATAAGGCTGCATACATTTACAATTCCGTTTCGGTAGTTCCGATTAAGGAATTCCATCCGGGAATAAGAATTGTATTTGGGCTATATAATTACAATAATAGCATTTGAATAAGAATTGACGGCCTCCCTCTAGGTGGACCGATGACCTTATGAAGGTCGCGGGCCGCCGTTGGTTGCGGGTGGCCCAGGACCGTTCGTTGTGGAAATCTTTGGGGGAGGCCTATGTCCAGCAGTGGACGTCCTATGGCTGTTAATGATGATGATGATGATGAATAAGAATTGGGGTATTTGTTGGGAAATATTAAATTACAATTTGTATTTACGTATCATATTTTACTATGAGTTAATATTACAATAATATTCGTTGAAATTGCTACAAATGAGTTGTTGAGATTACCTGTAAAAACTTAGGTAAACTCTGCATAAAAAACAATAATCAAAAGTTAAAAATTATAATCTGATACGAACATAATATAGGTAGCCTATGCTACCCGGGTTACTAATACGAATCTATTGACACCTCATACATTAAAATCGGGTCTATACAGAATAAACATCATGCATACATACTGCCAAAATGATTACCCTTCCTTTTGGCCTCGCCGTAGTGGGGTATATTAAACATGATTTTTACTTAAGTTACTATTATAAGGTAAAATTCTCAGACAATGACTAGTGTTATTGATTAAACATAATTTCTATACAAAACTGCTTAATTATTTATAAAACCTATTATATATCTTATTACAGCGTTGAAGATCTCTTATCGAGTACATCAGACTTCGTCTTAGTACTGGATATAAATATATATACAAACAATGGCGGATCGTGTAGGATACCATAGAAATGCTAACTGCATGTTCAGTTGCAAGGTAAAGAAAATCAATTCACAAGGTACGCGTGGCCTTATGTTTGTCTTATTAAATTGTGAAACAATGAATACTTGATTTATTAAAAATTGTCACGTCAAACTTATAACTGTTTATTTCGGAGGTTAAATATACATGACTTCCAGCCATTGTCGAATAAGGATAACAGAGGTCAGCGAGCCCAATAGTGGCCGGGAGAGACTATCGAGCCCAATAGTGACAGGCAGAGGCCAGCGAGCCCATTAGTGGCCAGCAGATACCAGCGAGCCCAATAGTGACCGGCAGAAGCCAGCGAGCTCAATAGTGACTGGCAGAGGCCAGCGAACCTAATATTGATCGGCAGAGACCAGCGAGTCCAATAGTGGCCGGCAGAGGCCAGCGAGCATAATAGTGGCCGGCAGAGACCAGTGAGACCTATAGTGGCCGGCAGAGGCCATCGTGCCCAATAGTGACAGGCAGAGGCCAGCGAGTCTAATAGTGACCGGCAGAGACCAGTGAGCCCAATAGTGGTCGGCAGAGACCAGTGAGCCCAATAATAACAAGCAGAGGACAACGAGCCCAATGGTGGCCGGCAGAGACCAGCGAGCCTAATAGTGTCCGGCAGAAACCAGCGAGCGAAAGTCTAGTTCAGGCACAAGTGGCAACCCTAAAGTGACTTGTAACAAATCTCAATACCGTTAATTAAGTATTTTTAAGTATTAACGATTTTCAAATAATGATTTTTATTCGTCTACAAGCCCAAAAACTAAAGTGAAACATATACATTAAGAGACATATGTTGTAGTAGCTGTGTTCAAGTTGTTACTATCTGGCAACACGCCAGCTCAAATTAACGAGATCTTCGAGGTGAGAATAAGACTTTATTACCATACACTTGTATGATTTTCTCACTTTTATGTAATAGGCATGTTGCCTAAAAGTTTTTTTTTTCGTCTATTCGATGTAGGACAACATGTTAATAAATAATCTAGAACCCATTTTTGTATATGTTTAAAAATAACGAAGATACAAACTATTTAAATTTACAATATGAAAGAGAGCGACATATCGGCCTGGGACGTCACGAGTTGCCCCCGCCATACAAATGTCATTACAAAATGTATGGCGGTGGAAACTTGTGACGTAACAAATCGTTTTGTCAGAAAGAGATGGGCAATTTTTTTATTTGCTTATAATTTTTAATCGCAACAATCTAAATACCTATTTCTTTTAGATGTATGTTTGTCTGTAATATAAAAATGTACACACGAGGCAACGTCCCTATTGTATTGACAGCCTCCGTGGCCCAGTGGCTTACAGCTTGGCTCTCAACTTGGAGGTGGGTTCGATTCCCGCATCGGAACGACAAAAAAAAAGGTTGTTTCCAAGTTTGGTTAGGTTAGATTAACACACTGCATGCTGATCACCTGATTGTCTGACAAGAAAGATGATCCATGCGTCAGATGGACATGTAAAAAGTCGGTCTTGCGCCTGACTCTCACTAGTCGTTTCGGTTATTTATCCCAGTAGGTTTCGAGAGGAAAGGAGAAGAGAGTGTTGTTGTATACTGCGCACACACTTGGGCACTATAAAATTACTCCTGCGTAACTAGCCTGGTTTCAATGAAACCGGCCACCGTCACCGAAATCGGCGTGGAGAGTTATTATAATCGTATTGTCTTATATTCTAATGTTAGGGATTTCAACGCGTGCTTGGCAGACTCACAGTTGCCGCCAAGTCGTATTCATATTTTTTCGTTGCTATTTAAGGGTTGACTAAGCGTAGGGCACACTGATGATTACTATCTCAAAATGTTGTATTCCTACTCATTGTCATAGTAGATAGGTTATAAAATATTTCAACGGGTTTTATAAGTTTCTTCACGTGTCTGTCTGACTGACTGTCTTTGTGTATGTCCGCAGCATCGCTGCTCCTAAGCCTTTCATTTATGAGCTACGATGCTTTCCGATCCGACTAAGATGCGTTTTTTTTTTTTGTTTGAAAGCTGACGAGATCGAGAGTGTTTTATCTGTAATTCATCATCGTCAGCTCGCTCACTACTTGACTTTTCGGGGGCTACATTATATGTGTAAGAATTGTCCTAACGAAAGAAGGTCACAAGAGTCACTATGATTTAAGTCTACAATTATTAATCTAATGAATATTAAGTACCTGGGAGACCGAGCTTTGCTCGGTGTATTAGTATAACGATAAATTAATTAAAAATAAATAAATAAAATATAAAAGAAAAAGAAATACATAATAAGAATCACAAAAATATTTATCTTACCGGGATTCGAACCCACCACATTCTGAATTTCCAAACAATGTAAAAATTATACGTAGATACGCATACCAAGCTGCCAATCAGACTGATGCAAGTGTCGAAGTTATCGAGATATTGTTACACGACGAAATATAAAAACATATGTTGCTTAAAAATGCGTACTTTCTAAGGAATAAGACCTAGCTAGATCGGTTTTTCTTCCCTGAAACTCAATTTCTGGGAATACTTGTAAGCGTTGTCGAGATACCGATTATTAACCGACTTCCAAAACACAGGAGGATGTTCTCAATTCGTGTGTATGTTTTTTTTTTGTATGTATGTTACGCGATTACTCCGCCGCTTATGGACCGATTATCGAAATATTTTTTTTACTTTAATGGGTTGACTCCTAAGTTGGTCCCATTGTTACATTGTTATGTTTATTTCATAATTTTCAGTGATTCTTAAGAATGTTATTCTAACTTAGTATTCTCAATTATTATCCGTAATTGATTTTTGGAGACCTTATATATACAATATCGTCTCGTTTAAAGTAAAAGATTATTAATGTGAAATATATATATATATATATATATATATATATATATATATATATATATACGTAATTTCCTGTAGACGCTAGTCGGTTCAATTATCTACTTACCCATCACATGCTTGATATTGAACTGTTACTATTCTTGGCGTTCATTTGTGGAATTTATTTGTCATTGTCACGTTTATGTAGGAGTAATAAGGTTATTATATGTTACTATAATAATGTTTTTATAAGTAAAGCGGCAATTGAGAAGACGGATCACCTGATGGTATGGAGTCACCAATGACAACCCCTGTGGCTCAGTGGTTAGCGCGTTGGCGCTCAAGCCGGAGGTCGCGGGTTCGACTCCCGCTGAAGGAACAAAAAAGTTTTATATGTTCCTGGGTCATGATTTTTTTCTTAAATATATATTAATGGCTTGCAACACCAAATTCATATCTTCCCGATCTTCAAAACCTGCAAACCTCTCCCGTATGCTACTGATGCTCTCACTTATTTAGCAAACACAACGTAAGCATTATTTCATGCAGGTTTTATGTGGGCCTATGGTATGGTATATATCCGGGTCTAATGGCCTAATCGTGCCAAAGCATGGCTCTTCCCACGGAACGGAGACATTCATTAATCTTTTAGTATATTATAGTTTATAATGTACTAGTATTATACGTGATGCGTTTCGTAAGGAACTTGTTCGTACCGTACCTTAGTCATACCTTAGAGGCTATTCCATCTAGAGGCTAATAGACAAAGGCATTTTCAGCCACATTTTCACAGTCAGCGGCATTCTTGACTTAAACTTGTATGTTTACCCTTAGATTATTATATTATTATATAACGCAACGCAAAAACTTCCAGGACAGTTTTATGACAATTGTGCGAACGGAGGAGTAGGTATTTGGTACAGTCAAAGTTTAGGTGGAGGAAGGCGTGCAGAAAGCTAATTTTTTTTCACTTTAAGTGCCTGTTTCACAATCTTCTAATAAGTGTCGGGTAGCTTATTCTGAATTTTTGTTTTTGCTTGCTTTATTTTGAAGGACAGAGGCCAATAATATAATATTTTAAGCGAATCTTTAGTGTGTATTACTCAGTACTCAGCGTTATGTACTCACAGCAAAATTAATTTATCGACGAGCTACTTTTTTGTAACATTTTCTTTGACAAAGTTGAAATCTTTTCCCATAAAGCACCTAAGTATAATATAATAGCCTTATTTGCTGTCCTTGGGTTCCGAATTATGATAATTACGGCCGTAGTCGCAGATGTTAGAAGTTACGACCAACATTATTATTAACCTTTTAGATAAGCCTAATGACGTCATACTTCTAGTTCTATATAGAGCGCATATATTGATACTCTACCTTTGATGATACCAAGGTTTGTATAGTACTGAGGTCAAATGAACAAATGGATTGCCTGATGGATATAATATATAGCTTCCATCTACTTGACAGGTAATCTATTTATCTATACACAAGAGCCTTATCAGCATTTCATATTAATATTCATATTCTTGAACTAAGATCGTTTACATGTAATCACATTTTTTTTTTCATATTTTGAAGCATATTAAGATGTAGGATAATTTTATTGCCAATTTTCTAAGAGAAAAAAAATCTACACTAAT
This sequence comes from Phengaris alcon alcon, assembly GCA_037179445.1. Taxonomy (NCBI): domain Eukaryota; kingdom Metazoa; phylum Arthropoda; class Insecta; order Lepidoptera; family Lycaenidae; genus Phengaris; species Phengaris alcon. The sequence continues at coordinate 207,482 of JAYRCH010000091.1, forward strand.
TTTATAAAGACAACCATTAACCAATATATTATTATGCTAGAAAAACTGTCTATAAAATGGTTGATTTTACAACTTTGGAGATATCAGCAATTTTGCGTATGTGGCCAAATCGTAGCAACTTACAGGCGTGTGACGTCACCTGTCACCTACTACAAATCTATGGTGCGTTTTAATAAGACTCACAAAATTGCTTAAAAACACAATTTCTACAACATTTATTTAGTAAACTGTCTTATTTTTACCTACGGCGAAGCCAAAAAGAAGGAAAATAATTTTCGCAGCCTAATGTTTGTTCCACCCTAGCTCCTAAACTACTAATCCGATTTTAATGAATGCGGCGTCAAAAGATTCATCGTCATTTATGTAATTAAAAATTACAGTAAAGTACCGTATTGTGCTGGGACTGTTCGCTATTTGTGTTGATGAATGATGGTGATGATCAGATTATTCTGATAAGGTGTTTTATCTTTCTGCCCATAACTTTAAATTCGGATTTGGACTAACGACATTTTTCCTGAGTCGTTGTTACGACGAACACGTCCGCATCTATAATTCAGGTACGGAACTTCCGGGACATTGATCAGATAAATCTAAAAATTACTACTACAGAAGGTTTTATGTTATAAAACTTTTACGTTTTAACAGTAGATACTAAATTTTAAAGAGATACATAACAATTACTAACGTAAATCAAAATCATGTTTTCTGTAAATTACGATTTTTTTTAGTTATGTTGTGCCTTTATGTTGTGTAGTAATATAGTGCCTAATTTTCGGTAATATATATCATTCAGATAAAAATACAACCTATATTGTATTATATTCTTTATAGTACTGTACTATAAAGAAGCGTATCAAGTATAATTACAATAGAAAAACATTATTTAACAAAGTTGAGAATTAAAATTTCCTACTAGTATTATGTGGCGGACCAATTAGCGCCACAATCCTGAATCGCGCTATCGTAGTTTTCTAAGATCGGCGGTATACAACATCCGAAATGCATTCAAATGGGCTTCGGCCTGACCGAGCATACTACCTCGCTCGGTCGGAGATCTTGGAAAAGTACAGTATTCCCGCGGGATACTCGATAGTATGTATATTTACGCGGGTGGAGCCGCGGAAAGCAGCTAGTGTTTTATTAAAATGCGCAATTTAATAACAACTATACACCGTTCTCACTGGAATCAACAGTTTTATTTAGAAAGAAAAAGCCATTTAAAAGACAATAGCCCTCTTGTAACTTTTTTCACTAAAGAACTCTTTGTCACTCAGAGATTAGTGGAAAAGTAGTTCATGAATTGCAAGCGAGTTCACACCTTAATACGTTTGGCGTAAGGTCTACATGTGGAAAAGTATGTAAAAGCGTTTATATTTTAATATATTTTTTCGAGACGATGCAACAGGTCATTAGAAAAATGATGAAGATAGCCGCCATATAATTCAAGTTATTTGATCAAATTGGTGTCAAGTATTTCTTCTTAAGTTGACGGGCAAGAAATAATAAGATAAGACTACTATAGTTATAACTTGTAGCATTTGATCATCATTATTATACATAGATGTGAAAAGTCAAAAAAATTGCTGAAAACGCGAGGCAACACGAGATATCTACTTATTATACATATTATACAAAGTCGTCACCGATATATGGGGCAAACGGTACGACATTTTCTTCTAAAACTTCTCTGATATAGCAGTCTGCAGTCAGACTCCCTCTGTCAATCACTACCATCTGTGCGAGCTCTCAAACAAATGCCCGCCCAAACCATTATTGATCCACCACCGTATGCAACTGTAGTTTCAAAATTTGTCTGAATGTATCGTTCTCCTTTGCGTCTGCATATTCTTTGCCTGCCGTCAATTTGATTTAAGAGAATTCTGCACTCATCACTAAACAATACCTTACTCAATTGGTCCGCGTTCCAAAGTCGATGTTCCTGAGCAAAAGTTAACCTGCTTCTACGATGATTTACCCCGAGCCTTGGAGCCTTGGCGGGCACAAATGAACCCAAACCAGCTTCTTCGAACCTTCTTCGTACCGTACGCTCACTTACGGTTACACCCCGCACTGCTTCTAACTCATGTCGGGCTTGGACGCCGTCAAACGGGGGTTCCTACGTACACGAAGCCGAATGAAACGATCATCCCTACTCGAAGTGCGACTTTTTCTGCCTTATCCTGCTCTTCGCACATAAGTACCGGTCTCCCTGAACCGTTGGATACTGCGATGGATCGTTGAAACTGGTCGACGAAGATCTCTGGATATCACTCTGTAGGTTTGACCATTTCTGCGCATTTCGAGTGCCCTGGCAATCTCCGTTGGGGCTAAGTCAGGCATAATTCAGTCCTCAACTCCAAAAAGATACGCGATTAAAAAAAAACTAACAAAAAAAAGTATTTCAATGAAATTTTAAATCAAACTCAGAAGGAAGAAATACTCGAAGTTCGCTCCAGATAAGGTGTATTTGAATAAAATTAAAACAATTGCATAAAATGTGATGTTCAGTTGTTTTCTTAATTTGAAAATATTTCTTTTTAAATTAAATGACGTATAAACCAGCCAGCATATGATACTGATATCAAACATTTATTTTAAGTTCCGCTAAATATGCCGGTGTGTGTAGTTTGGTTAATTTTTTTTTAATTGTTATTTTTTATTGTGCACTTCATAAAGAGGTTTCTCCACTATGATTTTTCATACAAAATGTGCTTTTATAATACCAATATAATTACATTAGTATTATAAAGGCACAAAAATATGTTAATATTTTACAGAATCAGCGATTTGGACAATGACAAGAAAATCATATTTAAATTGACATTTTAAAACGTATATATTATGCAAGCATGGCATATCAAGGCTTTGCAATCAAGTATCAAGGGAATTCATTCATTAATTTTGATTCGAAAACTTTGGCGCGCTTTGCTTTTATTTTAAAGGAAAACAGAATTTATGGGTTACGTGTAATTTACTGAAGTTATTAATTAATAAGTGTCATGTAATGGGAATAAAATACATTATACTTAATACTTACTATATTAATATAGTTTTTGGTTAAAGTCATCTTTTTTTTATTACATGTAGTACCTATTTTGGTATTTCATAAGCATTACAATCTAGCCTAGCTTAGCCTAATGAGTAATTTTACGTTAACTTAAATTGCTAAGTAGAGTATCGGCATAGTAGTTAGCGTGACAAAAATATTCTTATTGTTATGTATAAAAAACATATTGTTAAGTTGGTAGTTACGTCAAATATTATATTTTTCTAAGATTTACATAATATTAACATTTCTGTAGCGAATAAAACTAAGAAGTACTTTTAAGTTCTTGCTATATTGCACTGCTTAAGAAATTTTTTACAGCTTTGACTCGATCGTGACGTTAACTAATTCCATCGTAAAGTGCAGCGAGAGGTACGACAACCAAATAATATATATTATCACTGACGTAAAGAATCGTCATTCCACCTTACACGAATGACAGCTCACGGCTGTGTGTGCGTGGCTGGGCGAATGCGGAGGCGGGCGGGGCGTGAGTTTTTTGCAGCCTGGGCTTTCGTTCACGGGGCTGGCCGCTGGTCGTTTCATGCTTTCACATAATTGACAGTATAATTTCATAATATTTATGATAGATTTGGCTGACGCGACGTTTAAAATTATTTCGGTGTCAACCTTGGGCTTACGTCAACATGGCTGACATTCGCCGGTGCTCGAGCTGTCATTTGTAGAGAGTGACGCCCCTGTGTCACAATTCAAAAAAATTAAAAAATCAGTATTTCATAAAATGTTTCGTATAAAATCTGCTTTTAAAATTACATTTTAACAAGAAAAGTAGGCTTTGGTTGTTTTTGTTGAAGCCCCCGCCTCGCACCCACGAGAGTTTTTTTGCTGTCGTGACAGAAAAAACTGCACTCTAAACAGAACTCTGCGCTAATACAATAGAGCTGAAAATCGAAGAGCCAAGTTCCAAGTGTTAGATTTGACAACACGATTTTACACTGAAAACACACCCACTTCGAGCGTTTTCACATTACGCGGTGCGATATCGCATGTCGCACCGATAAATTACTTAGGCATGCTTTAATACGAAACATTATTACCTGTCTTTACATCATCGGTGCGACATGCAATAACTGTCTGGATATTGGAAAAACGCACATAAGCAAATTACATACCTAAGAGTGTACCTTAGTTATTTATCGGTGCGCCATGCAATTTCATTTTTTGACGTGATAACGTCTTATAATTCGATGGAGCCGGCTGCACGCACGAAAAAACATGACTCGTGCGGCGTTACCTCGCTCTGAGGCGTTCCATTTCTTATAACGTTGTCACGTTCAACTATCGTCAGTAAGCCGACTTTACAGACAACCGATTTTTACACTGCACATTGGAAAACGCTCTTACGGAAATGCGGATACTGCTACGTAAGTATATATTTTTACTCTGTGCTACTATACTGCACGTTGACAGAATCGTAAAATTATTTGTAAGTACTAATTAAGTTGTCATGAACACTTCAATTGAAAAACGATTAATATAAGCCCGCTATACCCTAATTAAAGTAATATATTATAGACTGCAAAATTGATAAAGGATTGAGTAGAGAAATAGTGAAATTTTAACTGAATCGAAAAGGGAAACTATTAGATTAAGAGTTATTTCATATTTTTAGTGCATTTTAAATATTATTGTTTCTATTTTGGAAGTCGGTTTACATTTTTTTGCCTGGATACTGCAATTTACGACTATCATTTTACGAAAGCAAGGTGTGATTAGGAGTTTCTAAACTGGATATCACCATTATATAAAACTTTCGCGGTGTTGGCAGATCGTAAACTATAAACTTTTCATTATCAAATTTTAATATCCCCTAAGATAATACAACTGGGAAGTAGGAGTTTTTAACTTTATTAATTGGTATTACGACTTAAGATTATGTTAAAATTATCATATGACATGTTTGTGTGGTTATATTGCTTTGTATTTTTTTACCCGACTACGGCGAAACCAAAAGGAAGGGTAATATTAGTAGTAGATTTTGGCAGTCTATGTGTGTATGTATATCCCACCGTAGCGCCCAAACTTTTAATAATTAGGTGTCGATAAATTTGTAATAAGATCCAGGTTACATAATTTACGTAGTCGGGTTATGTATATTTTTAAATTGTAACTATTTAAATATGTATCTGTTAATACTATCAAAGACTTATTAAAGGTTCTTAATTAAATAATATCCTTATACCATCTGATCAGTGATCACCCATACAAATTGACTAACTACCTAAATGTATAATATAATATAGGTACCTAAATGTCATTTATAACGGAAGAATTTTGCTTGTATTTAAAATTGAGCGACTTGAATAAAGTAATTTCTCTGGCATACAATTAATAAATGTCTTTAGTTATATTTCTATGTAATAAATCACAAAATTCACAGTTGTTTTTGAACTGACGTGACAATCATAAATATCTTAGATGAGATTTTACTATATATAGAACTTGCTATAGTAAAGCTAAGAAAACCAACTTAGATCTTATAGCACTTTGTATACTTTTTATACTAGCTTTTGCACTGTGCTTTTTTTGGGTAGTATGTAGAATACGTTCCTCCTACGTAATCCAGAGCTTACTACCTACCAAATTGCATAGAAATCGTTTCAGTCGTTTTTGAGTGAAATAATCACAAACATCCGTCAATCTATGTATCGATCATTGTTTCAAATTAACACGTATTGTTTTTTACAAACACATGGTAGTGTGTGTTAGTTTAGTGTGTGCTACATTATCCTTATTAATTTTATGTATTTTAAGCCTTATTTAAGATTATATTAGCAGCTGCACACCGTCCCCTACATATTCTTTAACTGAGCCAAATTTCATACTCCTCCGCTAAAATACGATTCTTATAAAACTGTACTTAAAGCTTTTGCTTCATGACTGTAGTTGTTTTGCGGACCCTTTTATAATAATATTATTTCATGTAGTTTACGTAAGGGAAAGGTGTAAGGCGAAATATGAGTGATGTCAGGTAATCGTGTTAGAGAGTATATTGTGTTATAGCACTTATCGAGCCTCTGGACGCTGGCTTTGGCGTCGACTTGGCAGTTGGCAAGCCAAGTTCACTGGCAATTACGTCATTGATCTATACTAATGTTACGAAGAGGAAAATGTTGTTTGTTTGTTTGTTTATGTTTGTTGATTGATTTTGATGAAATTTTGCACGGATATAGAATAGACCATGGTGAATGACATAGGATACCTTTTATCGCGGAAACATGTACGGTTTTCGTGGGATTATCTTTTTCGCACCCAAAATTGCGGGCAACATCTAGTAGAAAATAACTCGGTTAAAAGTAAATTGCCTTCTGCATAGTTCAGCCTGCAAATCCAGCTCCTATACTTACTAATGGCCGTTATTAATGTCAATAGTGTTGATCATTTATAATTTTTGCCTTCACGTCCGCTTTAAGGCCGCGCCCTTGAAACCGGTTGCTAATAAATAATAATAACAAATAAAGAAGAGGACTGAAAACAATGGCCTCTGTTAGCTAGCTTTTTTTTAATGAAATGAACCAGAAAACGAGCAGACAGATCGCCTGATGGTAAACGATTACCGCCGCCCATGGACACAGGTCTACAAACACCAGAGGAGTTATACTTGTAAGTCCTCTGGTATTGCGACTTGCGTTCCTGGTCCTTAAAAACCCCAATCCCCTCTTGGGCCTCCGGTAATAGCTTGTAAATTTTTTTTTTCATATTTGTGCCTCGTATAATGCTAAATTAAATTAAATTTTACGTTAATAGAATCAGAGGGTCAATTCTGCTAAATAAAACCTAAAATAATACAATTACAAAGTCCCGATACGCTAAAACTACCAAACCGGTATTCTCGTAAACGTCAGTCCAGCGTCAAACGCGTCCTGATTTGTTCAAACGTCACTTAAAATACAACCAAAGTAAAATGAAAGTTTACGTTATATACGAGAATTGAGTATTCTGGTGTTACTTTGCGGAATTGCATAGCATACAATATTATTAATATTATTATATATAGCAACATTTTCGCGGGATATTTATAGATTTAATATTAATCAAATTGTATTTACGTAGCAATTACGTCGCGACGTAAAGCTAGTTGTTATTCTATTTTTAGAGGTTTTAAAATGTCTACGTTTTAAGTTTTATTAAGCATACAAGTTGTAAGGCAAGGGTAAAATCCAAAGAGGCAATCGTTTGAAAATTCAGAACTAAACATTCTTCACTAAAATTTGATGGTCAATAGATGTACTTGATAACTCCTATGAAGAAAGTTTAAGAACTCCTAAGAATACGATGTCCTGAAAAAATTCGTTACGTAATAGCCACCCTGTTTATGTAATACTTTAAACGAGACAATTTTGTATAAATATAATCGGTTTATCGAAAACTGCTGTAAGTATTACCATGAATTTTAATATGCAGGGAGTTTTAGGAGAGAGTATTCGATCTAGCTAGGTTTTATCACTGGGAAGCAGCGCATTTTTTAAGCTATAAATATTTCGTGCAACATATCAATAACTTCCACTCAATTATGTAAGTTCGATTGGCAGTTTAGTATACGTATGTAAATTTTGGCTTTGTTATAGGCGTAATTTGGAATGTGGTGGGTTCGAACCCCGTGCAGTTAAATATTTTTGTGATACTTTTTATATTTTTTTAATTTATCAGAACTCCGATATAAGCTCGGTTACCCAGGCACTTGCTCTTTTTAAATAAGTCCTATTTCCTTCTCAACACATTGTTATGATTATTTGATTACTTAAGCGAAAGATCAATGAAAGCGCTTAACCTTGGAAGGTTGCCAGCAATTCCTCTCCGTAACAAAACAGAGGGAACGGTACTATATGAATTTTAATAGTTAAATCGATTTACCTAGCGACGCTTCCAGAGTCGAGATAAAGAGTTATCATAAATTACTGTATCAGAAATATAAAAAAATCATTCTTAGAACTTTTGTGACACCTCTACGTTCTATCAGGGAATCTAATTCATAAGCGGTTTGACATTTGTTTGTATTAAGTTATTAATATTATGTTATCAAATTGACATGTCATTGACAATAATGGTATTGTGACTGTATGCCGTCATTAAAATACAAATAAATTCCCTGTTATTATATAATGATGATGATGATCATGATGTATAAGTTATGTAACTTAGTCTGCAACTACATTCTATAAGTACTTAGATTCGAGACAGAAGAGCGGAGTAATCTCAGTTCAAAGGAAAAGAAACTGGAAACACATAAAACTTACCAGATCATAATTTTATCTGCCCATCGTAGCTGAAGATCTCACTTACCTGAAAAAGAAATGTAACATAAATTAATAATATGTAATAACATAATAAGGGGGTAGAATACACCCCCTTATTAATTTAAATATTTACACCATGGATACGCTAATCCATGTTGCTGTTTTTGTCTGTCAATTGGCTTTTCCAAAGTATCCGACATAGACATCAACATGGATTCGCGTATCCATGGTGTAAATATTTTTATGAATAGTACTCTAGCATTTTCCCGCGGCACCCACGAGAATACTGTACTTTTTCGAGATAAAAAAGTAGCCTATGTTTTAATCCAGAGTCTACTATACACTACCCACTATACAAAATTTCATCTAAATCCGTTCCGTAGTTTTTGCGTGTAAGAGTAACAAAAATCCATCCATCCTCTAAAACTTTCACATTTATAATAGTAGTCGGATTCATAGCTCATGTATAGTAACTGACAACCTCCGTGGTCCAGTGGTTTAGAGCTTGGCTCTCGACTCGTGGGTTTGATTCCCGCATTGGAACAACAAAAAACGTTGTTTCCAAGTTTGATTAGGACAATGCAGGCTGATCACCTGCTTGTCTGACAAGAAAGATGATTCATGCGTCGGATGGGCATGTAAAAAGTCGGACTTGCGCCTGATCTCTCGCCAGTCGTGTCGGTTATCCGTCCCACTAGGTTTCGAGAGTAAAGGAAGAGAGAGTGCTCTTGTGTACTGCGCACAAACTTGGGCACTATAAAATAACTCCTACGTAGCTGGCCTGGTTTCAATGTAACCAGCCACCGTCACCGAGATCGGTGTGGGGAGCTATTATTATTATTATTATAGCGAATGTACTATCGAACAGGCATAAGCTGCAAATCGCACACATACTTACGTGTAACGTGTACGTAGCTTCAACCACGTCTACAGTCGTTGCGGTCACTTTTTGTGACACAAACTTTTTGGTCACAACTTTGTCAATATTGCACTGTTGCATAATGTCAACAGTATTTTAAGAAATATAATTGTCAATATCATATTGGCAGATGTCACAGGTACAGCCTATTTTGTTAGTTTATTTCAGTTAGCCAGAAGGCTATACATTAGACGTGTTGACGCATTTGTGTTAGGCATATCTCATATGTAATACGCATCTGTGTTAAGCACCAATAAAGGAGAATTTAAGAATTGTTGCTGTATTATTATATATCACTACTCAAGCGTAAGAAGGATAAGAAAAAACCAAGAGGTCCTAGCCCTCTACAGTACATAATTATTTAGCATCTATCAAAACAGACAACAATGATTTTGTAAAAATGTACACATATGCATTTTCTAGTTTGGCTCGCATTTGTGTTAGTAACCCTGTAGTGTACAAACATAGAGGTAGGGGAATGTAAGTCCAGACAGGCCGGCGTCATAACAATGGGGTTATGATCTGAAAGATGAACGTTCTCATTTAAATATATTATGTTTCATTAAGGTAGTATACACTAATGATATTGTTATTATTTGATTAATTGGTGATGTTAAAATAATGTTTAGTACAGTTTTATAAAATTTTTATTTTAAGGCCCTGTTTTACAATCGTCTAATAAGTGTCGTACGAATAGCTTATCCGGCAGTTTAGTTGCTGCTCTCTTTATATCGAGCGACAGAGACAAAACATGCACTTAAGCTACCTGACATATATGAAAAGATTGTAAAACAGGCCCTTAGTGTCATTGTAGGTTTACTAGTTTCTACAGTTCTTAATGTAATTTATACATTAATGTCATTTAATGTAATCTCTACAGGTCGCAAACCAACAAACACGACGTTTTCTTTAGCCCTAAATAATTTCAAACAATACGACCCTTTGCCATAAACCAACTTGACTAATGACTTGTCTTGTCTTGTCTTGACTAATGCACCAAAAATTGGTTAATTATGGATGAGTTTAATAATTCCAAATTTATTACATTCAAGGGTGCAAAATAATTGTAATGATTCAAATGAGTCAATTTAAAAACCTTAAAATTATTATTTTGAACTTCAAATCGCGTCTTGTTCGCATGCCACAGATATTAAATCGCGGATGGATCACTGAAGAAACGGGACATAATATTCACAAATGTTGGCAACGTGCCTGCCACGGACAGATGTTGAACGGTTGAGTGCGTATGCATTTTCGTCGTTCCTAAACGCAAACATTACAAATCGATGTAGGATTTGCAATGATTGGCAGATATTTGTTTTATACAGATAATATGTATATTTGCGTGCTTTTAAGAGGCAGAAGGAAGTAGGGATTAATAAATCTTCTAGCCTACAGTCTTGTTTTCATAATAACTTTGCTGACTTTTGCGACCATTGACGGCCTTTGTGGCTCAGTGATTGCCGCATCGGCGCTCAAGCCGGAGGTCACGTGTTAGAATACCGTCGAGGGAACAAAAGTTTTCAACGTTCCTGGGCCATGGATGTGTATTAAATATGCATAATATAATAAAAATCTTAAATATATGAAAAGTATAAAAGTATTAAATATACTTCCCGCTGTCTGGTTTCCGTAGTTCACAAGTTCTTCGTATACTTACCACGACGCCAGATTGACGTGGTGTTAAGCGTTCATAGATATTATTATTATTATTATTATTCTAAGCTACATCGTTACTAAGCTATACTAAATCGTAAGAACGATACTTGTAAGGTTTTGTAATAATAAGTATTGCTAGATGAAAAAAATATTGGATAAATTAAAATTTATGGATAATAATGTACATATCCTTGTTTAAAAGCAAAATACTGTATACAATTAAATTAATATTATATCTAGCAATATCCCTATAATATTGCTAGATATAATATTAATTAAACAGTATGTTATGGATTACCGCAAAGTAACGCCTGGTACTATTAACTAATCAAAAGACTGTAACTATCGTAAGTCGTAAGAAATTCAAGATATAGGAAAGATAAACGAATTTCATATTTAACTAATTGCTTAACATGATATCAGTTGATATCGATGTAACCTTGACTTCCTTAAATATAGGCAACCAATTTTGACTTAAGACTAATAAAATATTGAAGATGTACTAGGCGAAATACTTGTCTCCATTAATCTACAATAATATAAATAAGAGAAAACATTTGTTTATTTGCATTGAATAGGCTCCGAAACTATGTGGCCTATTTTGATAAAATTTAGCATAGATACAGAGTGGACCACGGAGAAGAACAAAGGCTACTTTTTATCGCGGCAAAATGTACGGTGTCCGCAGGACATCATTTGCCGCGCAAAAAGTCGCGAGCAACATCTAGTACAAAAATACTTTAACCTAGTTTAAAGCACGCGCCTCAGTAACATACTCACATGCTAAGTGGCAGTTAATAAAAGAATTTAGTTCATGCTTATAATGGCAATAAGTGCCTAGTACTTAAGTAAAAAAGATTTTCAAAAAAGTAAGTTGATTAGATTTACCTAACAGTGACATTTGTTTATTTATTTTATTTGTTAATTTTATTTAGAAAACCAACAGCTTAAGATGCAGAAAACTTAGAAATAGTACAATTAAAGTAAAGTAAATTACAGGTTTCCACGAATGTGTTCAAAATAAACTCTATAAGCAATCTTAATTATAGGTATTAAACCTATGAAATTGCCGTTCTGCAGTACTGGCCATTTCAAATCAAAATAATTTTTGTTTGGCTAAGAATTCTAATTTCAAATTTTTTTTTTTTTTAAAAACATGGAATTCTTTTTCTAAAAGTAGTCATTTGTTTATTGATTAGTGTTACATTTTCATCGCATTTCAATCTTTTTCGTCATCATGGATACGTTAAAAATTCAAGTAATTATGGAATATGAGTACCGTCGTGGCAGCGACGCGGCACAAGCGGCACGCAACATCAACGACGTTTACGGAGCTAACACTACAAACCAACGCACATCCTGTTATTGGTTTGCTCGCTTCCGTTCTGGAAATTTCGACCTGGAAAATGAACCTCGCGGTCGTCCGAAGACTTTGGTCGACAATGACGAATTAAAGGCGATTGTGGAAGCTGATGATACACAATCTACGGCTGAATTAGCAGCAGTTTTCGACGTTAGCGTCAAAATAATATTGGTCCCTTTGCGTCAAATTGGCAAGGTAAAAAAGCTTGACAAATGGGTGCCCCACGAACTCGACGATCGCCAGCGCGAAGTACGCGTCGAGACTTGCCTTGCACTGCTCAACAGACATACAAATGAAGGAATTTTGAACCGCATTGTTACCTGCGATGAAAAATGGATTCTGTTTGATAACCGCAAGCGCTCATCAAGTTGGTTGGATCCTGGTTCAGCACCTAAACAATGCCCTAAACGAAAACTTACCCCTAGAAAAGTGATAGTCACTGTTTGGTGGTCTAGCGCCGGTGTGATTCATCACAGCTTCTTACCAAACGAGGTGAGCATTACTGCAGATGTGTACTGTGAAGAACTGAACACAATGATGGAGAAGCTGGCACATCTCCAACCAGCATTGGTCAATCGCTCGTCTCCGCTGCTCCTGCACGACAACGCGCGACCTCATACTGCACAGCAGACGGTCTCCAAGTTGCAAGAACTGGGGTTGGAAGCTCTCCGTCATCCGCCCTACTCACCAGACCTTGCGCCTACAGACTACTACTTTTTCCAGAATTTAGATAACTTCTTGGCGGGAAAAAAATTCGAGAGGAAGTACAAAATGCCTTTGAAGTATTGTAGCCTCCCGTCCAGCTGATATCATTCTTTAAGAAGGGCATCAATAAACTGCCACTGCGTTGGCAAAGATGCATTGATTGCATGGGTGATTACTTCGATTAATACAAATAAAAAAATACATGAAAAAAATTCGTTTAAATTTTTTCATACAAAACGGCAATTTCATAGGTAAAGACCTAATATTATGTTAATCCTACTATAATATTATTGGGTCCTGACATACGAAATTGGCGTTTTGTCGTACTGGCCAATTTGATCTCAAATATATCTTATTTGGTTAGGAATTCCAATTTCAAATTTATACCGCTATTTACTCATGCATTTGTGTTTCGAAAACCGTTATTCATTTGTTTTTTCCTCTTTTGGTTTTTTCTTTGCGTCACTCTGTTTTCAAAATGGAAAACTTGAAATATCGTATTATTTTGAGTACGAGTTCCACCGTAAGATACTTTTTATCCGGAAAAAGTGCAGTGTTTCCGTGGGAATTGGGAATTTGAAAAAAATATTGTTTTTTTTTATGTATTTTAAAACTTTATTATTAATAGTATTGATATTTAATGCGAAAAACTGTAAACAACTAAAAATTTACAAAATTTAAAAATAAATCACGTGACTGAACGCGCCACGATTGGTCACCATAGTTGTGACGTCGTAATGTTAAAGCTACTCAATAACAAGCTACTTAATACTTATCTGTGTTTAATATCTCAGTAGTACTACTTATCATCTATGGTTTAATAACAGTACACGTTTACACGTGACTTGTCAATAATATTGAAAATTTACTGCCAAAAAAGATTTGTTAGTTAATTCCGATTAGCTATGTGTGATAAAGGATTTATTAAGGCAAAGTCTGATAATATTCCTGATGTCGATATATTTATGATAGCCAATTTAAAAAACTGACGTTTGGTTCGATTCTGCTGAAATTCGAGGTGCCAAGGCATCAAGGTAGGTCTGTTAAAAAATAATATGTAAGTATTTATTCTCCATTATATTAAATTGCTATTAGAAATATGATTGCACAGCAGATAGCACCCCGTCAGCATCACGATCTACTGTCGAACGGGACCCAGTAGCAGCCAGCAGTCCTAAGGTATGAACCTCATAAGAAGAAGGAAGGTCGGATATAATATCTGGTAGTAACGATATATTTTTGCCAAACTATATCCGATCACCAAGCACACAACGCGAGTGTTTTTTCTCTGGTTGCAATGGAACTGAAAGATGTTTAATACCGTCATTTCTACGTGTAAATTTACTTTGCGACTACAATTATTATGTGCCTACAGATTGTAGGAACTGTTCCTATCACTTGAGCACTAACTCATGGGAATTACTTTTAGAATCTATATACAATCCTATTAAAACATTTAGCTCAGAACAAATGGAAGAAATACTTTCTCTATTGAAAAAAATATGCTTATGCATTTGGATTTTGAACACATACATATCATATTGTTCACTATTATCTAGGTTTTTCATAGCAGTTATTTCAAGAAATTCTTTTAGAAGTCGAAGATTATCAGGAAAACTCAGAGGAGTATTTGCACTTGCAGCCTAGCCCTTTGCTAGTCGGCACGTTAGTCGCAAAGTATAATTTGTGTATATTTTATACAGTAAAATACAGTTTGTCTGTTCTGTAGGCGTGTCTTCGGTACTGGATTCAAAAATTAATTTTCATTTTGGTATAACTTTTGAATTATGGCGAAAAATAAAAATTAAAACCATTTTAATTAGATCGATCATATAGATTAGATGATATTATGATCTTTCCATTTATCACAAAAAAATCATTCAAATTCCCGATTATAATACTGTATTTACGCGGGCGGAGCCGCGGGCAACAGCTAGTACTTAATAATTATATACAACCACTGAACAGACCAAGTACTGCAGTGGGCTTCGGCCTGACCACCACCTCGGAGTATACCACCCGCGCGGTCGGAGATCTTCCTTTGGGGTTAGATGCGAAAATTCATGAGATTCAATTTAATTATTATATTATTAGGTAAAGCAAAAACTTTCGGTGCAGTTTTACGAGAATATTACAACCGGAGGGATGTGTATGAAATTTGGACGGTAAATTAAAGTTTATGTGGAGGAAGGTGTGCAGATAGCAAACATTTTTTAAGTAATCCTTATAAATACATACAGTTAATAAAAATAAATTTTGTCACTCAACTTCAGATTAATAACTCACACTAGCATATTGTGTTTGTATTATACCAGATGGGAAATGTATGGAAATACAAACTTTCAACTCGCCCCTTTAAGGGTGGAATTTTTCAAAATCTCTTCTTAGTGCGCGTCATTACATGTACACTGTATGTACATTGTATAACCCATTTTCGTTTAGCAAAAATGGATCACGATCACGATCTTTAAACATTTGTATTTTTCTGGGTGCATATTTCCTGGACCAATAATCAATATGTATGTACATAGTCCATCTTATATAAGACTTCGAAAATAGAACGCTAACGAGATTCGAAAGAGCATAGAAACAGCTGATCTATTGAAATCCGCCATATTTCTCCTATCCGCTCGCTAAAGTTTCTGTTTAAGGCCTGTATAAATTACTATGGCCATTAATACAACACTTGAAGGCTTTGTGACAAAAAATGTTTATTAGCAGAAGAAATCTTATAACGTCTGTATACACAGGGTGTAATTTTTTATTAGTAAGGCCGTACATCTTCTGTCTAAATTTACGTTTCTACTGTTAGCGGTTACGGCTGTACGAGCGTCTATACGTGAGTCAGTCAGTGGGGACAATGAGTATATTGATTAGATATAATCATAAAAATATAATTAGCACCAACAAAACATTTCGATTCGGCTATATATGTTTTATGTACCTGTTACCAACAATGTTATCAACTCAATAACTTTGTTATTGACAAACTTGTTGGAAGCGAATAAAGACTGGACCTTTTGGGAAATATTTAGTTGTATTTGGGGACCGCGGGACCACATTTAGGTACCTTATTATTATTTTATTATAGATATTAAATTTTGAAATTGACATATACAAACTTTATTTTTTATTGTACAATAAACATTCGTTTTTCTTATATTCATATTAGCCAAACGAGTACCCGCGAGCTATATTATTTAATTATTACTCTGAAATATTGGAAAACTAACTATACAGTTACTATTCTATAGTGCTAGTACAGTCGTTCTATTTTATATTAACACTAGTATTAATTGCCCACGGCTTCGCCCGCGTGAAATTAGGTTTTAAACTGTCATCCCCTATTTTACCCACCTAAGCGCTACGTCATACGAGAAATACGTGAGCAAAATTTCAAATTTCTAGCCTGTTTGGATACATTAGTCAATCAGCTTTGCCTTTTATATATATAAATAGATATATTATCATTATTTTAGATGTTGCCTATTGTTGCTATAGGCTACTTTATAGCAGTAACCGTACATGTTGCCGCGATAAAGTAGCCTATGTCCTTCTCCATGGTCAAATTTCATGATGATCTGATAATTAGTTTTTACGTGGAAGAGAAACAACCAATCAAATCCACTTTCACATTTAATTTTATATTATTAGTAAGGATTATCCCACGTATTAATAAGTTTTAAAAATATAAATTCAGTTTTTCGAATTAAAATCGCAAAGGGGTATTTCGAATCTAAATAATTTAAACACCCTCCTTCGATATTCCGTTCTAGTTTTCATTAACACAGAGTTCTATTTTCAGCGGTGTGCAATTTTAACGTAATGAAGCGCTCGTGCGAGTGAAGCTCACTAGTTAAGAAATTAGAAGTCACATTAGTACACGCTACAGCTCGGGATCGAACCTCCGTCGAGCGCAACTCAAGCGTTTTACTCACTAGGTCACGGACATCCAACGTCCAAATGACTTTATAATAACTAGACTTTTATATATTTGCCGATGAATGCAAAATAGCCAGCAGCATAAACAGAGTTTCGCATGCCATATTTGACCTTGCAATGACGGTATGCCGTCACGAGCGAACGAAACGAACCTAAATCACGAATACAATAACAAGTTATTCCACCATGAATATTAATGCTAGCTATTACCTTCAAATTTATTTTCAAAAATGTATATGTTTGTCTTCAGAATTGTTATTACAGTCACACGCAGTCAAAGGAAGTTAATCCGAAGTTTCGTTTATTTTGACTGGTAACGAGCAAATAGAGAAAAGTTCGGTTACTTAGGTACTAGGTAGGTACTATTCCATAAAGCACATTTTTTTCCTTTTTTTAAAAAGCGTTTTCTAGTTAATTCCTGTAATTATCTGTTCGCCACGTACATGAATCATGCCAGAAACGTGATGTTCATTGAGTTTAACTGCTTAGTAGTGGCTTTTACTTCCACAACTATTTACATATTCTAAACGGCTTCGCAGCCAACCGCTTGCCTTACTAATACACGGGTTACACGGCATTAGTTGGTTTCCGATTTTTTATAGTATAACTGGGAAACGAGCAGACAAATCGCCCAAACACCTACATTTTTAGAGCCACATCATGGATATCTCGTGTGATAGATGATGATATAAAAAACCACAATAGGCAAAGGTCAATTCACACCGAAACGAAACGATAGGCAATATGGAGCTGCTTTTTAAGATGGCTATTCAAAATTGAAATTTATTAATGACACTAGAAGATACAGGTTTTATTCGTTCGAATGTCAAGTTGCACGCGCATTTTCAGTGTATATTTGATGTCATAGGAAACGTGTTTTTTTTTTTGTATAATTTTTAACGTTCAATTTTGAACAGCTATCTTAAAAATGTAGCGCCGCGTATCATCGCGGTGTCAACTGACCCTTACGTGGATTCAAGAGATCTATGACCCCAGAAGGATACATAATATATAGGTTGAGTATGATTGATTTGCGTGTTTTTAAAATAGCTTTAAAAGCACCTAAACTCTGGAAGAATAGTTTGTAGACTCAATAGAGTCAGTAGACTCTATATGAATTTACAGACAAAAGCTTAGTTATACAAATATTACACTTGAGTCACGGTAAACAGTGAACAGTAGTTCATCTTCATGCAAACGTGCTGCGATCGGTTTGAATGTGTGCGTGCGCATAAAGATACAGCGCTCTCAGTGCGGGCCTCCGAGAGTAATATTCTGTGGCGCGGGCTGTGCCGTGACCGATCGCGTACGTAGGTACCGTGATCACGCGTATTAAATAGTATGTCGGATCTCGTTAGCCTGCATTACTTTATAATTTACAGCCCTTGCACCAACTCGAGAATAGGCAAATAACTCGCCAGACGGCCATAGATGTCGTACTGTTCTCTGTTAACCGTGCTTAAGTCTTGACCCAGTAAAAACTTGCTAATGGAGGTTTTACAATTATATAGCTTTCGCACAAAACTTTTCGCACAATCATAAAGAAGTTTTTAAATGACGCCTTTTAGACGCTTTCAGATGTAGGTAATTTCGCTTTCCCTAATCACACAAAACCCAGTTGTCTACAATTTATACTTTTGCATGCTGTATTACATATTGTACACATTTTAGTTTGCTTTTGATTAATAACCCTTTTTACTTTTCTTTAAAGCTCTGTTTAATTGTTAACAAAAAGTGTTCAATTTAGCGCGATACGTGTAGGTACAATGCTTTATTTATATATACTTAATATATGAAAAAATATATAATACTATCTTTTTATAGGAGAATTGCAATCCATTTTTGTCTTAAACAATCTTATAGATATTATCATCATTATCAGTCATTTACTCGAATATGTCTCCTCTTGTTTGATACGGGCAAAAAAGTAAAATATAAACAACGTAAATAAAATGTAATAAAACTGCAAAACATAACCGTATACAGCTTCCAGTAGGAATTTTCAACGGCCCTCGACGAAATTAATTGACAAGTGTAGTTGTGGCTGCTTCTGTGTTGGCTCATCATGACTGAAATTGTAAGGCAGGCAGGCCTCGAATTTCGCGGTGATCGGTGCGGCGGCGGGCAGTGACAGCAGCGGCGACGCGCGCAGACGGGCGCCATAGGCACCGCTTGTCAGAAATGTACTCAAGAGTTATTTTATACTGCCCAAGTATGTACTCATTACACTCTCTATTCCTTTACTCTCGTAACCCAGACGACATAGATAGTAATAATTATTTAATAATATAGTATCGAATAACTATCATCACTGGTGATTGTTAGTAGGTCCATAGATCGGTAATGCTTATTTGGGGAAATACCACGGCCTCTCAGAAAACTGGCATGAAATAACACTTGAGTTTGTTTTGCTGAGAGAGTGAGAATAGCATAGGCATTTCTGTATTTACAACTTTCTTAAAATGTGTTCATAATAATATTAATAATAAATTTAACTAAAAAGAGAAAAATATTATTTTTAAACAAACAATAATTAAAACCTACTTTCAAAGTAAAAATGCACAAAAAGTATGAATTAAAACTTATTTTCTATATAATTCCCCTTTTAAATTTGGATAAAATTTTAACTATTTCTCTACTCAATCTTTTTAATGTTGAAGTCGGTACCAGCAAATTTGAACGAGTTCTAAAAATGTTCTAGGACATTGTTTGGATAATTTCGACAACATTATTAACTGCAACAACATATCAATAATTTCGACTCTCTTAGTGTCAGTTTGGTTAATTTTTGCGTTGTTCGGAAATTCGGAATTTGGTGGGTTTGAACCCCGATAAACCTAATATTTTTGGGATTCTTTTTATTTTTTTTATTTCACTAGAGCTCCGAGCAAAGCTTGGTTACCCAGGTACTGGGTGCTTAAGTTTTTTTTTTTGTTTTTCAAAATTCTTTATTCAATATAACATTGAGTAAATATACAATTGGATAGACACAATTATATAGAAACATACAATTTCTTTACTTACAGGCTGAGTGCATCTCTTAGTGCTATCTGCATGATTTTTATCTAATTTTATTTCGATGATTAATAGAAATAAAACTAAACTTGTTTACATACGGCAGTACTCGTAAACGCTTAGTTAGCGGTTCACTTTCAATAACATGAAAATGTAAAATCATGGGTGCTTAAGTGATAATGATGATTAACATATTAATAACTACGCGCAAAAACTTTAGGAACTCCAACATTTCCAGTCTTCAGGAGTTATAATGTTTAATATAAGGTAACGATAACATTTATCAACAATGGTTTAAAAGTATGATTCATTTTGTCATCAAATACTTATTATTAGTATTACGAGTAACATAGCCAACGATTCCAGCAAATATATAAATAGGAACAATGTCCAGTGTTTGTCGCGCAAATCACAGGTCAAGCAAAGTTGATCAACCCACAACCGATCAACCCTAAACCAAAACCTTTATACCAATGAATTTTAAATCATTCTTTGTGTGGATCGTCCTGTCTCTCGCGTGTGGTAGTGCTCTCTCGGTTGCTCCGCGTTCTCGTGCCGTCTCGCGTTATCCGCGTCGTAGTGACTCGCTCACTCCGCGGTAGTGCCGTCCCGCTCGGAACGTGTCGAGTGTCCCTCTCACTCCACGCTCGTGCCGACCCGCCCCTTGTGCAGTGCCGTTATACCCCATTCGCGATCGTCAATCTTCTCGTTATTCGTTAGAATAGCGAGCGGATTGCCGGCTGCTGAAGGGTTGCACTGCCCTTGGCCTCCCGTTGGGAACTTGTTCCCAACGTCGGGTCACGGAGAGCCAGCCTTCCCAGTGAACCGTGCAAGTACGTACACTTATAGTGACTACTTTGACACTGAATACGTGTTGTGTTTAGTGTACCTGTGCCGTGTGTGAAGACCCTTTGTGTTGTGAGTACTGTTTGTAATAATTACTTTTATATACATGTGTACATATGTGTCTAGTGTTAGTAACATTGTGACATTGTAAACATGTCGCCTATCCACGGTGGACGCTAAATTAGTGCCCCGTCACCATGGCCGATCGTGGTTCGCGGCCACAAAGCCGCGACCGCCCCAGCCACTCCCGCGCCAGCTCTGGTGCGTCGCGTAGCTCCGCCTCATCGAGGTCCAGCTCGCGCACGTCAGAGCGCGCATACCTATCCGCCATCGAGCCCAGCTTGAGCGGCAAGGATACCGCTCGCCCCGGGCCGTCTTCGGCATTCTCGCGGGGGTGTACTGACACCCCCCGCCCCAATGCCTTCCGACGGCGACCCGCCGCGAGTCCGGGCCCCCGCACCGCCCAGCCGATAAGGGTTCGGCCTCTCCACCGCGCCCTGTGCGCCGAATCGAGGAGGTGAGCGCTCCGCGCCCACCGCCTACACCATCTACTGCGAGCCCACAGCTCGCCCTCCCCTCGCCGGCCTCCCCGCCCGAAGAGGATCAAAGAGGGGTGAGTGTGCCTGCTCCGAGGGCCCCCGTACCGGCTCCCTCGTCGAGCACCATGCCCCCGCCCCCCGCCCCGCCCGTGCAGGTAACTAAGAGACAGCGACAGGAGGTGTCCTCTGATGTCTCGCCGCCTGCCAAACGCGCTGACCGCCCGGCCACCTACGCAGCAGCGACCACTGCTGCCCCCACCGGAACTCCACCGGCCCCAACCTCGAGGGCCGCATCGCCGATGGACATAACCACGGCAACAACCGCGGCACCATCGCGGAATGTGACTTCGCCACCGCCTCCCCCCGCACCCCGCTGCCCGCCACTCATCGTGGAAAAGCTGGAGGACTGGGTGAGGCATTTCAGCAACCTTGCGGAGCTCCTCGGCCACCCCCCCAACGCGAAGCCGCTGGGACTAGGGGTCAAATTCACCCCTGGAGGGGAAAAAGAATACCGTGTCGTCCAAAAATACCTGGACGACCTGAGCAATACCGAACATGTAAGTTGGTATTCCTACGCACTACCGCAGGACCGTGGACTTAAGGTAGGCATCCGCGGCCTACCGGTCAACACCCCCACCGATGCCATAGCCGCCGCGCTGGGAAAGCAGGGATACGAAGCAGAGTATGTGTCCCGGATCCTGGCTAGGAAGGACCGCCCCGGCTGCGTGTACTTCGTACTGCTGAAGCGTACCCCGGACCTGCTGCCCGGGATCTACAAATTGACGGAGCTGCTAAACATGTCAGGTATTAGGGTGGAAGGAAGCCTGGCGTGGTAAGGACGGCCCCGCCCAATGCCACCGCTGCCAGCAGTTCCGGCACTCTAGCCGGAACTGCCATCGTAGGCTGGCGTGCGTCAGGTGCGGCGAAGAGCACCGCGCAGCTGACTGCCCCCGCCCACACACCGAGCAGCCCACCTGCATCAATTGCCAAGGGGCCCACCCGGCAAATAGTAAACTCTGCCCGGTTTATAAACGGGAGTCCCGGAACCGCCGTGCAGGACCTACTGCCCGCACCTATCGTGCCCCCCGAGTAAGTCACGACCCTCCCATTACGGAGAAAGAGGTCCCCCCCCCACTACCTACGGCCACATCCCTTATGGCCGAGGCTAACGCCCCCACCCCACGTCCCGCGTCATCCACAGTCCCCACCCCTTCTGTTCGGAAGAAGAGGACTAGAGTAAGGACGAAGAAGAAGGGCCCCAAGTCCGGAGCCACCTCTGCGGCAGCAACGGACTCGGAATACGAGCCCCTCGCGCTTCCGCTCCCTAAGGCCGATGCCACCTTGTCGGCCCCCCCCTACCCCAGCGCGTCCCGCGCCCCCCGCGCACCTCTCGTGCCTCGCGCAAGGTTCCGGCGGCCACTACAACTACCGAAGTGGCCGAGGTCGTTACCGAGCCTGCCAATCCAGCAGCAGTTGCCGCCACCCTGCCAGCAATCGCCCCACCGCCCTCTCAGCGTCGTCCCAGGAGAGAGGCCCCCGAGGCCCCTGAATCCACCGCCGAACTAATTCGCGCTCTCTTCTCCCTGGCCCTGGATATATTTTCTAAAATTCAGGCCGGGGAAGACATATTTACTACTCTTTTGTCGGCCCTCCCTGAAGGGGCCTCCCTCGCTACCAAATTAATCACCAAATGGCTTCCCACGCCCCATCCCCGTTAAGGATTATTCATTGGAACGTCCGAGGGGTTCGCGGAAAAATGGCTCCGATCCGTCATCTCCTCAGGGAACAGGAGATCGACATCGCGCTCTTAAGCGAAACCCATCTCTCCCCCTCGGACCGATTTCATGCTCCTGGGTACATCTTATACCGCCAGGACTATCTCGGCGGAGCGATAGCGTGTAGAGGCCTTGCTGTCTTGGTCGGCAGGAGGATCCTCCACCAACTCCTCCCAACCCCCTCGGTGTCTTCCCTTTATGCGCTGGGCATCGAAGTGGCACTCGGCACCCACCGTACCCGCATATTCGCGTGCTACAAGCCCCCGGGGTCACATTTAGATATCTCCATCCACAGGCTCATGAGCCGACTGTGATTGCCGGAGATCTAAATTGTAAGCACCCCGAGTGGGGCTCCCGCGCGCCAAACGCGGACGGCAGACGACTGCTTGCCGACTCCGAACGAGTTGGGTACACGGTGGTGGGTACTTACACCCCCACCCATTACCCTGAGAGCCCCTCGTATTCCCCTGACGTCCTGGACGTGGCAATCGTCCATCGCATCGCAGGCGACCTTCACCAGGAGGTACTCGACGTGGCTCATGGCTCCGACCATCTCCCGGTCCTGGCCACCATCCGAGCCTCCCCGGTTAGTGTCCCTCCCCTCCCCTCTTACCCAGTCCGCGACTGGGACGCCTTTTCCTTGCAGCTGCACGAGAACACTCCAAATTTCCCGGTGAACTCTGCTGAAACCGTCGAAGCCATGACGGAGCAGCTCACCGGGGCGATTGCAGCTGCAATGGATGCGGCTACCCAGCCGCCCACCCACCGCCAATACAAACGGCCCCCGTTACCTCGCCACTTAGCGAACCTGATCGCCGACAAGAGACGCCTGCGACGACGATGGCAGCTCACCCGATGCCCAGCGTTGAAGACGCAACTCAACCGCCTCACCGCTGAGGTAAGATCTAAGTTAGAGCTCCTCAGTGCGGAAAACTGGACCCGACGCATCCAGGAGGTGGGTGAGGACTGGCCCTCCCTACACCGTTTTTGCCGCAGTCTTACCAGAGCCACTGCCCCTGTTTACCCCCTGCTCCACCCGGATGGTAATTTAAGGTACCGTGCAGAAGATAGAGCAGAGATTCATGCTGAACACCTCGAGCGCCAATTTTCACCACTGCCAACGACCGCAACGGACCACGCCCGAACGGTCTCCGAGGAGGTAAAGGTATTCCTACTCTCTCCCTCCTCCCCCCCCCTCCTTCTCCTTCTCTCCGAGGGAAGTGCAGAAGGTGATCGCACGCCTTAAACCTAAGAAGGCCCCCGGAGCAGATGGTATTCCCAACTCTGCCCTTCGTCATCTCCCCTTCAGGACGGTGGCCGCCCTGACCCGTCTGTTCAACGGAATCGTCAGGACCGGACACTTTCCCACCACCTGGAAATTGGGGATAATTACCACTATCCCCAAACCCCATAAGAACCTGAGAAGGGCAGAGGGCTACCACCCCATTACCCTCCTCTCAACCATTTCAAAAACCTTTGAAGTCCTTCTCCTCAAGCACCTTGCTCCCCACCTCCCCCCTCGCAAGGACCAATTCGGCTTTCGGTCGGAGCTGAGCACCACTCTCCAGCTGGTAAGGGTCATCCACCACTTGTCCGTTGCGGCCAACAAGAAAGAATCCTCGGTCGCAGTCTTTCTCGACATGGAAAAGGCGTTCGACTGTGTTTGGCATGAAGGTCTGCTCTTCAAGCTCATCCGAGCCAACGTCCCACCCCCTCTGGTAAGACTCATGGCATCTTTTCTTTCCGACCGCACCTTCAGGGTGCGTGTCGACGGCGTTCTTTCCAGCGAGCGTCCCATCACCGCCGGCGTACCTCAAGGCAGCGTGCTCTCGCCAAGCCTGTATAATTTTTACGCCAGCGACGTGCCAAAGGACCCGGGTACCACCGCAGCGCTATACGCCGATGACACGGCGTTCATCACCAGCTCGCTAACACCCGATCATGCCGCCCTGAAACTTCAGAGGACGCTGGACCTTCTCCCTGACTGGCTGAGCAACTGGCGACTGTCTGTGAACGCAGGTAAGTCCCAGGCGCTCGCCGTCACCACGAGAACGGGATTCCCAGCTCCTCTGAAGATTGGAGACGCCGAGATACCATGGGGAAGAACGGCGAAATATCTAGGTGTCATCATAGATCGCCGTCTCTCCATGGTCGCCCAACGCCAGCACGCAGTGGCAATGGCCAAATCGGCCACCGCGCAATTGCACTCCGCCTTCTCTTCTCCTCAGATCCCCCTCAACATGCGGACGGCCTTGTATAACACATACATCAGGCCCCGCCTCACCTACGCAGCACCTGCGTGGCACCATCTGCTCTCTGCACCCCAGAAGAGGACGCTGCAGAGAGCCCAGAACCGGGTGCTGCGCTACATTGCGGGCGCCCCCTGGTACGTCCGCAACTCCACCATCGAGAGGGATCTTAGGATGGAGAGCGTGGAGGCCTTCGTGGCCCGACTCGCCAGCAACATGTTCGCGCGAGCGGATGCCTCGCGCCTTGTCGAGCTGACCGACTTGGCGCCGTGGCACGCCCGCCCGCCCGACCGCCACATCCTGCCGAGGGACGCTGTCCCGCCGGCAGCCCCATCGGACCCCCGCCACCCCCGAAGAGGAGGAGCCCGGGCGCAATGATGTGCCCCCCCCCCCCCCACCCCAGAAGAGGAGGAGTCCAGGCGCAATGGCGCGCCCGAACACCGCCCTCGAAGAGGAGGAGTCCCGGCGCACTGACATGCGCCACACCGAGGCGCCTGTACAGGCGCTCCACCTTCGCGGGATCGCAATCCCCCCCCCGCTCCTTCCCCTACACCGGTAGAAACCTAAACCTACCGGTGTAAATTTCAACAAATCGTCTGGGGCCTGTCGGAGTGGCAGCCCTCTTGCCACCCCGTCGCCTCCTTGACGCACCTTCCCCCCCGACAAATAAAGTCGGGGCCCGGAAGACTTTCCCCTACGACTTCCCCCCTTTCCCCAGGTCGTTCGCGTCCGCGGTCCGGTAAACGCGGCGCGTGAGGGAGTGGAACCACACACGTTTCCCGGCCCCCGGGTCGGGACCCCCACGCGCCGCTTGGAGCCGACCGCAGGTTTCGGTTGGGCCTGGATTGGCACACGTCATTCCTTCGGAATTTGTGGTGCCCCCCCACGGGTTTCCCCCGCGTTCTGCCGCGGGGGGTCTTCCCAAAAACTTGACTCTTTGCGCCCAGTACTCGTACTGGGCGCGTCATCCCAATTAGAGGGGCTATGCCCCTGACGTTGGTAATCCGCCAAGGCCCTTTTCAGGGGCCCGGCGTCGAGTGAGAAGAGTCTCCTTCTCTCATTCTTTGTGTTATTTATTTTATAGTTCTCCTCAATTTTAGTTTTCTTAAGCAATATATTTACATTTTGTATGTTTGAAAATTGAACTTTTCGATTGGTTGTTGTGTTATGCAATCGTGAAAACTACAATGTAATCCTACTAATATTAAAATTTTTAACCGTTATCGGATGAAATTACGAATACTTTTGACGACATCTGTGGCTCAGTGGTAAGCGCGTTGGCGCTGAAGGCGGAAGTCGCGGGTTCGAATCCCGCCGAAGGAACAAAAAGTTTTCGGAGTTCACGATGTGTATTAAATATGTATATAATATAGTCAAAATATTAAATATATTATGTATAGTATAAAAGTATTCATAAATATACTTCCCGCTGTCTGGTACCTGTAACACAAGTTACACAAGATGTGGTGTGAAGCGTCCATAAAAATATTATATTATTGTAAAAATTTTACTTTTATGTCAATTGTTCCTGTTTGGGCTACTGAGCTCTCCTCGATACGAGGACTGAGGTTGCATAAGCATAGGTACACCACGTTAGCCTACTGTGGATTGACAGGCAATTGTGTAATAGATATTAATATTATCATTCCATATTATGTTTAAATAAATAGCAATCATAACAAAGGGGAACAATACTTACACTGCATTTACATAATTATGCTAAGAAGTAATAGGATCTCCATTGTTTGTAACGTAACAGGGCTTGAAGATCAAATTCAAATTGAGTGTTGTTGAGGGACTACCATGATTGTGTTGAGTGTCTAAACTATATTAGGTGGACTGTTTACGGTATATTAGGCGGTACCTATATAGAATATATATATACTAAAGACGAGAGATGCTATTTCACAAAATGCGTACCGTATTTTAAAAAATATATATCGAAGATTAAAAGGTATAAGCGTTAAAAATTAAATTGATTAGGAGAGCAGTTTAAAGTTTAACATTTAAGGCATATTTTTATGAAAGAAATAGACCAAAGGCACAAATTGGCTTTTTTAAGTTTTTGATTTGGCGACGTTTTATACCGATTTTGCGTCGTTCAGATCATTTGTGTGTATTTGAAATTCGGGCAATTGTAATTATTGTACTATTGTTTTATTACCTTTTAACCGTCATTATCCTTCATTTAAAAAAAAATAGTCTGCTCGTTAGCCAGTCATACGGCTGAAAACTCAAACGGTAGCAACACGCTAATAATAGTGGCAGATTGTTATTTAGGCCCCTAAGGGTAAAGTAACACAGAAACGAGACGATGCACGACGCGGAGCTGCATTTTTAAGACAGCTATTCAAATTTGAACTTTATTTACTACACAAAAAGATACACATTTCATATAACAACAGTCACATACTACACATGTGCTGTGCAGCGCGGTGCATCTTGACATTTGAACTCTTACAATGAAACGTTATCTCCTTGTGTAAGAAATCAAGTTGAACTTCGAATTGCTATCTTAAAAATGCAGCGACGCGTCGGCATCGTTTCATTTCGGTGTGAATAATTAACCCTAACTTCAAGTCAAGTAGCCTCTGAGAATTTCGCCTTTACTCTGCAAAAACGCTCAAAGTAGTAATTACATTGATCAACCACATTTCTATTTCCCCAATAATGCGGAAGACGGAAATTCCTGAACGGAATTAAAATTGACTCCAATAGAATACGTGGTTTGTTATTTATGTAACCTGTTAGTGCATCTTTTACGATTATATCCTTTTGGATATACTCGTAAATGGAATACAATGAAATATTGACAATATTGATGGATGGGCAATATTGGACAGTGAACATGCCAGATTTAAATTGAAACCAGATAAAAATTTTAGGAATCCATAATATTATTTTATGAAACTATTGGTGGCAAATATTGTATACTGCAATTCACGCGCGAATTCGTCCGCCTGGATCCCCATTGCACCCGCGTGGGGTGTGTATTTCTACGTCATAATTACTATCAGTATGCCAATATTATCCTTCCGTTAAGTTGTTGATATTTCACTTTCAAACTTTGGACTCCCATTTCAGTCCTTTATAAAAATGAATTTAAACAAACTAAAAAATATGTATCTACTCAATAATAATTTCTACTGGACAGATATTAATTTTTTATACAAACTTTCAATCCTTATTTTACGAATTCGGAGGGTGTATTTTAATAAACCCTAAAAGACGTATTTAATTAAGAATATTAATCTCAATTTTCATCGAAGTCGGTGCAGATTTAATGATTTTCCATACAAACTTTCAACCCTTTAAGGGTGAAATTTTTCAGAATCCTTTCTTAGTGCTCGTCCACATTGTAAATTTAAACTACTGTCTAAATTTCACGTTTCTACGGCTGTTCGAGCGTCTATACGTCAGTGAGTCAGTCAGTGGGAATATCTCCTTTTATTTAAATACCAATTAAATACCAATAATACAAAAATATTTATTTGACCGGGATTCGAACCCACCACATTCCAAATTTCCGAACAACTCAAAAATTATACATACGCAAACTAAGCTGCCAATCATACCACTAGCACAGTAATTTTTGGCATTTTAAACCCGAATGTGCGGAAAAATTCGTAGTGAGCAGAATTTTTGTATACAAGTACACCTTTATTACAGCGTTGTAATGAAGATTACATCTTCTTAAATCCCGCCCGCTAAAGAAGTTATAAAGGTCAAATGGTCACGAAAGTCATCAGTCGCTTTCTCAGGGCTCTAGTCAGATAAATGTTTATTATTGTAAATAAGCGTGGGGTGCAGTGTTTTCACCTGTACGTTTGTTTGTATGTAACCGACTCCAGTGGATTTGATTTTTATCCACTTCAAACGGTCAGATTTCGTTTAAAGTGATTCTTAAGATATTATCAAAGTGAAGATCCTTCTCATATATCTACCAATAAAATGTTTATAACTATTGACACTATGCACTCCACGCTTTTTTACAATAATAAACATTTATTTTTCATTTACACTATTCTTAATCCAAATTTATTCAATTTTATTTTTATTATTTGGTTAGATTTTCTATAAAAGCGTGTTTTTTTTTGTTTTTTTAAACTATAATAAGTTTTTTCCTTTTTAGTACGACTTGCCAAAGAGTAAGCCTGGAACTGCACGCATGCGTAATTCGCGCACTAGTTCTATCTCTCTTACTCTCATGCAAAGGATGCGGAAAGAAATTGATGAATCCTGGCGAATTTAATCAGGATAATCTGATATTTTAATCGAATTATTGCATTGTCATCGGTCTTTGACAGGTGTGCAAAGTTTGAATTAAATCTGATCGTTCAAAGTAGGACAAAATCGAGCCCAAAGAGGTTGGTTACAAACAAGCAAGCAAGTAAGCAAGCAAACATACAGGTGAAACTAATAAAAGCGTTATAAAAACGGTTAATTTTACAGAAAAATGCAAGGCGCATTTCTTGTATATAATTTTACGACAAACAATTTTTATAATGACCACTATAATTGACCTCGTTGCGTCGCGAGATATTTGCGAATGAAATAATTTGATTTTCGTGACCTTTTGACCTTTATAACTTTTTTATCCGGCACGATATCAACTGAAAATCACTGGAGTAGACATAATAGAGTCGAAGTCGAGTTCTAAGGGATAAGACCTAGGTTGATCGATCTTTCTTCCCAAAAACTTCCTGTTTACTAAATTTCATATACTTGCAACCGTTTCCGAGATCCCGATTATATATATAAAAGATTAGCTCGTTCAAAGTATAAGATAGATAGTAGAATACCCGTACTCATATAACCCGCCATATCCCTTTGGCGCAATTAAAGATCACTTTAACATCCACAGCCTCATAGAGATCCTGTTTAAATTGACTAAATGAGAGATGCGATTCGATAAGTGAGTGAGAATATACTTAGAGTAATGGAGTAGAGCTCAAGAAGTTAGAAAAGTTTCAAAAGTCCCAGGTTAGGGTTACTACTCTTTTTCTAAGGACCTTTATAAAAAAAACACGACACATAGTCGATCCTGTTAGTTAAACAATACACGAAATTAAAATAACTTTAAATACTTCATACGTAAACTATAAATAATAAGGAATATCTAATTCTAAGATAATTCTAATTCACCGCAAAGATATTTTTTTGTGCTGCGTCGGACGTAGGCTCCTCTAAGAATTTATTAAATAATCCAACATCATATTGGTTCAGTTAAAGATATAGTATTAAGGGCCGGTAAAGCATTAATCGGCTAGTTGACATAAATCAATGTAGATGACTGATATTGGAACGAAGTGCCTTATGGCGCGTTGCGAAAGGGGGCTAGGCGGAAAAAATTAAGACTGGCACGACACTTTTTGCCACTCGAAATCACAATGTAATAACTACTATTTAGTATGATACAAAAACGACCTTATCACCTTGACAATAATGTCGAATTTAGCAATTACACATTGTGACTGTTATCGGCATTCCTTCGACGCGCTTTCGGCCATCTTTGACTACTTAGTTCAACTGTTTGTTTTGTATAATATAATATATTATATCTATACAGATAAACAAATGTGAAGTGTCTGTTTGTAATTTCAATATACAGCTTTTATTTTCACTTTATGCATTTAAAAGTATGATCGGTACTTACAATAAAATATAAATTGTTAACATTTTATCAATTCTTCATTATCAACTATATATTTATATTATAATATATATATTATAACTTCGTTCCATCCGGTTTCTTTCCTCTCAAGTTTTTATTTTTACTGAATAAATGAATAGTACTTTAAAATTTAAGTAAATTCTGAGAAGCAACATTTTAAAATATAGCGCTTTATTTAAAGATTTTCGCAAATCTCGTAAAAAGGTTACATACAAAAATCGCTGAAACTATGACGTGACGCCTTCGTTCATTTTTAGGGTCGCAAGAAGATAATTTCTAAAATCTCCGACTTTTGTGCGTTTTTTAAGTTTTAAATATATTATATTATTACTAAATAATGCAGTTGTTTTTAATAGTAAAGTAAAAATATTGAAACTTTTTGTAATTTTTAGATGAACGTATTTACAAAACTACACATAAAATGTTACAATTTTTAAAACTTATCAAGTACTACTAAATACCTCAATAATGCTGAATATAATAAAAAAAAATCTAGTCTTCAAAGGCTAAAAATCTCATATTACGTATTTGCATAAAAAAGAAAATAGAATCATTAAAATACATCTCGATTCGCTCGTTCACAAATATCGCGTAATATTCGAATCTCTTGAATAATCAAGTGAGGTTCCAGGATATTTCGGGAACTATACAAATTAGTGACATAATGCGACGAATTTGTAATAAAAAAACATAGACTAAAGTAGATTTATCTATTCTAGTGGTCAACATTCATAATATTTTAGTTTATAAGTTTCACCTTTTTAGGTTTCTGTTCCGTAATTGCTTGACAGTTGTCACAAAAACTAAAAACAGAATAAAATGAAAACACGTTTTTTATACGGAAAAGTTATCTGTGTGAAAAGTTATATTTTCCATACAACAAACGTGATTTTTGCCGTTTTTTGCTCGACATTAATACAAATAATAACGCCAACAGGTAGACGCTGAAATGTTAACTGAATATTGAGTTGGCCTTACTTACAGGCCGACAAACGAACACTATAATACATAAACGTATATATTATAGACGAGGCATGCTAAAACAAAAACTGTCCCCACTTAAATGTCCATTTTGACATTGTGGTATGGTGAAAACAAGATGGCGTAACTTTTTATTGTATGAAGATTTGTTCTGTCAAATGTACGTCATAGCCTTCTTCTATCTTTAGTTTTGAAATCTTTGTTATAATAGCGATTGTAAGTGATTATTATATTCAACTAATAGTAACAAGAGTATAAAGAAATAGAAAATAGTATATAATTTTCATTCAAACTAAAAGGTTTCGGTTTGTGATTTCGTACACAAACAATCTTCATGTGATAATAAATTAAGCGCTTTGAAAGATTAATTGAGTCTGGAAAAGGACCTCTGAGATTTCTTCCGTTGGCTTTCCTCGACTGAGACACTTTTTGAGATAAGATGGTATTTTATACGCAATAGGTATGATAATAATATTATCTTCTTCTAGCTTTATAAAAATTCGATAACGCTACGAAAACTTTTTTGCAAATTGGTTTCTGATTTCAGTAAGAGACAGAAGACAGCCGCAAAATACCAAAACTAAAAAGTTTAAAAGTAGCAAATGAATTATCTTGATAGTGATGATACCTTTCTACTCTTACCGATAGATTATATATCTGGAATACCAAAAGGAACGTAGGAACACTAATTTACTAAAATTTTACACGAACAGTCTAAACCCATGTTTGCAATATAAGACTGTATTATTAATAGCAAATAACAATAAATTAATTACAAGCGTTTCGCTATTAGTTGGCCTAAAAGCCTACTTCCGTAATAGATATCAGTATTGTCATAGGGCACGCGAATTGACTCGTGTCGTTTTGTGATAAGTTTATGACGAAACATCAACTTGGTACGTGAGTGGCTATCAGTGGCGAAGGTTGGTTTTATTTATTTATTTATTTATTTATACACTTTCTGCACAATGTACAATGGCGGACTTAATGCCATAGGGCATTTTCTACCAGTCAACCATAGGGTGGTGACAGAGTCAAAATACCAAGGTGCTTTCCATCTAGAAAAACACAAAAATTTAACTAATACGAAAAATTTAACTATACGAAAGGTCGTGTAAAACTAATGATAAAAATAAATACAATAATATTTGTAGCAAACTAGATAAATGTTACTAAAATTAACATAATACATATCAAACTAATTATACCTACATACTATACTATAATATACAAGTACATAAATGATTTATTTAACATAATATACATTATACATATACCATACTGCATAATTACACGATACTAACCAACCAATAATTATAATAAAATGTTCATGATTCTGCCAAATACTTCAAATACAACTGTCGGACTCTGCGCTTAAACATATCTCTGGTTGTGGACATTCTGATTTCCGTAGGAAGAGCGTTCCAGAGAAGAATAGATTGGATGTGGAAGGAGGAATGGACTAGACTAGAACTATGTTGGGGACTAAGGAGAAGTGCATTATTTGAGGAGCGGAGGGATTTATCATGACTACTAGAAAGATATTGGAAGTGGGACTTTAAGTAAGCAGGAGAATTGGGTGAGTTAAGGAAAGAGTAGAGCATACACATGTTGCCTGAATAATATACGGCTACCGCGTGATAGAAAAGTAAATATTATTTTTGGTTGAACGAAGTCGTGGCAAAGACTATATTATATTACCTACTAACGTCATTAGATTCGATTTTAACGTCATCGCAGCTATGTGTGCGTGGCTAGACGAATAATATATGCCGGGACGGCGCGCGGCGAGCGGAGCGTGAGTTTTTTCCAGCTACAATTTTCGTTCACGGGGCTGGCCGCTAGTCGTTTCGTGCTTTGACATAACATAATTGACAGTATAATATCATAATATTTATAATAGATGTGTCTGACGCAACGTTTAAAATTATTTCGGTGTCAACCTCAGGCTTAAGTCAACATGGCTGACATTCGCCGGTGCTCGAGCTGTAATTTGTAGAGAGTGTCGCACCTGTGGTCGTGGGTAGGTACAACATCAAATTAAAAATAGTACTTAATTATTACACTCTTCAAATTAATACTCTGTTCAGATCCAATTTATCTAAACATAAGCAAAAGAACGATAGTACGCTGTACGATGTAAACAGAGAACCGTTGGACAGCTAAGGCCACCTGGCGAGTTTTTTGCCTACTCTAGCGTTGGCGCAAGGGCTATCTGTCGTTACTTCATATTCTTAGTTATATATTATTTTTTCCGTATCATAGAACATCACTAGGTTTTTATTTATATAATATAATGAAATGTTTTACTCATTCATAAATGAC
This sequence comes from Phengaris alcon alcon, assembly GCA_037179445.1. Taxonomy (NCBI): domain Eukaryota; kingdom Metazoa; phylum Arthropoda; class Insecta; order Lepidoptera; family Lycaenidae; genus Phengaris; species Phengaris alcon. The sequence goes on from JAYRCH010000091.1 coordinate 241,778, forward strand.
GTACAAATAAAAGACATTTGAAATTTTTGGATTATAAATTGCATTTATTAAATAATAATTGTAAATTTTATATTTAAAAAACCCCCCTCGATCCTGCATATTCGTAACGCTTTAAAGTTAGCAGATGACGATAAGTAAATTCTCATCCATATGTATTCATTTAGTAAAAAGCGTTTAGTTATACGCCCGGCGCGCACGCACACATTCAAACCGATCGCGGCACGTTTGTATGAAGATGAACTACTGTTCTTATACTGTGGCTATAGTGTGACTGTGAACTGTGACTGTAGAAGAAGTTCTATAGCATTAATATGATCGAATTTAACCTTTAACTTCAAACTTAAAATCAAACCTGCTATAAAGTTTATGACGTATGGCCTCAAACTAACTTCCAAGTTATGAAGACTTTTGGTGTGATGATCTATGACTGAATATATATTTTATACGCTTGGCAAATGTACACAATCACAGGGAAACATGGCATTTAAAAAGGATTTAAGTATATTTTTAACCTAGTCACAAAAACAGGGGTGTTTTAAGTTTAACGCGTATGTCTGTGTGTCTGTCCATTGAAGGATGAAGGCAGCGAAGTCTCAGTAATAGGATCCCGTTTTTACCCTTTGGGTACAGAACCTTAAAAATTTAACTATTTTATAACAATACTAGACGTTTCCTGCGAAGTCATATGTGCAAAAAGAAATCCCGCGGCACCTACAGTACATTATGGCTGCGTTAAAAGTTGACTATGTATATTGTATTTACTACTAGAATATCAAATTTCATCAAAATCCGTTCAGTACTTATTGCGTGAAAGAGTACCAATCATCCATAAATCTATACATACAAACTTTCGCGTATACAATATTAGTAAGGATAAGGTTAAGTAGATCCATTATATTTATTAATAAATAAAATTAATATAATTAAGTAGACCCTGAATTATCAAGCAGTGAGCGAGCTGATGCTGATAGCTAAGAACACTCTCGATCATGTTAGCTTTCAATCACGAAAACTAGATCAAAATTGGTTCATCCGTTTGGAACTACGACGCCACGATAGTCACACAGACATACATACACGTCAAAATTATAACATCCCTCTGTTTTGGTCGGGTATTAACAAAGCGATGGGAAAATAATATCAGAGACAAAACCCTCCTCGCGTGTTCAATTTCCGAACTATGTCGATATAAACTTGATAAATTCTATGACAATTCAGTAAACGTTGAACTTTAAATATGAGATATAAGATATCTGGGTAACCAAGCTTTGCTCGGAGTTCTGATAAATTTAGAATAATAAAAAATCACAAAAATATTTATTTGACCGGGATTCGAATCCACCGAATCCCGGTTATCGGGATCAAAATCGCATTGACATAATAGAGACGAAATTTTAGAACGAAGTTCCATATGGGGCGATGCGGAGGGGCCGGGAAAAAACGTCCGTTACGTAAGATTTTTATGTATAGTCTTTATTATTTTCTTTATACCTCGAATAGAACTTAAAATTAATATTTTTATAATAAGGAACTTCGTTCCTATCAAGCGTCCCACGACACCACACGGCTTTTTTAATATAATATGTTGCACGACGAAAGAAAAAACATATATGTCGCCGCTCGAGCGCGACTACGTTAATGATAATTTATTAGAAATTAACTAGAATTCAGAGACGTTTTGTGTTTGTAAACCCAGAGGTTACTTAAACTTCCGGGTTACTAAGTAATAATTTAAATTGTCGATTTCATACTTTTCACCGCGACGATTATTCGAACGCGGTCTTAACTAAATTTTCTATGCTGATTGAAGTCTTTAATTATTTTGATTATTTTACCAGAATGCAGACACATTTTTGTTGTTTAAAATAACTTCCGGTTTTCCTACTTACTAATAATTTAATATTCATTTTTGTTAACTACAAATTGATCACCTCCGGTGATTTTAAAAATTATTTAGTTATAAACATTGTTTAATATTTTGTGATAATAATTTTTGAATCATGACCAGTGGCAACACAATGGCTCTGCCACTGGTCATTTAAGCTTCAAGTTAATAATAATGATAATTCTAAATTGCATAATAGTTGAAACATGAAATCCATTATTATTTTGGCAGAATCGATGCCCATGATAATGTCAGATAATATTTTTTTATTTAATTTATTTATTTTTAATAGACATTCCTATCTATCTGATTTTCGATGCACAGTTTCTAAATAGGATAAAACCTATCTAGATCCATTTTTCTCCCCCAAAACTGCATACTAAAGGACCATGCAAAAAACTGTATGGGCTGTGTCCCCACCCACCAACAGATTTCCAACCTATCTCATTAATAGCTTTTGCCACGCTGATATAATTATTTAGTATGGCGAGATTTACCTCAGGAGTGGGGTTTTGAAAGAAATTGGAATTTTATATTTTTATTGTTTTATATTAGCGACCACTCCAGCTTCGCACAGGTGCGATATATTTATTATACATATAAAGCTTCACCTTGAATCACTCTATCCATTGCCGAACACTGCATTAAAATCCGCTGCTTCGTTTAAAATATCATATCGAACAGGAAACTGAGTACTTTTCTATTTACTTCATTAAGCGAACAGGAAACTGAACGACTTCATTTTATACTCTGTAAATATTTTCAGTAATATTCTGGTAAAGTAAGTTAACTATTAGTAGAAATATGCTAAAAAAAAGAGACTAGTTAGACACAGTATGGAAGTCGTATAGTGTTAAGCCATACAGATTTGGCTATCTGTGTATGGGTAAGTGTATTTAAAACGATATAAAAATAACAATAATTTACTAGGAACATGTAGGTTGTATTTACTATTTTCACTACTGAATACTTCGCTACAGATCATACGACATACAGATCGCTACGCATCATACTGGTAGGAATGCTACGTAGGACCTCGCTACGCGCTACACTACAGGCTACGCGTTTACGTAAGTTTTCACTACGAAATACACTACTATGTTTTAAACTAAATATTACTTTTTATATTAGTTTATTATAGTCGCGTCAATAGATATTTATTCTACAAAATCAAATATAAAATCAATGTTAATTGAAAAATTTCGTGTTTTACGTGTTTAATAATAATATTATATACAATTCATATTATGAATTGCACTGTATATAACAGCTTATTTGTGTATATTGGAAATCCATTTGAACCATCGAATTTTAATTATAAACTTCAGCCTGTTGACTGTGGAGTGCAATCCATATTAATATTTGTTTTGAGCATGCTCGTAAACAAAATAACATTTTTATTTTTAGGTATAGTTAAATGATGTAATTTCGAATGTTTTTACAATGATGAAACCCAGCCAAGTTCAAGTCGGACTAGCGCGCTAAGGAATAGGTAAATTATAAATTTTAACAAAAACACTAAACCTCCGAAAAAAAGCAAAATAAATACACTAAGCAGTCAAAAATAATTCTTACCTCAAAATAAGATGCTTTTCGATTATTCCATTTTTTTTCTTCTAATTACTACATGTTTAAGCTCATTCATCGCGAGTTTTCTTTTTGTTGTTATAAATTATAATACACAACTTAACATTCAAATCTGTCAGCGAACAATGAATCACTCCTATTTTCGCATCCTTGAGTAGGTTTTTTTAATATTGAAACGGGACCAATTTCTACACAATAATGATGTAGATTGTAGAAGTTGTTCCCAGTGATTTTAGATCCAGAGTATACCTAGACACAAAATATCACGTTTTGGTAGCATATTCGGCATGGAATCCATCACCAAGTCTACTATTTGGTGACAACGAGGTCAACTTGGAACCCTTTACAATAAAAAATAATTATCAAAATCGGACTGAGTACTCTGTAAAAATTTACGATTGGTTATACATAAAAAATATACGGGTTGCCTTGAGAACCTCCTCCGTTTTTTTTGCGGCGGTTAAAAACGTAATAATGACGTTTTTTGTAGGAGATAGTACTAGGAGGATATATTGTTGTTATAGTGGCATCATTTGTGAAAATTTCAACTGTCTAATTAGCACGGTTCATGATATACAGCCTGGTGAGAGACTCAGGAACAGACGGACAGATGGACTGATAGTGGAGTCTTGGTAAAAGGTTCCCGTTTTTACCCTTTGAGTACGGAACTCTAGAAAGGTAAGTATGCTCCCTGGTGTAATTTGTGTTTAAGATAATGATGGGAAGTAATGATATCAAAATAAACACAGCTGGGACAAAACATAGTTTGTTTTAAAATTCTCTGCACTTATTAAAGGGATCTAATGATTTGTTTCTAATGTTTAAAACATTTAAATTTATGGAAGAGTATTAACAACACCAGAAAAGTGATAAAAGTAAAATTCATATTTACAGAACGTTCTTTTATTTTTAGGGTTCCGTAGTACTACAAGGAACCCTTATTTAATCGCTCTGTCTGCACGTCTGCCTGTTTGTCCGTCCACCCTTCTAACTACTGTAATTATGTATATTCTTCTGGTAATCATAAAGTAATAATTATTATATATTTTAGGGATGGCTCTCCATACATGTAAGATTCTAAGATGAACATTTATTCATAAATCTCCATTTTTCATTCTATACCATCGTGTGGGGGGTCATCGAATGAGTATTTTGAAAATTAAAGTAAGGTTTAATACATTACTTTCTTATAAATAGTACTATATTTTTTGAGTAGGCTTCCTCCTTCTAGGCCTCCAAAGTGGCTTAGAAGTTGGTCGCACCCCTATGGTATTTCTAAAGGTAAAAACTTGTAACTTTTTATGTTGATAGGTAATGCTCAATACTTTTTAGGAAAAATATTTTGAACGAAATCGGTCAATACCCTTTGAAGTAATTTGAAAAAAACTTATTTCGCGTTGAGAATTGCGTCAAAATGTACGGTTCCGCGCAATTTCCTTTTGTGGGCACGAAGTCGCAGACTATATCTAGTATTAAATAAAACCTGCCAAATACGTGTCAGGCCACGCATAGCATAGGGTTCCGTAGTCAACTTATTATTTAGTTATTTTTGTACGAAGTTTTCCAAGGAAGCATATTTTACCAGTTAGGCCTCGATAACTCCTGAACGAATAAAGTTATTGAAGTTATTATAGTTTTCTTTCAAAGTTCGTACTATCTAGTACCATCATGATTTATTTCAGAAATATTAACACTGATATTCTCACTAAAGTTTTCACTCTTATAGTTTTTAAAAACATTATGCACTATATATAGCGTTCTTTTAATATGCACTCACTATATGTCAACTGCGAGGCCTCTGTCCTTGACAATAATATGGAATAGTATATAATATGTGGAGCATAAATCATTTCAAAATAGATGATCCACACATTTTTACAACAAAGCTAAGAATGCATTTAATTTAAAATTTTAATGGTTTTTTCGTCCCGACTACTATTTAAGAATATTTTCCATACTTTGAGATCTGTCCAACACTTCAAAAATACAAAAATAACGACGTGGATTTTTATTAAAATTCAACAAGGGTTGCGAGATGGGAATAAGGCCAAATGGGAAGGAGCCTTCAGATCAGTTGTACCTGATCAAATTCGCTCAATGCAATCCTTTGAGGTAACGTCACCGGTAGTTGACAAGCAGAAACGTAATTAGTGCTGTGTTTGATCATGTATGAAGTGTATTGTGTGCTATTTCTGTAACACTCTACTGCTATGTAAATGTTATTAGAAAGCTACCTGAGTAGCACTTACATTATGTAAGGTTACATTACATTTACATTACTTCACAATTACTATTAAATTGTCATGGGCCACTTAAAATAAGAAAAGAAAATCGGACTCCAAGTTTGTTTGTTTGTAACGCTTTCGCATCAAAACTTAACGAAATGTATGATAAGTCATACCTTTCTTACTTCAATTTCATGCATGAAAATGTTCTGACACTAAACTCATTGTATTATAGTTTGATTTAAAATGTAAAATGAATAAAAAATCTTCAAGTTTCCGAGGACTTATACATTACAGCGTGAGATTCTGATGCGAGGTTCTAAGTTGAACTTTATAGTTTAATAGTATTAACTAATTTAATTCAAATAAAGCTGAAATAATGTGCTATGAATGTATGTTTTAGAAAATTCTTTATATTCATTGATTATTTGTGTTTTATTTAATACCTACTTATATCAGATAATAAGCTTTTTATCACGATAGGAAATAATCCTACTAAAGAAATCTGATACTGAAATAAACATTAAAATAATTTTAGTAGTCTCGGGGCCCTTATGATTTCGTCACGTCCGTCCGTCCGTCTTCGGCTTACCATATAAATGGTTAGTGCTAGAAAGATAAAAGTTTGCATGGATACGTGTATTTACTACGTCGACAAAGTGCTAAAATACCGTTATTGTCAAATTAGTGTCTCAGGTTCGAGCCCCGGTCAGACTAATATTTTTGTGATTAATTTTTATTCGCCATCCGTTAATTAACCGAACCGGCCCGACAGAGAAGTCGGGTGGACCATGGCAGACCACGCTCCCTTGAACGCCAACTAACTAACTAACAACGTAATTATTATTATTAATAATTAATTAAAATTATTATTATATATAAGGATAAGGTCATATTCCATCCACGAGGTATTACATACGTCAAGACGGCGTCAAGACGCTCGCGCCGCTATTTTGGCAGTGCGATCCCACGATTCGTAGACTTCGGTCGTCGACGTTACAATTGTTATTCGCGTGCAAAGCAAAACGTTACTTTTTAGTTAAATAACCTATTATTCTCTCATATTTTTTACTGTGAATTGTCATATAAGGATATTTTTATGGTACTAAAGAAAAAAAATACCTCGATTTAAGTTGAAATATTGCTAGTTCTTAGGAAAGCCGGTAGTTCCGTATAAGGCCAATCATAAATTTGACGGTTGGTCTTGCTAGGGCACATGGGTCTTACAAGGAACATCTATAAATAATGAACATCTAAACACTTAGTTTTTAGTTATAATACGCACGTATTAAAGTTAAAAGAAATATAAATTAATATTTCTTTGTTTTCTAAGAGTTAGGTTAGGGTTAGCTAAGGAACATTTTATCGACCTCTGTGGCTCAGTGGTTCAGCGCGTTGGTGCTCAAGCCGGGGTCGCGGGTTCGAATCCCGCCGAAGGAACAAATAGTTTTTCTGTGTTCCTGAGTCATGGATGTGTATTAAGTATAATATGTATAAGGAAGTAATTTTAAATCGAATCATTACCTGTGATGAAAAGTGGATCCTGTACGATAATCGGAAACGCTCATCGCCAAAGCCAGCTAAAGCTTGCCCCAAGCTAAAATTGACTCAAAAAAAGTTACTTGTGAGGGCTTGGTGGACTAGTGCCGGTGTCGCTCACAACAGCTTTCTTAAATCTGGCCAGACAATTACGGCAGATGTCTTTTGCCAGCAACTACAAATCATGATGGAAAAGCTAGCTGCTAAACAACTGAGGTTGGTCATTCTCTCTAGGCCACTGCTGCTACAGGACAACGCTAGACTACACATTGCACAACAGACGGCTACCAAATTAGAGAAGCTTCAATTGGAAAGTCTAAGACATCCACCGTACTCCCCGGACCTTGCTCCAACAGATTACCATTTTTTTCGACATTTGGATAACTTCTTGCAAGGGGAAAAAATCAACTCCGATGGGGCAGTCCAATGCAAGGCGCATTGGACTGCCCCATTGCATGCAAAGATTTTATTGTTCCCTGTCCGAATGGTTTTTTTAGTAAAGGAATTAATGAACTACCTATGAGATGGCATATATAGCAATAGTATAATACTTTGATGAAATAATATATTACATATATTTATTTCATCTATTATATTACTATATTACTTTACAAAACGCCAATTTCATATGTAATGACCTAATATTATAGAATTTACCCTCTTAGAGTGTAAAGTTAGGGTTAAAAGTTTGTATGGTAAAAATTTAAAATCTTCAATGATTGCAATGAAATATTTAATAGGGTTAATAAATTCAATTGATTGAACATGTATTTTAGCCTATTTTGCAAAATATCCTCTGGGGGTGTAAAAAAAGAGGTTGAAAATTTGTATTGTGAAATATCAACCACTGGGTGAATTGTGCTGAAATTTGAAAAGCAGATAGTTCTTAGACGTAGACATGTGTTAAGAAAGATTTTTTTCAATACATTCCATATGGGGTACAAATGCACGGTTCCACGCAGACAAAGTTGTGCTCAAAATCTGGTTATTTCTAGTAGCCTCCAAGTAAATTGAACAACGCAACTGCCTCAATCGTTTTCCCAAAATGGCATTGAAATAAAAGCTTCGTTCCTGACCTTGTTCAAATAACATATTGATAGCTTACCCACAAAATAAACAGTTAGGTCAGTATCATGTTATCAACCGCTTAAATAAACAATTCACTCAATACCCTCCTAAACTACTGTAATATGTAGGGAGCCATTTCAGAGTTCATTGCCTTGAATTCTTCATTATTTACTTACTTAAAGCCATCGTGTACTTATTTTATGAGTCACGTAGTGCGGAGGTTCCGAAAATGTCCAATTATTTACATGAGGATCTCGGTTGAGGTTTCCTCAATTTTTCAACTAACTCGAAGAATAACTTCTCTTAAAGTTAGTTGGTCACACGGTAATCAATTATTTTGAGCCTTGTAGTATTTTTACGTTTTGTTATCCTGGTAACAACAATCCTATTATGATCTTCCTTATTCGTATTATAAATGCGAAAGTTTGTTTGCATGGGCGTTTGTGACTCCTTCACGCAATAACTACTGAACGGCTTTTGATGAAATAAGATGGGTGAACCATGGAAGGCCACTCTAACGAGTAAATGCTTTTCTTATTCGTACCATATAAATGATTATGAAATATATTAAAGATTTTTACTATATTATACATATTATACTTAATACACATCCATGACTCAGGAACACAGAAAAACTATTTGTTCCTTCGGCGGGATTCGAACCCGCGACCCCGGCTTGAGCACCAACGCGCTGAACCACTGAGCCACAGAGGTCGATAAAATGTTCCTTAGCTAACCCTAACCTAACTCTTAGAAAACAAAGAAATATTAATTTATATTTCTTTTAACTTTAATACGTGCGTATTATAACTAAAAACTAAGTGTTTAGATGTTCATTATTTATAGATGTTCCTTGTAAGACCCATGTGCCCTAGCAAGACCAACCGTCAAATTTATGATTGGCCTTATACGGAACTACCGGCTTTCCTAAGAACTAGCAATATTTCAACTTAAATCGAGGTATTTTTTTCTTTAGTACCATAAAAATATCCTTATATGACAATTCACAGTAAAAAATATAATATAATAAAAAATATATATCCCTTTATTGTTGTGTCGGTTGAGTAATGTAACGCAGCAGTCGACGCGCGTTTGTCGGTTTGCTGCACTTAATTCATGAGGAACCCACCTTTCAAGCTTTTTCACCTTCCCAATTTGCTTCAAGTCCATTAAAACAGTTTTATCACTAACACCGCAGCCTGTAGCTAACTCGCATTGGTGGCAACAACGGTTTGCGATGGATCCGATTCCACAATAGCCTTCAATTCTTCGTTATCAATTTTAGTCTCCGGCCGTTCACGGGGCTTGTTCTGCAGGTCAAAATTTCCAGAACGAAAACGTTGGAACCAAAAACGCGCTGTGTTTTCTTTTGCGACACCACCACCATACAGATCATTAATCCTTCGAGCCGTTTCTGCAGCACTGGTGCCACGGTGAAACTGGTACTCTAAAATAATACGATATTTCATGTTTTCCATTTTGTAAACAGAGTGACGCAAAGAAAAAACCAAAAGAGGAAAAAAATTACGGTTTTCAAAATACAAATGCACGAGTAAATAGAGGTATAAATAAAAAAAATGAATTCCAAACCAAAGAAGATATATTTGAGATCAAAATGGTCAGTATGACAAAACGCCAATTTCATACGTAAGGACCGAATATAAGGTTAGGTAAAATCAATTACGGATGTTTTGAGCATATGATCTACTGCTTATGCATAGACGTTTAGGCAGAAAAATAATTGTTATACTCGAAAAAAAATCTTTATATTTTTTGGACGAGATTGCGTTGAGCGGAGATTCACCCATTATGACATGATTTTTTTTACTTTGAGTATGACAGTAAATTTGTTGCCTAAACTTCTTTATAAGAGCAGATTATACCCAAAACATTCGTAGTTGATTTTACCAAACCTTGTATAATATTTTTATAATACCTTTTACCAATCCCTGAAACACTTATCTAATGAAATGTAATAAAGAGCATAAATCTTAATTTATACATTTATAAATATAGTATTTAATATTTTGTATACAAACTTTTAACCCCTTTAAGGGGTTGTGAGTTTGTGTTAGAATTATATTTTTCAAACTCCCTTCTTTCATTTTTATACAAGTATAGATGCAGATAAAACGCGACAGAAGTAATCCTGCAAAAACCCCTCGGAAATAGTAGTTTTTAATAGAAATAACAGACGATGTATGAAAAACAAACGATTCCTGAAACACATTAAGAACGTGGTTGTAGAGTAACGAAGTTTAGTCTTTAATTAAGCAAATAATAAAAATCGACTTCCAAAGTAAAATCGCTCAAAAATGAAATAAATCTTATTTTCTAAATAATTCTTCTTTTAAATTATGCTAAAATTTAAACTATTTCTCTACTCAATCTTCTTTATTTTGTCGTCGGTACCAGCCCAAACAATATCCGTAATATTTAATAGAACAAACGTTCAAATTTCCAGTTTTCTGAGAGGCCGTGGTATTTCCACAAATAAGCATTACCGATCAGCGGACCTACTAAACAATCACCAGTGATGATGATGATGATTAGATACTATATTATTAAATTATTATTATTATCTATTGCTATAGTCGGCGGCAAAAATGTAGCAGTAAGCATTAAATATACCTATTATAGTGATGATAATGATCACGAATATAATTTTGGCAATAGCAAAATTTCAAATTTCGATATCGGTGCACTAAACTCTGATGAGTAGTGAGTACCTATGTCATTCAACAAAATATTGTTGCAGATAGGTTCACAAACGGAAAAGTAATGTTCAAAGATATCCGTGTAGGTGTAAAATACTATGAGAAATATGTATTACATCATCATAATGTGAGGATAAATTATGTTCTGATGATGGTGGTGATGATGATGATTACTGTAATTGACGTAGTGGTCTATGCTTTCAGTTCTTTAAACAACGCCGAAATCCTCAAACATGTCGTCAGTCAGGAGTTCTGTTCAGTACTTTTGGATCCAGGGTATACCTTGGTGCAAAATCTTACTTTTTGGTAGCATATGCTTAGATTACTTCAGAAAAAGTCGAAATCACTATATGTGTTCATATAAATTTCGAGGAGTTTCCTCGATTCCTTATGGATCCCGTCATCAGATCACTACTTTGTTATCAAAAGGACCAGTTTGGAATTATACTCTATACATCAAAAAAAGAATTTTGGAAATCGGTCCACAGACAGCGGAATTATCGTTGAACATACAAAATAAATATACCGCCGAACGTATAACCGCCTCCTTTTTTTGGATGTCAATTAAATATCATGTTTGACTAACATCTTGTAACTATCTTACAGTGTTAACTAAGTGCGTCAACATCACATCATTAGCAGAGTATTAAGAAAGAGCTATTCGATTTTAAACTTTGCTGCAAATTGCAAAGTGGAAGTTCGGTGTTTATTACCCGAACGAACCCGGGAGAATAAAGACGACGCAATTAAAATGTTGTTTGAATGAAAATATTAAGCAAAGTTAGACAAAATATTAGTATAAAGTCTAGACTTTCAAACACTAACACTGTACTTTTTAGGGTTCCGTGGTTCACGTCTCCGTACCCTTATAGTTTCGTCATCGTCGTCCTTCCTCGGCTTACCTTCCAAACGGTAAGGCTGGAAATATTAACAAAGTGCTAAATTAAAAGCACAAACATTTTACTTTAAACGAGCAATTCTTGTATTTTGTATCTATATTATTATGTTAATGTAGCCCGTGACTTCGTACGCGCAAAAAAAATCTCGGGCAACCGTACATTTTGCTGCGATAAAAAGTAGCCTATGTGTTAATCCAGAGTTTCGTTCAACTTTTATTGCGTTTGTAATATTAGTAAGAATTGTGGTCACCCATCCTAGTTGGAACCAAGATCGGAGTTGCTCAGCATGAGCCTATCGCTACGAACACAAAGCCTTCGAGCTTCCACTAGTCACCAGTTCCTCATTGTGTATTATGTTTAAATGATTATTACCTATTACCTACGTAAAATTTCAGCCAATTCAACTGATCGGTTATTCTAAAGCATTTTATAATATATAATATATTACTTACTACATTTTAGATTATTATATTGTTTATTGATATAACTTTTTTATTTATGAACCAATTGAAATGAAACGAGCACTACATTTTAAGTGGACAAATCAAATATCTTAATCGGTTCAGCCGTTTCTAAGATTAGCGTGCATAGACAAAGAGACGTACAGACAACAGACAAAAAATTCTAAAAAGCATTGCTTTGGGTTCTGTTTTGTCGATAATGAAATTTTTTTATGTACCTATCTAATATATTTTTTAAATCATTTTCATTCTTTATGGTCGCGGTAACTTTTAATCGCAATTAAGAATACAGATGTTTTGTAAGTAAAACGTTAAATAAACGATCAATAAATATTTTTGAGGTTTAAATTGAGCTTAGTTTGATTAACTATACTGTTTTCAAAACTTAATACACAGACAGATCTTTATATTATAAGCCGTGTCATTATATTATAATCATCCCTTTCATATCCCATATCCCTTTCATTATATTATAAGCCGTGTTTCATTGAAAAACAAGAGTAGTTTTAATAGCGCGAATTCTCTATTATTTCACGTTTATGAAATTCTGTGCCATTGTAGTTTGATTATACACGAACTTTTATTTCAGTTGATTTAACAATTTCGTTTCAAACATGAATTTTACTACCACATTGTTTTTTAAATTGCATAAATATAGTATAATAATAATAATAAGTTCATCTACTTCTTTGAATATTAAACTTTAAACGAGACTATCTTGTTTAAATATAATCGTCATCTCAGAAACGGTTAATACTTAATAATAAATAATAATGTAAATACTTCCGTATTTACATGAAATTTAGTATGCATGGAGTTTTGGGGGAGAAAAATAGCTGTAGCTAGGTTTTATCTTTGAAAAAAAACTGCCCATTTTTAAGTAGTATATTATGATTTTATCCGTCGTGCAACAATATAACAATAATTTTTACTGTTATAATGTCAGTCCGATTGGCAGTTAGGTGATTTTTTGCGTTGTTCGAAAATTCGGAATATGGTGGGTAAAATATTATACCCCGGTAAAATATTTTTGTGATTCTTTTTTTATGTGATCTTCAAGAGCTCCAAGCAAATTCGGTTGCCCAGATATTTTGTATTATGTTTCAAATAACAAAATCTTACGTACTAACTACTAATTACTATTTTATTTCTATATGTTTTATCGAATTTAAAATTTAATGTATGTATGTACATATTTACTGTTTGTATTATTTATTATGTATATTTAACAGTTAGTATGTACAATACCGACAAAGTTCCTGTTTGACCAGTTTCTAAATATTTTCCTTTGCCTAGTGACAAGGAAAGTATTTAGAAACTGGTCGATGCCTCAAAATATTTTAAACACAAAGGAAGTGTTTGCAACAACTGCAGATGTGGTTGAATTACGTATGTATGTGGGCGCACGATTCAACGGCATTTATTTTATGCCTGGTCGAGCGGCAATTTCTTCGATAGTATTTTATGTAATTTAACCCACGAACTGTCAAGAAATGAGCGAGCTGATGATGATGAATTATAGATAAGAACACTCTCGATCAAGTCATTAAATACGTGTATTATATATTATAAATCTTAAAAATGTGTATAGTTTATAAGTATTAAATATCATATTTCCGTTGTCTGGTACCCGTAACACAAGTTCTTCGAGAGCTTACCACGGGACCAGATTGACTTGGTGTTAAAGCGCTCATAGATATATTATGTCAGCTTTCAAAGAACAAAAGCTAGATCCAAATCGGTTCATTCATTTAGGACGTACGATGCTGCGGACAGACACGTGAAGCTTATAACACCCCTCTAGTTTCGTCGGGGGTTAAATAGAATGCTATACTAATTATGTTTCCGAATGATTTCTAAACCTTGGGCTATTACTGCGTCAATTAATGACAAGGATTGACTCACAAATAGCACACTATTATGAACATAATACGTTTCATAACTTAACATTTCACAATACAATTTGATTGTGAAGTCTTGCTAGTTATGATATTATGGCGTATTCCCTAGATGAGGCTTGCAATGAAGTATATTATCAATGAAGTATAATCAAGATTGCTGAATCTTTATTTATTTCCGCGCTCGATTATACAGACACTTGTTTTGTAAATCGAACCGAAGATCAGTTTAATAATCTTGAGCAGCTTCAAAATCTTTCAATAAGATTCATTGTCGGCCTTGGCAAATTCCACCTGAATGTGGTATCTCCGAATTTTGCACCAAGCTCAGGTGGCTGCCTATTAGCGTTCGTCGGGATGCTCGCATACTCTCACTCGTATATTCCATCATATACAACCCATATTTACCTTCTTACTTGAAAGAAAAATTTATATATCGACGAGCAGAAATCAAGGATTTACGGTTAGTTTTAAATATTCTTTTGGAAATGATACATAGAAATACTACAGCTCATCCTTTGCAATCAGCGGGATAAAACTCTGGAACGCTTTACCAACAGACATAAAAGTGACAAAAACACTTGGTCGGTTTGAGGCATTGGTCAAACAACACTTTCTTTTCATTACTAATGATTAACACAAAGCAAATTGCATTTTAAAATTTTTAGTTGATATACCTTAAAATCAATATTCCATCCTTTTAATAGTATTATATTCTTACTTATTTTTGTATTTTAGAATATGTTTACATATTATGCCATTATTAAGATATCTATGCTAACAAATACTTATTTTGCACATTCATTAATGATACATTATTACTGTCCTCTACACGTGGTTATGCAACCACATGCGGAAGAAGTTACTAAATAGTAGTAAGGCCGCCATTGTGTTCTACATTGTTCGATAATATAGATTGTTGTTAGATGTTAAATTGTTAAAATATGTGCGTACAATAAAGATTATTTCATTCATTCATAATCTTACTTTTTATCCGCTATAATGCTTGAACACTTGTTATACATATTGCATTTGAATTCTCTTGCTGCTATATATTTAGATCTTTTTCACCCTCGATGTGTATTTAAAGTAATTTTATGATGGGTGTTTAATTCGAAGGAAAATGTAGGGATCGTTTAGTCAGCTATTACATAATATATATTTCCATTGAAAACTTTGTTACATTAAATCATAACTAAAGAATAAAATAATCCATTTTGAAGGCAGCGACGCATCGAACAGTGATATCGAGCTTGTTGCTGCGTATTCACATACAACAAAATATAGTTATTTGCGGCACACACTCGCATAATTATTATATAAATACTTCACGTATTTATTTAATAATTATGAGAGCAAATACTTTCAGTACAGTTTTACAAAAATTGTGAACCAGAGGAGTATGAAATTTGGCTGGGAAATTATAGTTTATGTGGAGGAATGTGCGCAAAAAGCTAATATATATTTATTCATTATTGCTTAGAAATACAAACAAATAATAAAAAAAAACAACATACACTACCTCAGATTATTAACACACACTATTGTGCGTTTGAGAGATTTTGTTGCACGTTGACGTATGTCAATCTGTCACACCATTTACATAATTTTAATTTTTTCTATATATGAGGCTAACTCAAATAAAGTTCAAACTTAAAAAATATAATATAAATTATTTATCCTGAGCGAATTCCAACGACAGAGCGACCTCTAGTACATTTTAATGTACGCTATTGATTTCGTCCGCGTTTGACGTCAACAGTAATAATCCTCACTCAATTTCATAATCAATCGCAAATAACGCAAAATTTAACGGTTAAAAGTATACAAAATACAAAAGGAAAATCTATTGAAATCAGGCGAATTGACCTCCATTTTATAAGGTCCCGGTCCCTTATCTGCGGTTGATGGCAAATTATTATTTACGACAGGATCCTGCATATTCAACCCTGCTAGGGCTGTCAGAGTCCGGAGAGATCTCGAACCGAAATCTGTATTTTTAGATCGATGGAGATTAGATGGACGATGATGCACAGGGCGTATCCGGCTTTTGCCTGGCTCTAATTAGGTTTTTTTTTTCACTATATGAGGGCATATTTTTACCTAAAAGTCCAGCTAAAGCGGTGTCTTCGTTTTGGCAACCCTAAACGCGACTACAGACATCATACACTTGCGGGGGAAATGGGGAATACGAAACAAATTATTGGGTTAGTTATATTTCTGTTTGCTTATATTTTGCTGGTCTTCGTAGTTGCTTTTTCTTAAAAAGTACTTTCAGCATGTGACGATAAGTCAATACTCAATAATGATGTTATAAATCTTCATCATTTCTAGGGTTCCGAAATACTTAAGGAACCCTTATATTTTCGCTCTGTCCGTCCGTCTGTCTGTCTGCTCTTCTAGCTTCTGTAATTATGAATACAAATCTATGAAATTATATAGTATAGTTATAGTTTGGTATAGTAATAGATCTCGGTTTTAACATCATAAAACAATAATTATTTTATATTTTAGGGGTAGCTCCCCATACATGTGAAATGAAGATGAAAAATATTTTTTCATCCTACCCATCATGTGAGGTATAGTTGAATAGGTCTTTTAAAATAAATGCAAGATTTTATACGTGACTTTTTTACAAAGTCAACCCTTTACGAGTAATCGGCCTCCAAAGTGGTTTATTTGCATTTCTAAACTTTGAGACTTAGAAACTTGCAATTTTTCATAGTGATAGATCATGCTAAAAACTCTTTAGGGAAATTATTTTGAACGAAATGGGACAGTAACTTTTGAAGTAATTTGAAAAAAACCTTTTATGTGGTTATAGCTACGGAACCCTCCTTAGACATGTCCTGACATGCTCTTGGTTAGGTTATTTATTTTTACAACTTCCAAAAAGGCGGTTCTAAATTCATCTAGGTATGTTCTGTTTTTTGTATTACATGATTACTCCGCCGTTTGTGGACTCAAAATTATTTTTTTAATTGTAAAGGGTTTACTCCCAAATGAGTCCTGTTGTCACCAAATGGTAGATCTGGTAATGAGACTTATGAGGAGTCTAGGAAACTCCTCAAAATCTATAGGGATATAGTGTAAATCGGCTTTTTTGAAGTAACCCATGCTTGTTTAATGGTTACTTTATTTATACTTTTTAGTGCATTTCTAAAAATGTTGTTTTTTTTTACTATGATATATATTTTTTGTTCAAAGATAATAATTAAATATCTATCAATTTATTAATAAAGTTACTTATTTAAGATTTTGTAAACAACTTTTATTATAAAATGTTTGAATTGGGTACTTGACTAATTTTTTGGCAATTATTGTAAACATGGAAATATTTTTATCCCTTTATTTTTTATGATTTGGCATTAAAAATACATATTATAACCCAAATTTATATCTTCTTTATTCTTCTTCTTTTATATATTCTTCTTGTAATATATAAAAAGTAAAAGTGCCGTTGCCGAGATTACGATATATATATCGAGACAACAAAAGACAAAACGAGAGACGACAAGAAGAGACAGAACGAGACAATCTTGTATATATATATATATATATATATATACAAGATTGTCTCGTTTAAAGTATAAGATGGATTGAAAATCTCGCTAAAACTCGAGAACAGCTGGACCGATTTGGCTTATTTTGATCTTGAAATAATTGTTGAAGTTCGGGGAAGGTTTAAACGGTAATAAGTATTGGAGGTGTAGGACGTAGGTGTAGTTATTTATTCAATCCAGTTCATAGTTAAGATAGAACGTGTGTCGGGAGAGCTATTGTTTTATAATTTCTGCGCATGTGTATGAGCTCTTTACAGTTCAAACTGTGTGTATGTAATTGCTTTTTGGACGAGAGAATACTAATATCCATTTCATTCAGCGCCCCGTTACTACCGTATATGAGATTTCTATAACATTATATATGGAAAATGTAATATTAATGCGCACAATGTTAAAAACTACGTTTTTGGTACTGTATTTTGTGAGCTTATGAAAAATATTTCAGACGATCAGTAGTTAAAGAGCGGGTGATAAATAGAAAGTTTACACGCCGTCTTACAACGGTGATAAAATTTACTGTACAAACCAAAAACCGGCCAAGTGCGAGTCGGACTCGCAATCGAAGGGCTCCGTACAAAGCGGCTAGAAGATCACGTTTATGTATGGGAGCCCCATTTAAATATTTGTTTTATTTATAGCGGCATACATCATCAATGAAAATTTCAACTGTCTACTTATCACGTTTCATAAGGTACAGCCTGGCGACAGACAGACGGACGAACGTAGGGCCCTGTCTTAACCCCGTGTGTACCTAATAATGCCGCCCGTCAATACCACTTTGCCAGTGGAACAAACAACTTGAATCATACCCGTGCTATAGCTAGTGAAGATACAATAATATACAAGTCATTTCTTCATAAGGCACTATTAAAAATGAATTTATTTTCAGGTAGGGCAAGATTAAAGACTGGCAGCTCCATATAAAATTCTGTATGAAGCTGTCAATTTTTTTTTGCTCTGTGATACTTTTTGGGTGAAGATCACACATTTAATGTATGATCTACACCCAAATAGATAAAAAATAAGTCCCCCTAACATGATCCCCTGACATTCGAACTCTTACAATGAAACGTGTGTGTATCTTGTGTAATGAATAAAGTTAAATTTTTGAATAATTATCTTAAAAGCGCCGTTTCCTATCGTTTTTAATTGACCCTAATATACCAAAGTATATTAATAAAAACTCCCCACGCCGATTCCGGTGACGGTGTCCGGTTTCATTGAGACCAGGCCAGCTGCGCTGGAGTAACTTTATAGTGCCCAAGTCTGTGCGCTACACAAGAGCACTCTTCCTTTTTACTCTCGTAACTCACTGGGACGGATAACCGACACGACTGGCGAGAGATCAGGCGCAGGTCCGACTTTTTACATGCCCATCCGACGCATCATCATTCTTGTCAGACAATCAGGTGATCAGCCTGCATTGTCCTAACCAAACTTGGAAACAGCCTTTGTTGTCGTACCAATGAGGGAATCGAACCCACGACCTCCGAATCGAGAGCCAAGCCAAACCACTGGACCATGGAGGCTGTTCTAATTAAACAAAGTATATTATGTAATTATTTACTAATCGAGACAAATGTCAACTTTCACTTATATCTTTCACTTATACCTGGGTAACCGAAAGTTGCTGGATATTCAGATAAATTAAAAAAAAGGTAAAAACATAATATACAACTTAAAAATTCGTAGTTTCCCTGAGGGATAACACCTAGCTAGATCGATTTTTTTCCCCAAAAAACCCTGCATACTAAATTTCATGGTAATACTTGTATCTCTTTTTAGAGAAATCGATTAGATAATATACCTATACAATATTGTCTCGTTTAACCTATTAAAATACCTGGATAACAGAGCTTTGCTTCGAACAATGCCATAATTATACATAATATGCATACCAAACTGCCAATCGGACTGACATAATAGAGTAAAATGATTGACATATTGTTGCACGACGAAAGAAAAAACATATTATAGCTATATAGCTTAAAAATGCGCAGTTTCCCAGGAAAAAGATCAAGCGAGATCGATTTTTCTCTCCATAAATTCCCTACATACATAATTTTATGGTAATATTTGTAGCCGTTTTCGAGAAACCGATTATATATATGCAAGATTGTTTCGTTTTAAGTATTTATTAAAGGAATGTCGTCAACTCAAATGGCACTAAAAGATTCTTGGGTCAATTAGAACTGAGTGTCAAATAAATTTACGGCCCGTTTCAATAACCTTAGATAGGTTATTACCAATAACTATTACCATAACTATATATTACATACCAATAACTATTCGTCGTTTTGTATCTCAAAAACCGGCAAATGATTGAATGAATAAAATACAGATTCAATCCAGGATAACTCTTCAATGAACGTCGTCGTACAATCATTTGCCGGTTTTTTTGCGATACAAATTTGACGTTTTTAACAAATAGTTTTTGGTAGATAGATTATTGAAATGGGCCGTAAGTATCTATTATATAATGTTACTGGGTATGTAAACGTTGTGACAGTAAAGCTATTATGTATCCAGATACACTACTTTTTGTATTATTTGAAAAAATTAAGTAGTTACCTATGATATTTGATAAAATTTTTAATTTCGCTAACTGTCACGCGAGTTCACGATAATATAACCCGGCCTGGATTAATCGAAAATTGTTCATTTAACCCGGCGAGCGCAAGGTTAATATGTGTTACATCGAGCGTAAGGTGGGTGCAGCACACCCATGTAGTGGACTAGACATTTTAATGTGTTCATAATATTTTATTTACGTTTTTATTTACTAAATTTGATTACTACTACTCCCCCCCCGCTACTCAGATGTATTACACCCTACCTTGCGCTCGCCGGGTTAATTAACAAATTATATATCAAACCTCATCTTTATTTAAAAATACATATTCGAGGATACCCCTCTCGATGGGGTAGAATGAAAAAAATATATCCCCACTTTCCATATAGGTATCCACCCCTAAAATAATATTATAAATTTATTATTATTAAGTGCCAAAACTAAAATCTATACGCTATCTATAACTGTATCAAATTTCATCCATTTTTATTAATTTCTGCATTTGCTGTCCCGAGTACAAGAGGGACATACTTTTTTTGTGTCAAGAAGAACTGGTCATTGACCCCTGGATCATCATACTCGAATTATAAAATTCTAAATAATAATATTATGTTATACCTTGTATTATTCTATATGATATTATCGATAAGAGAGAACTATTATCAAAAGTCAGAGATCAGATTAGTTCATAGATACGGGTTGCCCATAGATACATCCTGGTTCGGTTATTCACGCATGCATGTAGCCCCAGATTACTTACACTTGTACTTAAAAAATATAATATACAAAAATATTTGTAGCTTAAATTATACATATCCAGAAAAGCATTTTGTAAAAAATACGGCTCAAATGACATCTTGTACATAAAAACATAAATGCTGATGATGGTGATGTTCTGAGATTTATAAACGTCATTATGACGTCACTAGTTAGGAGACGTGAGAGTATGTGGAGAGGATATCCTTAACTTTTATGCCCCCCCCCCCCCCCCCCCTCACGCATTTGGGGTGACTTCACATTAGGTTTTGTGAAATAATTTCCTCGCACAAATGACAAAGGTGCGGCGAAGTGATCCATTCTAAATCACGCACGTGGCTAAAAATTTCAAATCCCTGTAATAGTTTTTTTTAATACTTAATAATTATATAATTAATATCGTAAATAATAATTTCTATTCGTTTGAAATTATCTAAAGCATATTTTCTTTCCACTTAAATACCAATGGTTGGTAGATTTTTCTCACCCTCCAAGATCTAATTTACTTTTGCATATTTTTTAATTTAATTCATAAGCGGCTGAGGGGCCAAAAAGTATGAAATAATGACTTCACACTCAAAAATTAAGAGGGAAAATAGAAATAAAGCTTGACTTCAGGGATTATTCAATTTGATCGATCGGATTTCAATCTCTGAATCTCTAGCACCAGTCTACTGTTAATTAACTTAACTAATTAAGATCCACTGGATCGATTTGTCGTTTATAAAAAACTTTCTTACAGTCGCTACATTTAAGTTGAAATAACTCCGAGAGACCAATCCAATCGCAACAGCATATTGCATCGAAATTCACTAAAAATTCATACCAATCCAGCGACCCGTATGCAAAGTTTATTAAAAAAAAATACTGGAATGTAACGATAAAGGTAGGAATAACAAGAGGAGCGGAACAATCGGTTTAGAAAACAATCTATGTAGGATAGTATTGCAATGTAAATGAGAGTATGCAGCAAAAGACGCTGCAACTATTAACGCTCCGACTGTTCGTGAAACACGGAACGTCAAGTGTGAGTTGGATTCAATGGCTTGGGTTCCGTATATTACCTACTCATCTGAGAAGCCTACTTAATAATAACAATATCTATGGACGCTTCACACCACGTCAATCTGGCCCCGCGCTAAGTACCCGAAGAACTTGTGTTACGGTGACCAGATCGGGATGTACACTTAATAATTTTATAATATACTATATGTTAAAGATTTTTATTACATTATACACATATTAATTACTGATACTCATATACTCATTGGAACACAGGAAACTTTTTGATCTTTCGGCGGGATTAGAAGCCGCGACCTCCGGCTTGAGAGCCAACTTGCTGACTACCAAGCCACAGAGGTCGGCACTTAAAGATGCCTACTACAAAAAAATAATTTAATTTCGCAACGTTAATTTATAAGGGAGTCATTCAGTCGAACATTATACTCCGCAAAATATTTTTTGAATGTCATTAATATTATGTTAAGCACAATATTAGGACGGTCATATCTAATGGTATTATTATTAGAGAGCTTATTACATAAACCACATTACATTACACACACTAAAAGTGACTATCAAATGCTTAAAGCACGCATTATACTAAATATTGATTCGAGAGTAGCATATACCACTAAATGTACGCGGTTTAATACACACTCATTCATTACCGTGAACGTAATTTAATTATGATTGGAATTATTAATAGTTCATTTATATTTTGATAAACTACTGATATTGCTGTCCTGGATCGAAGCGAAAGCAAATATATAAAATTTGTCCAAAGTGATGTGCCATTTTATTTCTTTGTTGCACTTTTAAATTAAGTTGGATCTGAAAATATCAGATTGCTATAATTTATCGACCCTCTGCAAGAGTAAACAAATTTCATGCTATTAATTATGACTCTGTGGGACGCTTGGAAACAATAACTACACTTTTTTGTATGCCTGTTGCCAGTTCTGGCTCCATAATATGAGACGTTGTGAAAACATTATAAAGTGCGGTCGCGGAGTACGTAGAATTTCGTACATTGACTCATCGCTACGTGAATATATTGCTATCGTTTTACACAGGTACGCGATAGGAGCGCGATAACAATATATTCGTGCACTAGTGAAAGAGACAAGCGATAAGTCAATGTACGAAATTCTACATACGTACTCCGCGACCGCACTTTATCAACGTTTTAATCATGTTTAAATACTTTTTAACCCCGGTTTATACCTTTAATGAAATTGCCATTAGAATTTTAATTTAGTGTGTTTTAGTACAAAATTTGAGCACGTCACTAATCACAAAATTTTACAATTATGTACTACGAAAAAAAAATGTGAAGTAGGTATTATATGACAAACTTTAACATATTATATTATTTATCATATATTTTGCAACAACAGAAAATCGCACTAATTTAACTTTCATTTAAATTACAAAACAATTTTTTGCAAATGTAACAATTTTTTGAAGTAAATGAAGAGTGTTGAGTTGATAGTCTCTATTAATATTATTTTTCCAATAATCACAATAGTGGTGGGTACCCCAGGGCCAACGGGACCACGGCTCGGTGCGGTAGAGTTCGCCACCCCTCGCGGATTTTCTGGCGCTAGTTATGATATTGTCAAGTAAAAGTAGCTTCGAACTCTAATCGATTCCTATATTTTTACAGTTTTTTAAGTGCACAGACAGGACAATTGTCAATTGTAGATTGCTATGATAAACAAAATGTTTTCTTCCTTGCTGCGATCGCCTCTGTTGATAACTTTGAACCGAAATGTTTTCTTTTAATGAGCACATTTTTTTAGGGCTTAAAGTTTGAACAGATTTAACCTGTAAAATAGGGGAAAAAATTACTCGTTGTTTGCGTTTAACATAAAGAACATAATAATAATTTCTATTAGTATATTATTTACTACTAATGTTCTGTTTTAGCCAGTTGACTTTATTTTATTTTTCTTAGTTTACCGGCCCTCAGGGCTTAATGTTTGAACAGATTTTAACCTGTAAAATAGAAAAAAAAATTGCTGGCTCGCTCCGCTCGCTCGTGTTTCACGTGTGAAAATATACCGTAATATTTAGTACTGACGTTCAGTTTTAGGCTATTTATTTTCTTGTATTTTTCTGAACAACACATTATTTCACGGTTTTAAGTTTAAACAGGTTTTACCAGATAAAATAAATAAAAATGTTGCTCGCTCCCACCGCTCGCTCGCGTTTAACATAAAGTTTTAGGCTTGATTTGAATGTATTATTCCAAAGTACCATCTTACAGATACTTACGATTTAAAGTATAAGTAGATTTTAACCTGTAAAATAAACAAAAAATGTTGAAAGTTAAAAGTCTGCAACTCCATATGCGCAGCAAATTTAATTGGCCCAGGTGCCAAATATTTAAATATGACCTCATTAAACATTTATTTAGAAAAATGGCACATTGATACGTAAAGGTTCGCCATCCTTGATCTAGACCAACACCTAAATTTGAATGTCACACACATCTGCATCTGAGGCTTAACCTGTAAAGCCACATCGGCTGAGACTGATTGCCTCATGCGTGGTATTGTTCTGACAGCCACTCCTGTTTCACATGGATATACAACAGTTAATTATTCAGACAAGTCTAGTTTGATAGTTTGATATTGTAGTTCAAAGACTTAATTATAATGTGTTTATTTTTACTTATATCAAATATTTTATCCAAACCATTTCAAGTAACTATTTTAAATGATCTGGCGGGATTTTCTAAATCTAGGAAAATAGAGGAGTAGAAAAATATAGCTGATAGGTATACTGCTACGAGCATTTGAAATCGATTTAAAAAAAATAACGATACTGAATTCTGCCGTACACTAATCTGGCCGCAGGATATTATGCAATTCTGCTATTGACATATTTAATTATCTGTATAAAGGCCCCCACGGACGAGAGGCCGATCGTTTCAGTTCGAACTGACATCAGTTCGGACTTCAGACTGAACGGATTCGAGCACATACACGGAAAAAATCGCATCCGACCCAAAAGACGTCATTTCGGCCCGAACAAATTCGAGCACATACGCGGAAAAATCGCATCAGTCCGTTCTGGTTTGCCGCAAGCTACGGCATATAGACTTTATTTATGGCATTTTTCATTTAAGAGGTGGCTTCCATACCTACATGTGAAAAGGGATGATTTTTTTTTCATTCTACCTTGTATTTTTAAATGAAGTCGAGGTTTCATACGTGTTTTTTCTGTTAGGTTCTACCAAATACTCTTTAGGAAAATTATTTTGAGCAAAGAAGCAAAGAAGTTGTTTATTAGTATATGTGTTGCTGCGACTGGCATCTGTGATGTCTGAGGAGTGTATATTATAAAATGCATAAAAAAGCGTTTCAAAAGTCTGACGTGTCGTGAATGCTTGTGGTCCGTCTGCGCCAAGCCTTAGGGTCGGAGAACTCAGAAATAACGTACATTACGTTGTGGACATTAGGGTGAATTTGCTATATTATATTGTAGAACTTCGCTTCGCTGCGCTTCGAATTTGCGCTAGTATAAATTGACCCTAAGGTTAATGAAATATAAACAACTCTTTACTTTCATACTCCCTACATCTCTTCCATTATGCAATTAAGAATTGTGACGTAAATTTCAATTCAATTAAGTAATTGAATTGAGAAAAAGGCTATTTCCCCTCAGTATAAGTAGGTACTTATACTAAAGTAAAACAACTGGAAAGGTAGTTTTAAGCCTTGGTCGGATTCTTTAAGTAGACAAGCAGATAAAAAGAAGCCTAAGTTTTTACGTTTTCATAACAATTGCTTTAATCAGATTTATGAGAATCTGCCTAGGAACTAACTACACAGTCTAGGTACTTTTTTATATTTTGATTCCTAGATCTTTCCCTCTCTACATAACTATTGTGAAGTTTATAACATAGCATGTTCTTATCTAAATATTTTTGGTACTTTAAAACGGGCAATTGGCCCACCACACTTACCCACCACTGCAACTCCTGTGTAGCCAGGATCGACAGTGGTAACCAACCGCAAAAACCCTTTGATATGATCTCAGGGGTGCCCGGGGGACATGCTAAATCTGTCTTGGAACCCGCATCGAAATTAATCAGAAGATTGTAGGAGGAGTATGAAGTATTCCAGTTTCCCTCCCCAAGCAAAGCGGTAACCCAAGCAAAAAGTCAGAATTAAAGGGGAAGCACCACGAGAATAACATTTTTTTTTTTTTTTATGACTACAAGACAGAATGTAATTAAATGTTTTAATTTATAATATGACAGTTGATTACAATGCATTTATAATGACAAAAAAGTGTTGCATTGTTTCCAATAGTACTTATGACAAAAACGTTTGAAAGCTCGGAAGTTCTTCGCACAGCCCCCGAGATCTTCATAGTACACAACCCTAGAAACACAATGGACGCTGTTCAACATTTCGATTCTTTCGTCATAACAGAGATCACACTCCCAGAGTATGTGATGAGCAGTTTGTTCATAAGGGCTACCTTCGGTCGAACACTCGCATAGCGGAGACGAGACTAATGTAAATCCAAATAGTTTTGCTTTAAAGTTTCCGTGTCCTGTCAAAAATTGAGCGACGTAGTGGTCTATTTCTATCCATTGCTTCGAGAGTCGATCGCGTACCGAAGGGAAGAAATTATATAGGTGACGCCCTTTGATAGTGTTGTCCCACCGTTCCTGCCACTCAGACTTCCTGCCACTTTTGGTACTAGCAAGATTTTACCCGCAAGTAAGTCCACGTGGTACAAATCGATTAAGATCTCTATTTATTTTAAAACTAATAATATGTTTGAGCTACAGACACATAAAAAGGAAAAAAATAAAACCGGCCAAGTGCGAGTCGGACACGCGCATGAAGAATTCCGTATGAAACGGTAAAATAACACGTTGAGTGTGGGGAGGCCCCCTTCAATGTTTATTTATTCTGTTTTTAGTATTTGTTGTTATAGCGGCAACAGATACATAATCTGTGGAAATGTTAACTGTCTATAACTATTACGATTAAGGACATGCAGCCTGGTGACAGGCAGATGGACGGACAAACAGACAGACAGCGAAGCTCAGTACAGTGTCCCGTTTTTACCCTTTGGGTACGGAACCCTAAAAATTTTAATACCCTAATTATATTTTATCACCATCTTGACATTACTGTAATTTTTATTTTGCGTGAAATGGCGGTCAAAAGCTAGCAATATATTATAATTTCTTAAATGTTAATCAAAATAAATTTTAAATAACAAATCACAGTAGCTGAACGTTCTACGTAGAACTGATCGGATATCCTAAATATTAATATATTTTGTACATTTGTATATCACGAGTAAACCATACAGATCATTTAATATACCTAATCAGGATAAAGTATATAGGCTGTAACTCTTAGCCGGGAAAATGTCCTAGGGAATACGCGAAGTCACAGGAAAGTCTGTATGTACGAGTATATCTAATATATTCTATGGTAGGTGTTTGCGTGTATTTCACAAAAAAAAAACAAACACACAGATACTTTGTAGCTTGGTTAACAACATAATATAATTTACTTTGTTGCCATAAAATGTACAGTTCCGACAGGATGGACAGATATTCCTACTACACGAACGAAGACGTGAGAATAAATTTCATCGTTCCTAAATTCGAATTTTGCTTCCTACATCAAGGATACACATGGGGTTTGAACTTTGATGTTCAACCCGACTTTTATTACCACATAATAATATAACATCGTCAATTAAAAGTCTCAAGCCTTGCTCGTATCTGCCGCCGCGCCGTGATGGGACAATAACAGATTAGGTTAAAACAATTACACCCTATGAAGTCGGACATTATTTCGACTATGTATAATTTAGTTCCTTACTACAAATTACAAATTATTCTCAAAACATTTATATATTATGTTTTGTTAAATCTTGCACCTGAATGGATACTATACTCAAAAAAAAGTTTGGATTACAGTTAAATATTGTAAAATCCCGAAATTGGTTAACTTCTTAAGATGAGGTAACTTAACCCTTTGACTGCTACGCAAAAAGATTACTAAGCCGCATTAATTATTATGTGTCTGCCACGGAACAGTGGTAGGTTAGTGTTACAGCTGTCCATAAGGTGATGTGCTAAGCAGCACTTCCCTAACAAATTTTCATCAGAATCCGTTCAGTAGTTTTTGCGTGAATAAAAAAAACTTGCGCCTTTTTCATCCGTTATTGGATGATTTATACAGTATTCTCCGAGCGAAGTAACCACTCTTGAAATACTGTAGTGCCTGGGACAGTTGGTTTTTTAAATGTCGTCTGATTGCCCAAGCACATACGGCATTATCACAACACAGTCAGCCTAGTCCAGAGGAATGACTGGTCAATACGTCTAGGGCCAACCATGTGGGGGTTTCCTCACGATGTTTTCCTTCACCGTTAGAGCGCCCGTATAATGTACTTGAGATCTGAAAATGTCTCATTGGTACACGCCACAACCTGGGAATCGAACCTGCACTCTCTCGAGTGCGAATCAAACGGTCTACCCACTAGGCCACGGAGCTTGCGTGAACAATAACCATACATATTCCATACAAACATTCGCATTTAAATTATTAGTACGAATTATATTTCATGAAAAGGAAACTTTCAAAACTTGTAACGTATTATTTTTTTGTAAAATTAAATTTGAAATAAAATTCTTCCTCCAATAAAGCCTGAACATAATTCTACAATAATCTACATAATTATTACACTATGTAACAATATGAGGAAAATGCTTTGAATTAAAAACATCTGCTTTGTAAAGCTTGTAATGGAATGTAAACATAACTGTCGCAGACACTCTTTAATTGCAGACATGTCTTAAAACGCCAGTCATAAGCGTCTGCTAAGCGTCTAGCCGCTTTATAAACATACGTAAGTACCACCTCCAGGTTGAAACCTAAATATATAATAATACAAAAACTAAGTGAGTATTTTCTGATAGATTGTGAAGATTTATTTTACTTAGGGCCTGTTTCACAATCTTTGAAAAAGTATCAGATAGTTTAATCTCAGTATCAGATAGTAACATTGCATGTTTTATCTCTGTCGCTCGATATATAGTAAGCAGCGACAAAACTACCGGATAAGCTATTCGACACATTATAAGGCGATTGTGAAACAGGCCCTAAAACTAAAGAATATAAAATAAAGTATTTTTAGAAGTCAAATAACTTCTTATGTTCCTAAGCGAATACTCTTACTGAATTCATAAAAATTTTCGCGAGTTATAACTACAAACATAGTAGGAACGAAAGCTGATTTTGTATAAAGATAACTGAAAATTCATAGTGCGAGGCACTGAAGCCTGAATCGATATTCAGAGGTCGGCGCGATAGTCCTTCTATTTTGCAAGTCCAAGGTGAAACTTTTTGATTTTTGGGTCGACCAATGTTCAATGTCAAATACGCCGCAGGACTAAATTTGTACACCGAATTAGGTCTCCCTTCGCACGCGATAATAACCGCATTTTTATCCGACTCGCACGTAAACAAACTTTACTATCCGTTTACAATGTAAAATTTTATGTCAAATTACTTGATAAATCAAGGTATGCTCTAGAGTATACCTAGTTAAGACTTTTTAATTTTTTTAGTCTGCTAATTCTTGCGTGTTTTGATTACACGAAATATTTTGACATGGAAAGTTTTTACAGACGAACTTAAAGGCTTGTATTTATGTAGCTGTTTGTGTGTACTTCCTGTCATAGTAGTTAGTAGGAAGGTAGTTAGTTACGTTTGGGGTAATAGGGTGTACGTAATACGCACCTTTTCCGAGGCTTGCGGCGTGGTCTCCGCCGCTCGCCCTCAAGTTCGTTTTCAAGGCCACGCCGACGCGGGCCGCTAGCACCCCTACGTCGCTCCAGCTTGCGCTCTTGTTGAGACTCTCGCAACTCATCAACTACCGCCACTCGAGGTACGAACTCATCATCTTCAATTTGTTTTGGGGTCTGCGGTGCGCCCATCCGAAGATGGCGTTGACGCCACCACAGTACCCACGAACTTATGTTGTCGCGAATTTTGCCGAGGACCCGTCACCGATCTCAAATTCGCGTATTATCCTGCTCCAACAAAACTCATCAGCCTCGGGGGTCTTACAACTAACTTATCGCGTAGTGGAAGGCGTAGGCGGCAGTGAAAGCGTAGCAATTTTAAATCAGCAATTTCGCTTTTCAAAGTCTATACCGTTATGGGGATCACCCCTTCAGTCTTGTTCTCTTTCATCACAGGGTCCACACAAGCAAAAGCACTACTTAATCCTATACTTAAATATTGGCAGGATGGATGGCAGTCGTCGGTGCTCGCGTTTACATGTTTAGGTATCGCCGAACGGGTGCGTGTATGGGGGCCGGTCGTCGGGCCAGGCCGCCGTGACGCGGATGGGGGTCATGACTGTGCGATGGTCAGCGTGAGCAAGCGTGCCGCGAGCTGTGCCGCACTCAACAGATGTCGGAGTAAATAGCGTTACGTAACGGAGGCGGACCGGGCGCGGGCGTGGGTGCGCTTTGGAGGCAGGCGCGCGAATGTCGCTGAGGCTTCTCTTGCATCGCACGGAGCCGCCGCCCGCCCCGCGCGCTGCCGTCCGCCCTGATAACACCCTGTACCTGTGACGCTTTGATATTGTCCTTATCGCCCGACTTTTATTGTTAATATCCGCTCCATATAATTGTCACACTCTATTAATTCCCCCGCAGATTAGCTATGTTTTTAATTGCGGTGAATATAATTAATTTACTGCTCTTTTGAAATAAGTTTAAGATTTAGCTTTTTATTTTATAAATTAATATTATAGGAAGGTCGAAATAGGTTTTTATTATAGCACTTAAAATGGGTACTGCTCTTAAAAACATAAAATTCAGTTAGCTTCAGTTATTCTAGATATAAGGTGACACACCAAATTGCTAGCACTGCACTAGATTATCAGCACACCGAACAAATAGTAGAATTATAAGCTTCTCAATAGTAAATTTTTGTTTCCACTTAATAAAAACAAAAATGTAACGTTTCTGGAATATATTGCCGGCGAGACAACAACACAGGGGTTAAAAGTGCATTCCCCAACACCATTTAAGGGTCAATCACCCAATAAGTCTGAACAAATCACATAAATACCTACTTATAAAGATATTTCTTCCCAAAGTTCGTGAATACATACAGGAGGAGAGGGACTCTTGATCCTTATGGGAGACCAGGTACATTTACATTTACAGAGCCTGTTAGGCTAGTGGCTATGTCGGTAGTATACGATACCAGCAAACTTTTCCCTGTGAATTTAATCGTTAGATATGTCATTTTTTAAATGGTGGACGAATAATTATTTTTGTTGCAATCAACTTTTATTTTATAAGTTTTTATTTTTATTTATAGTTATTTAGAAACTATGTTTAAGATACTATGAATATAAAATAAATATTTATCTATGTGTCCATTTGTTTCTATTTAAAAAAAGTGTTAATCTTAATTGACATTCATGATAAATTTGGTTATAGCATAAAACTACCCCGGGTATACATGGTACAATAATTCGGGTAGACTTGATCCCCCCTTAAAATAGTTTTCATTTTTTATTAATTACTCAATGCAATTTATTCCAAACAAAGGAAGGTACACAAGAAAGATTATCAAACCATAAAGAAATGGCGGTGAAAATGGTATGGTGAAATTAATACTAAAACATCGCATGCGAATACAATAATTGTAAATTACGCTTTTAGTGGTCCAATTTGGAATAAACAAATTAAAAAAAACTATTTAAGTTCAATAGTATTTGTTAATAATAAACTTTATCATACCATTTTGAATTCATAACATATTTCCAACACATTTTTATAACACTGATAGCTGATAAGCTAAGTACTATGTACTGGTTAGTAAACAGCTGATTGGCTTACCGTGGCCTTGTATTTGCCGAAGGTATTTGGCCTAGTACATTTGGCACCAGGCCAGGGTTGCTAGGATGCGCTCTGTATGACTGATGTTATCTTAACGAGTTATAGTAATGAAATATTTTACACCCTACTTACTTGTTTAGTAAGTACAAACTACTGATTACTGTAATAATTTATGGAGTGAATAGAAGATTTAAATAGAAATAAGATTTAAATCTCTTACTTCTGTAACAAAAATTGACAGAAATTAGCAGAAGAAAATCAGGACATTTGAAAACTAGTATCCATTCATCGCTGCTAGTTTAAATACGAGTTTGATATTTCTTGAATATTTGGCTTATAAAAGTAAGTACCTGGGTAATCGAGCTTTGCTCGGAGCTGTGATAAATTTAAAAAAATAAAAAGAATCACAACAATATTTACCTAACCGGTTCGAACCCACCACATTCCGAATTTTCAAAACAAAGCAAAAGTTATCCATAATCATACCAATCTGCCAATTGGAATGACATAACAGAGTCAAAATTATTGATATATTGTTGCACGATAAAAGAATAAACTCATATAGCTTAAAAAATAGTAGTTTCCCTGAGGGATAAGACCTAGCTAGATTGATGCTACATTTCATGGTAATACTTGTAGCCGTTTTCGAGAAACCGATTATATATATACAAGACTAGCTGTTGCCCGCGGCTCCGCCCTCGTAAATACAGTATCCCACGAGAATACTTTACTTTTTCGGGACAAAAAGTAGCCTATGTTTTAATCCAGAGCTCAAGCTTCTACCATACCAAGTTTTTATCAAAATCCGTTCAGTAGGTTTTACGTGAAAGAGTAACAAACATCCATCTATCCGTATGGATAGATGGATGTTTGTGTTGTAGAGGATGAATGTATTCATCCTCTCAAACTTTCACATTAGTTAAAGGATAGTAGGATTATCTCGTATAAGGTATGAGATAAGTTTTCATAAATATCGAAGAAGACTTGGGGAGGCTAATTTTTTTATTACTTACTAGACGTTACGCGCGACTAAGATGAAGTCCTGAAAACCGTACATTTTCCCACCATAATAGTAGCCTATGTCGTTCCCCATCGACTATTGTACCAAGTTTCATCAAAATCGATCCCATAGGCATTTCAGAGCCTATTCAATGCAAACAAACGAACTAACAAACAAAATATCATTCCGCTTTATTATATTAGTATGGAAAGTATGCAAATGAATATTAATATTCGCATGTATTTTGATGAAAGCTTGTATTTTATATTTTGTGCAGGCACAGGAGTATTTGATAACTTTATTAAAATGTCCTGTAGCAAAACATGTGTTCTGAAAATAAAAACAACCTGTATATTTATATATACATATAACGCCAGTTTATATATTTATATAAACTGGCGAGCTTATGTTTGTTTATGCAAATTTTAAACTACGCGACATTTCAGTAGATAGACATAAACTCAAGTTACAAGTACCTGATTACGACCAGTGTCCTGTGTCATTCGATAAGCGTATTAAGGAGGCAGGATACGATTGAGGAATGGGACAGGAGATACGAGTATGTCGCGCGGGACGGCCGTAGTCACGAAATTCTTTCTCCCCAGCGCCGCCGCTGCGCACAGCATAGTAGGTAAAATAGACATTACACATAACACAACACAAGTACTGACTGGACACGATGAATTCGCCTTCTACTTGAATCGGTCCAAGTTGAAGGAGGACCCGTCCTATGTCTATGTATGTGCCTATGTCTGCCCGGAGTTGCAGAGACGGTTCCTCACTTGTTACTCGAGTGCCCGATTTTTGCTAGCAATAGATATTATGTCATATGACATTGAGCAGAAATTGGGAACCGCGATGACGGGTGAGAATCTGCCCAGCATACTGGGGCGAAAACACAAGGAGGCATTCCTTAAATATTGTGCGAATATAGTGAAAGTTGCGAATAGAAGAAACGGGAGTAAACTGTTATAATAAAATATAATTAAAGTGATAAAACTGTGATATTAGAGGTAAGTGTCTGTGCACTTTTTTTTTGTTTAATTATTTGCTTATGCATCATTCTTGTAGGTATTTTATTTAATACTTTTTGTATTTTATTGAATATTTTATATTACATTTTATTATTTAGTTGTAATTTTGAACTGTATATATGGTATGAGAAAAGATAAATGTAAACAAGCCCTGTTAATGATAGGGGTCAAGAATAAAAGAAAGAAAAAAACTCGTGTTATACCTGCAAAGTTTATTACTAATAATATATTTCATACGTTCGGCCTAAGGTCAAATTCTAAATCAAAGTAAAAATCTAGGCAATACAAGTTTATAGAAAGTTTCCGAGTCTTTAATTATAAGATTCCAGTCTTCACCTACGAGAAGATAACTTAGAACTCAAATACTCGCTAAAATATCGCTTTAAGCGAACGCGCTTAAAGTGATATTTTAGCGAATATGCTGAACGAAGGTCTCCCCCAATGAGCGCCAACCATCCTGATACCCTCAACATTGCTCTTTCCTGGTCAAATTTTTTTTCTTATTTGTATTAAAACTGTAGGTCCCAAGTACATGAATATTTATGTTACTTTATATTGCATGAATATTTGAAACTGCGATCATTACGCAACAAATACACCAAAAATAAATGGTAAAATATTTTACCACAAAGCATTCATTTAGCTACACAAAGGCCCCTTATATCGCCAGCGTAGTAAATTAACTCTATCAACCAATTTCTGAATTTAGATTAAAGTTACGTAACACAAGTTCAAGGTTGGGAGAGCGTTTATCCCATTTTCGGTGTTCCAAGTCAGACTGTAAAGAATAGCATTGCGTATACGGTATACTCATAAGAATTGAGAACATTTTTTCACTGCCAAGTAAGTAGAGTAACCAGTTGAAAAGAAGAATTGTTCAATGTTTTATAGGTATATTTTTTATAGGTTTTTATGACGACTCCAAACTCAAGTTGATATTATACGCAACCAATGCGAATGGCAAGGAAAGCGTGTAATTATAGAGCCTCTTAGGAAACGTTCCCATACTATGTGACCACTTCTTGCCCATTTTTTACCCCCCACGGTGACCATCCTTTTCATGTAGTGGCAAGAGCTTAGAGTATGACCGTCGCACGAGATTTTCCTAGAAGATGTTGACAACGTGACAAACCATTGACAAAACCCACCCCTCCCCCTTACCCGGTGACGAAGCGTCGTACTTTGAAGCATTGTACTTGATCATACTTTTACATTCAAAAAGCAATCTAATATTTTATCGCGTTGTCCTAGCCTTTAGCCAAGTTACCATCGCTAATTACGACGACGAAGTTCGAAATCGAAATTAAAACATAAGATCTACCTGCTAAATGGCAACTGTCAAAAACAAAACAAATGTGTTTCTTTATTAAAAACACAACGAATCAATTGTATGTATTGTATCAATTATATCGAATGTACAAACAAATTATACAGAAATGTTTGCTGCTTTAAAATAATTCATTTTAGTAATTCTTATATTTCTTTTTACTCACAGTAAAAGTAATTTAAATAAAAAAAGCAGCACGCTGAAATAAAATACCAGAATGCTTTTTAATTAAGGTTTACGGAAACATCGACAGGTGGAATAAAATAGTAAATCATACAATATAATATTCTGTTTACAAATTACATCTACCTGGATTTACTTTTAGCTAGGGAGCTGGTGGCAATTTATGTATATGTTTTTATGGTCGTTGATACTATGAAGTTATGTAGTCAACTATGTGAACTAGAGAAAAATCATAGTAAGCTCAGATAGCTCTTATTTATTGTCATTTAATTACCTATTATTTAGAAGTTATTTCGAAAAAACCTAACCAAGAGCATGTCAGGACATGTCTAAGGAGTGTTTCGTAACTATCACCGCGTAATAGTTTTTTTTTTTCAAATTACTTCAAAAGTTGATTTCGTTCAAAATAATTTTCCCAAAGAGCTTTTAGTATAATCTATTAGCATAGAAACTAACAAGTTCCTATCTCCTACAGTTTAGAAATACTAGGGTGGGAACCAACTTACAAACCACTTTGGAGGCCGATTACTCGAAAATGGTCGAATTTGTAATAAAGTAATGTATGAAACCTTGCCTTTATTTTAAATGACCTATTGAACGATACCGTACGCGATGGGGTAGAATGAAAAAAATATTTTTCATCCCGCACTTCACATGCATGGAGAGCCACCCCTAAAATAGACAATAATTATTATTTTATGATGCCAAAACTGAGATCTATACATAATCTATAACTGTACAAAATTTCATCCATTTATATTCATAATTACAGAAGCTAGAAGCGCGGACAGACAGACAGACAGAAAGACGAACGGACAAAGCTAAACTATAAGGGTTCCTTGTGTATTACGCAACCCTAAAAAAATCAGAGCTACCTCAGCTCGCTTCTATTTTTCTCTAGTTCA
This sequence comes from Phengaris alcon alcon, assembly GCA_037179445.1. NCBI lineage: Eukaryota > Metazoa > Arthropoda > Insecta > Lepidoptera > Lycaenidae > Phengaris > Phengaris alcon. Next base: position 278,312 of record JAYRCH010000091.1, read on the forward strand.
AACAGTTGCTGACTGCAGGTAGCCTTACGTTCTATGCGGCCGCGACGCGAGACCGCGACAGCTGGTTTGCTGATAGAGGTCGCGCTCGATCAGCAGACTATCGGGTTTCGGGGATTATTTAGTGGGCCATATAAATTCATACTAAGTAGTGGCTCCGGGCTCGCGTCGCTTGTCGCGAGCATCGGAAGGCTACCTTTAGTGTCAACGGCGATAAAATCATATCTCCAAATTGCCACCAGCTCCCTAGCTATTATACAGAGCTCTACTGTAGCTCTTCACACGATTTGTTCGGGCAACAATGCCTATTGAGTGTATGCTTATAACTAAGATCAACAGGTCCACTACTGGTATTAATTACAGTCGAACTCCTCCCCCCGTCCTGCCAATGCTAGACTTTCCCGAGGAATTAATGTTATGTGTAGTATTTGTGACGACAGCTGACAGCTGTCAGTTGTCATGTTGTCTCGATACCACGGGTGGGGGACGTCTGACACAGAGTCAGTCACCGATGGTCACCATGAGCCAATTCATTACTCTTGTAAGTATGGTCAGTGTCTTGGTTATGTTAATAATAATTAGAACAAATTTGTAGGTAGTTGAAAACTCTTGCAAATTATGTTGTAACTGAACATTTAATGTTCAGTAAATATTTAGCGATTGGGAATTTATTTTAGTGCAGGTGGCGCGGAGAAGGCATAAATTTTCAACTGACGTGCTTTTATCAATAATTTTCATACCCTGATATTGTGGTAAATATGTGTAGGTCTTAAAATATGTCTAAAACCTATGTTATTGTTTAATATTAGTAGTAGGTATCAAAGGAATCGTGGCGTAGCGTGGTCTGTGGTGTTCACACAATTGCCCATTGTTTAGTTCCGATTGACGATATTTTTTGCAAAATATATTCGAAACCACTATCGATGGCATACGAACAAAGTTATTAAATTCCCCTGATGGTCCCAGCGAAAAACTACGGAACCCTACAATTGTAATAATTGTAGGGTTCCGTAGTTTACGTCTCGTGGACCTGAAAATATCACAATATTATATTGTGAATATGATATTGTGATATTTTCAGTAGCTATTTAGATGGATACAGTATTAATGGATATCAAATTTAATACGTTAGTCACTTTAAACATTACATAAAAATTATAAAAGCCCTTATACACCGTACAGTTTAAATTAGCATCTTAGGAGCTATCGTAAAATTAAAAAGTACGTGCGAGAATTAAATTAAATGCCATGACAACGATGCTACGGACGGGATTCGCTTGATGCCTTTACCAACTGTACCCTACCCGCGCCCATATTACCTACATCAGAATTACGTTTAGTCTATATTAATACATAATTTATAGTTTGTGTAAAACCCAATTTCATGCGGATGATACCACAAACAAAAGCTAGTTACAACATGAATTAATAACAGATAGTAACAAACCCCAGACAAGTAAAAATAAAGTTATTGTATTGTTGTTGTACAAGAAATATGAATGATGTAACACATATTGTATGTACGTTGAAAGTATAAAGTAATATAATTTATTTACTCTGCGAAAAGGCCATTTTGTATGAGTAACATAAAACAACGTGCCCTAAGCTTCATTGTCAAAGGCTCTTCCTTCAACAATCACCTATATTTTATTTCAGTTCCAACATTTATATTTCAAAGAGTATAATTAGATACACTAAAAAAAGAAGTAAATCTCCATTTTTATGTTAAAGTTGATATTTATTAATTCTGGTGTTAAAAATGTTACTTATCGTACATAATGTTTTCTATTAATAATATAATATGTTTATTATAATGTATATATGCCATAGCATAGATAGAATTATTATCAAATTGATAGCATCAGGGTTTTATGGTTTGACGTGTAAGGGCGTGCTTATATTACAAGAATAACAAACCTCACTCATGGCAAATTGAGCTTTATCGACTAGGCCACAATGTTTACCCAACCCAACAATCACCCAACCACAATTGGGATGATTGATGTAATTAATTTCTACTCGCCTCGTCTAATTGGGCCCTAAAGCAGAATTGCTATAATAATATACAGCCTTTACATTAAAATAACCTAACCGAGAGCATGTCAGGATATGTGTAAGGAGGGTTCCGTAACTATCAACGCGCAATATAATCTTTGAATTACTTCAAAGGTTCAAAATAATTTTCCTAAAGTTTTTAGCATAATATATCAGCATGAAAACTTACAAGTTTATATCTCCTATAGTTTAGAAATTCCAATGCCATGCCAAACCAACATAAAAGCCACTTTGGAGGCCGATCACTAGTAAAAATATGTTTCATCCCCACTTCACATGTATGGAAAGTAAAAAATAATTTTACATTTTACTAAAGAAAGTAAAATGTAAAATTATTTTTTATTTATTATGCCAGAACTGAGATCTATACACAATCTAAAAATATACCAAATTGCATCTTTTTATATTCATATAGAGGCAAGAAGCGCGGACAGACAGACAAACGGACGGACGGACAAAGCGAAACTATAAGGGTTTCTTATGTATTATTGTATTACTCTTTAGAGTTCCTCTTGAAAAGTCATTAATATTTGATTATCCTACTATTCCTATTATTAGTTCCCGTGGGATACTGTATTTACGCGGGCGGAGCCACGGGCAATAACTTACTAGTTATATCATAATACTATTATGATATAAATTATATCATAATACTATTATGATATAATTTATATCATAATAGTATTATGATATAAATATATATAGTATTATTATTATTATATAAACATTTATATCATAATACTATTATGATATAAATGTGGTTAAAACATCATATTTTAAGGTTAAAACGTGACCATAATATACTGCAATTAATAAATTCAAACTGTACCTTTGAAATTAAGTGGCTGGGTAAAGCGAAGAGGACTAAGAGGTCAAGGTCTCCATGACCCTCCAAGGTTTTCACGATTATATAACTCAGTGGTTAAGAAAACTTAATTCTACAAATAATATTTAAGTACCTGGGTAACCGAACTTTGTTCGGAGTTCTGATAAATAAAAATAAATAAAAACAATCACAAAAATGTTTATCTGACCGGGATTCGAACCCACCACATTCTGAATTTTCGAACAAAGCAAAAATTATACTTACGCCTACCAAACTACCAATCGCACTGACATAAGAAATAACATATATAGCTTAAAAATGCGCAGGACCTAGCTAGATCGATTTTTCTCCCCCAAAACTCTCTGCATACTAAATTTCATGGTAATACTTGATAAACGTTTTTGACAAACCCATTATATTGTCGCGTCTAAGGTATAAGATACAATATACTGAAAGATTTACAGACAACTTAAATTTATTCTTTAACATCCTTATACCATTAAATGTGAAAGTTTGTAAGGATGGATGTATGGATGGATCGATGGATGTTTGTTACTCTTTCACGCAAAAACTACTGAACGGATTTCGATGAAATTTGGTATGGTAGTAGTTTAGGCTCTGGATTAAAAGATAGGCTTTTTGTCCCGAAAAAGTTGAATGAATGAATAAATGATTATTATTTTTCCAAGAAATTGGTAATACCTACACGGGGCTAATCGAATAGGCCTAATTGCGAGCAACTTAAAAATATACAAAGCAGATATTCACTACTTGGCTCTTTCCGACCATGAAACTGGACAGACAATTACGTTTCCCGTACACAATAAAAATAAAAAAATACAAGCTAACTTTTACTCTACTAAGCGGCGTGGTTTTCATAAGGACAATATTTAAAAAAAATTAAATTCTATGGCCTCGCTGACATTTAATAATATAATTACTCGTAATCAAACAGATTGTAAAGAAACTTTTAATAGTTTTTATGATCTTTTTGTACTATTCTACAACCTTTGTTTTCCCTGGATTAAAGTTAAAATCAACACTAAGCCGATGAAAATACGTTGGCTTACATAGGTTTGTATTTGCCCTGAAGAGAATTAAAAGCATTGGTCTCAAAAGATGTCGCTTTAACAGCCTATTACGGATATGTTTTATCAACATTAAGATATGAGCTGGTACTGTGGGGAAATTCAGTTGATCTAAATAGAGCATTATCGTGCCTATTTATAAAAAAAATATTATGCGTTATTTGAAGAGCACAATGGTAAGAAAATTTCTTACCATTGTGCTTTTACATCTGGCACAATGGCATAATGCAACATCAACGACGTTTACGGAGCTGACACTACAAACCAACGCACCACCTGTTATTGGTTTGCTCGCTTCCGTTCTGGAAATTTCAACCTGAAAAATGAACCTCGCGGTCGTCCGAAGACTTTGGTCGACAATGACGAATTAAAGGCGATTGTGGAAGCTGATGATACACAATCAACGGCTGAATTAGCAGCAGCTTTCGACGTTAGCGTCAAAACAATATTGGTCCATTTGCGTCAAATTGGCAAGGTAAAAAAGCTTGACAAATGGGTGTCCCACGAACTCAATGATCGCCAGAACGAAGTACGCGTCGAGACGTGCCTTGCACTGCTCAACAGACACACAAATGAAGGAATTTTGAACCGCATGCCTGCCATGCCATGCCTTTCAACCTGCGATGAAAAATGGATTCTGTTTGATAACCGCAAGCGCTCAGCAAGTTGGTTGGATCCTGGTTCAGCACCTAAACAATGCCCTAAACGAAAACTTACCCCTAGAAAAGTGATGGTCACTGTTTGGTGGTCTAGCGCCGGTGTGATTCATCACAGCTTCTTACCAAACGGAGTGAGCATTACTGCAGATGTATACTGTGAAGAACTGAACACAATGATGGAAAAGCTGGCACATGTCCAACCAGCATTGGTCAATCGCTCGTCTCCGCTGCTCCTGCACGACAACGCACGACCTCATACTGCACAGCAGACGGTCTCCAAGTTGCAAGAACTGGGGTTGGAAGCTCTCCGTCATCCGCCCTACTCACCAAACCTTGAGCCTACAGACTACTACTTTTTCCAGAACTTGGATAACTTCTTGGCGGGAAAAAAAATCAATACCCGAGAGGCAGTACAAAATGCCTTTGAAGAATTTGTTGCCTCCCGTCCAGCTGATTTCTTTAAAAAGGGCATCAATAAACTGCCACTGTGTTGGAAAAGATGCATTGATTGCATGGGTGATTACTTCGATTAATACAAATAAAAAATACATGAAAAAAAATAGTTTAAATTTTTTCACACAAAACGGCAATTTCATAGGTAAAGACCTAATATTAAAAACAGCAACATTACATTCAACTAATTTAAAAACGATTTATTTACCTGGTTACTAGATAAAGGCTACTACACAACACAATAGTTCATTAATGATGTAAGAATTGCCACAAAATGTAATAGTACGTTACAAATGCTAAATTTATTTTCTTTGTCATTCCTTTATTTTATTTTCAATACTTATATTAATTAAATCATTATTATAAAAGCAATGGCAGATCAATTTATGATAGTATAATTTATGTCATTCAATTCCTTTCTTTTATTTTCAATACCTATTGAAAATAAAAGTACAAGAAAACATATAAGTATGTTATTTAGTGTGACGATGATGATTTTTACATATTATAAATATTATTGTGATTTTATGGTGATTATGACATATTAATTTTTAAATTTCCAATGTTTCATTTATTATAATTTCTTATCTGACAATCATCCCTCTGTGTCAATAATCATTCCTTTCGGGTGCTGTAAATAAAAAAATGTATATACATTATAATGGCGTTAATGTTGAACAGCGGCACGAATAGTTTTTCCACATGATGACAATATGTTGATTTAAATTTTAGGATACATATATTGATTTTTTAATCATCATCATCCCTCAGTTGGGACTAACTACTTTAACCCCCTACTTTAGGGAACTTTTACTTTACTTTGCTGGAACAAAAAACAGTTGCTTATTCAATAATATTATCTGAACACAACCTTCGGAGAGCCATGCACGACGGCTCGGATCGGCTGTAAAAACACCACAGCTTCTCAGAAAACCGGCGAGGAATGATGTTAGTAAAATACTTTATTCGTACTAGTAATACTGTTAGCATTAACTGTTTGCCAAATGTTACCGAAAAGTGCTGTTTAATTCAGATTTCCAGAAAATTTCCGGGATCTGATATATTCACATTGCTGCGCATATTGAAGTTCTACAACAGCGAAAACGGTTTGAATTGAACTCTCTATTAGGCGTAGGAGGAGATAATTAGAAGGAGCCTTCATTTTTATCTACACTAATATTATAAAGAAAAAAATGTAGTTTGTTTGCATTGAATAAGTTTCCGAAACTACTGGACCAATTTTGATTAAATCGGTAGTGTAGACCACGGGGAGGTATATAGTCTACTTTTTATCACGGGAAAATTAACAGTTCCCGCAACATTTGCGGAAAACATCTAGTTTAAGATAAAATGTAAAAGCACATGAGGTAACATAGGTACCTATTGCCTTAGTAGAAAAATAAAATGTAACTTACTACAATCGATGTAAATGATGTGATTTTAGGTAAATGTTTTATCTGCTCAATTAGAATACCATAGTTCTGTACAATATCGATAAGATATAAAGCAATAAAATAATTTATATACCATGTGAACTGAAAACACTAGTTAATGATAGTGTTAAACTAAAAAGACACCTAAAAGAAACATCTAAAAGAGAACTTAGTAATTAGAGGTTTAAAATTTATTTCACATTTACCCACCCGTAAAGGGCTACAGAATTTTAACGAGGTTAACAAATCGCCATCTTTGCATCGTGGCCTTGACATTGCTCTTGACACGATAATTATTTCAACAATGATTTTAAAGTAAGGATGAGCTCCTAGCTACAATAAGTTGCGTGTTTCTTTATACTTTGTCCTGTAAATGTTGCCCGCACAGTTTCGGATTTATTCTATTTTCAACGCCCAGTACCCTCATCCTTATTTTTATGTATTTTTAGATTCAATAAGAACAGGAGTAGAAAATCTAGTGGTTAAATATGGAATAAAGAGACTCGCGGACCGTAGATAACAAGTCGCGAGTGCCCTATTAGGGTACTCACGTCGGAGACGTTTGGTAGACATAGGATGTCCTTAGGAGTTATATATATGTACATAAATGACTACAGGTGGCATAGCAGTGAATCAAACGGAACTCCTATGGACCACTTCCAAAACTTGCGTAATTTTCATTGACAAAACAAATCGTTGGATTCCAATACAAAGCGGAGCTTTTAAGCCAATATTTTTGGGCTCTCGTGTTTTATTTGTACAGATAAAAGGGAATTTGAAAACGCAAATAGGAAATATGACTGCGAACATGCTGTCGCTTGTTTTATTTTACTTCTAGACAACGCATATAGGTAGTGCATTGGAACACATTTTGTGTCGTGATGTAGAATTTAGCAACGATTAACAAGCGTCATAATAATTATCCTTTTATATGTAAACAAAAAATATTTTTCGAAAATAATGTAAATCGACAAAATGTTGTAAATCCTACTATTATAAATCACCGCAAAAACTACTAAACTGATTTCGATGAAATGGCTCTGTATCAAAATATAGGCGTTTCTTATCCCGAAAAAGTACAGTACTCCCGATAGGATACCCGATACTATATAAGCTAGATTTGTATAAATAATTAACTAGTCTACCGAATTTGCTAATGATAAAAAAGGGTTATCGCCCGTTCGTCACCCAGTTTATGGAACCTGGAGCAAATACCGGTGTTTCGTCACCTAAATAGCTACCGATTGGTCATCCGACAGGTGACCAATGGGCAGCTACCTAGTATTAATGTATGTTGGAACTGCCCATTCGTCACCTGGTATAAAAGTATATTAAAACTAAGTAGATCTATAGCCGTCATCGTTATTATCCATTAAAAAAATGTTGCTAATGTCATTCGGCAATCATAGTAAAAACTTGGTAGATTTATAATCGTTATAGTTTTATAGATTGAAATTATGTTGCTAAGGTCGTTCGGCAATCCTAGTAAAAAACTGTTTAATTGACATTGACTTTTATTGACTTGATATAAGAAATATTGCGTGTATCTTCCTGTGTAGTGAATATAGTTCAATTTTGAATAGATATCTTCAAAATGCAGCGCCTCTTCGCGTCTAGTCATGGTGTGAACTGAGCCTTAGCGGTTAAATGTAAAATATTCAGAAATAGGGCATTAATGTACCTAAAATTAATGCCCTATTTCTGAATATTTTACATAAACTCGAGATAAATTAAGTTTAACTAGCGACGAGTATTCTTTCAAATACGAATCGATAACCGTTAACCGGACTTCATTGGTTAGATAAAATTAAACTTAGTTTAGAATTGTATATGTTTGTTTATAAAGAAGTTATCGAACCAATAGCACTACTGATGATTAGATAATATTATAAACTAACGACAAATTCACTTCAGAAACCGGGCATAAGTCGGAGATCGCGGAATCAGATTCGAAAAATATAACCCTCCTTCTGACGCAGTCGGGTAAAAACTCAACGAACATTAATTGAACACCGTCGCTTACCTACCTGGTGATCCGACTGCTAGCTTCCTCGTTCATTTCATAAAATAATAAGTAGTGTTTATTTACCTACAATGTCTAGTTATAGGTACCTATTATACGTAGGGCGGCGGTAATCGCTTACCATCAGGCGAGCCGACTGCTCGTTTCTTCGTACATTTCATAAAAAGTGTGCAAGCATTAATTTATATAGCATTAGTATACTGTAGTATATTAATGCTATATAAGGAGGAGATGAACGGGCAGTTCTGATGTTTGAGGTGACGAAACGGCGGAGGTTCCATAAATTGGGTGACGAACGGGTGGCGGCAACCCATTAAAAAGCGTGATTAAATATCTACAGTACGTGCATGTTTTTGCAACACAATCTGTTATTTTGCTACAATTAAAGTCATTTTTGTCGACGTATGACACGAACCTAGTAATCGTTAAAACAACTGTTTGTAAGTGCTCTCATCACGCGATTACTACTGACCTAAACTAATCTTAGTGGGCCGCTGACCTATTCTAATCCTAAATACCAGGTTTTAGGTTTTAAAAATATTCTGAGCTTACCTAATATTTGTAAGACAAAAATTATACTTTTATTTATGTTGGTTGCGAATGCTAATATTATGTTATTACTTAAAGTATCTTATTTATACCTAAACGAGTATATATATATATATATATATATATATATATATATAATCTCCGCAAACGGCTTTGATTATGTCAGCAAATGATAGTGTTTTTATTTTACAATATATGCAGTCCATTACTATTCAAATTAATACATAAAATACTACAGGTACATAAATTCTGATGAACAGTCTCATTATTGGAGACTGGACAGTAAAATTAATGGCCGTCGCCCAATTACTCGTTTATTTTAAGCCCAATGAATACAAATGATCATTAGCAAGCAACGTCCTTCCTGTTTTGTCTATTATGATAGAATATTTAATCATTTTAAGCTATAGATAAAATTCAATAACCTAACCAAGAGCATTTTAAGACATGTCTAAGGAGGATTCCATTTATCAAAGCGCAATAGGTCTTAATTCAAATTATTGACGGGACAAGTGATTATAAATCGATGAAAGCCGGTTTCACGGACGAAAAATTGTCACGTTCCGCTTGATTGTCACGTTCCACCTGAGCCGAGCGTGCAAGCGAGAGCGCGGAACAAGCGATAGAAAGACACGACCGGCCTAAGCGTTAGTTTGTGATGACGTTGTCACGTAAAATAATATAGTCCGTAAAACTTAATAGACAACCATTATTTCGAAAGTTATTGTTCAAACTCAAAATAATTTTCCTTAAGAGTATTCAGCTATCAGCAATCAGCATCGAATGATACAAGTTGTTATCTCTTTAATAGCTTACAAATATCTTAAATTAGTATATATCTTAAATAATAATAAAACCAACTTAAAAATTATTAAAAAATACTTTGGAGATCGGTTACTCAAAACTGGTTAACAATATAATCCTGGTGTCGTATCTATGCCGCCCCTTCAAGCTACAATACATTGCATCGAGACATTTCTGATGTAGGGGGCTACGAAGAAAACATGCGCTTGATAGATTAGGCTATTGATTATCAAAATTATAAGTGTATAATATCAAAATTTACGGATGAATGCTCAAATGGTTGAATCTTCAACAGTCAACCTAATAAAACAATGTACAAATAATATATTGTCAGATCAGGATACCGACATAATTTTATTAACTTAATGTAATATTTAGTTAATAACTGATATTAATCTATTACCAGGAATTTATTTACTGATATTTGAATTCTAACATGTAATTTTTATAGCAAATACATTTATCTCAACCTACCCAAGCAATTAAAGGTAGGTAGATAGAAATATTCCATTTTCTAAAAAGATCTTTAACATTATCACAGCTCAAAACTAACAGAGATTAGTCAAAATTGTTTATTAATTCGAAAATAACATGTGGGTAGCTATGAGATTTAATAAGACTCGCTTTCTATTTGCAGAACACTATCAATCTAACAACACAATTACTAATGACATTATATCCCTTGAAATTATAATATTACATAAGGTTTAAAGTAGTTACGGAATATTTAAACAAATTAAAATTACAGAAAACAAGAACGTCACCTGACAATATCAGCATTAGTGTGCACGCCACTGTCCGGGTGTGGTTGGCCTTTTTGTAGACTACCCCCACTACAGTCTTGGGGTTGCCACAGTTGCCATAGATTATAATTGTTATACGTTTTAACGACAAATACGTTTATACATTTCTTCACAATTACACAATTATTTTGTAATAATATTAATCATTACATCAATAACTATGACCAACTAAGGTTTAATATTTAACATAGTAGTTATTATATACAAACGGCGTTAATATTGGTGTTACCAAATACTTAACGGAACTAATAAAACCAATTGATATGTTTTATTTAAATTAATATCCGACTTGTGTATTTTATTACCGAGCAACATTAAGGCCCGTATTAATAAAGCGTTCTTATCTCTAAGACAATTCTCAAGAAAATACTTAAGATGTTGTTTTAATTAATAGACCGTACTTAAGTACAGCTGTAGGTACGGCGTATCAAGTGAGTGCGAACGTATTAATAAACGAGACTCGTTACTCAAGTACGCTGTCATTGCTGTCAAACTGTTACTTGAGAGGCGCGTTTCTTGGGTACAGTCAAACCTTGACTTGAAAACGGCTTGCTTGGGATCTTGGGAATTGGGATACAGTACATTATTATTTGTGGTGCTTTTGGGTGTGTTACAATTATGTAAATTAAAATCTAAATACTTATGATTAAACAAACTCAGAATTTACACTACATACTCAACACAAAATAAAGTTATAAAAAAAGACGCTTGTTGATACTTATTCTTCTTTTTTTTTGGCAATCGCGGTTGCAAAGGTTTTTCACCATTCTGCCAGTGTCGAGTATTTATAGAAATATTTTCGATTTTATTTATTTATTTACAATAAACGAATACCTTTTTGATTTATATTAGTAGCACTCAATGCCAAAGATAAAAGTCAAATCAAAAGTGACTTGATTTGACATTTGACAGCAGAACTTTTTTTTCGTTGCTTAAAATACAATCCTCATTATATGATCCCCTCTCTCCTACAATTCCTCGCCCTATCAACCTTAAATCTTTTCTATGTTTTGTAAATACTCCTTTTACTAAAACTTTATGTGCATACCTATTAACAAAAGAAAACTGTGGTACTGGCCCTAAATGTTTGTGTTTGTTCTAGGTTTTAGATTATTCAACAGACTTCCTCCTGTACACCGTGCCCTTGTTTATTCATAAAACCCACTCATAAGGCAGAGTTTTCGTCAACACAACACATTTACGAATCACTAAGGAGCCACTTTAAAGAATAAGAAGAAGAAGAACTTTTTTTCAAATGGCAGTGATCCGCATTCCGTTTTACGTAGTTGTTAAAAAAATATGGATATTAATATGCTAGACAATAATAATTATTAATATCTACGTGAAAATGAATGAAAATCAGTTTTTTCAATATTAAAATACAGACTAAACTATTTTCGGTATTCATATTATTAAATATTAGATTTTTAAAAAGAAATATGGGAGGAATGTATATTCAATAAATCCGTTCTTTGTAGAAGTGTAAATGAAATGTTATTTTATTCGTTCTTTGTCGTGTAGACGACTCTTAAAAGTTGAGTAACTCAATAACGTTATCCACTGAGACGCTCTTGAGATCATACTATGAATTAAAGACCATCTTGAGAAGCTAATCGATACTTTAGATTGTCTCAGCCAAGAAAGGTCTTGAGAACGAGTTAGAGAACGGTTTATTAATACAGGCCTAAGTATGTTTGCTTCATAAGTTAGTACGAATATTTTATCGATATATATACCTCTATATATAACCATATCGAATACGCTCAAAGAATATAACTTCTTCTTTCGCATTTGGGTAAATAAACCCGTTTCTGAGCATACTTTGCAAATAATTACCAAAGACAAGCTGAGCCTTTAGTCAAGATGCATCGCAAAATTTTGACGGCGAAGTTAGAAAATAAAATGTACGGGATTTGACATAGGGCATCGCAAGCGACATATCTTAGCGATGACTTATGTCAAATCCCATACATTTTTGATTTCAAATATCGCCATCGATATTATCGAATGCATCTTAACTAAAGGCCAAGTATCTCATTTGCAATGTTGCTTTGAAATATAATATAATATTAATATGACATCAAAGCTGAAAGTAGCTTGATTTCTCAGTGTACGGAAACAAAGTAATTTCGCAAATTGAGGGCTAAATGTTCCGCACGCTTTGGAGATTGGACTCATGAAGTAAGTACCTACTACTTATGTAAGCACTAAGCAGCTTTGTAACGGAGCTGTGTTTGTGGACTCTGTGGTGTAATTTATCTATGTCCAGCTACTAGAACTTTAAACTTAACTTAAATTAGTACAAACTAACCGATGTTTACAATATTATGTTATAAAAAACCCGGCCAAGTGTGAGTTGGACTCGCGCACGTTGGGTTCCGTACCATTATTCCAAATTTTACGGTTTTTTATTTTACAAAATTAAGGTCCATACAAAGATATAATTTTGGAAAGAAATGCTTGACATAAAAGTCTTTCTGGAACCGAATATTAAGCATCAGAAAATTAAAGACGTAATCAGTACAATGTACATATTAATGTAACAGAAAGTAAGAACAAACTGAACCACCGAGATCGTCGCGGTGGGTAAACGATCGCCGTCACGTCAACTTAATCTCGGCCTGAAATAATCTCGTTCTCGGTGACGTCCCGTTGACGGTGGCGATGGACAAACGTCGTAACTGTGTTCAATTTATCACGTGACTGTCAAATATTGCGGCCCCCGTTTAGTAGGTTGGTAGGTGTGTGGTAATTGTAGGTGTAGGTGGTAGTTCTAGATGTTACTAAGGGTTGTAGGTAATTCACAGAACAATGTGTGTCGGGACAGCTTGTTTTGTTATAATAAGCATTCATTAAATGTAAATTATAGGATATCGGTGATATTATGCCAAACTAATTAATTGTGATAACAAAGTAACACACTGATTTATTTCAACCGTAGCCCAATGTTTCATTCGTATACACGCGCATAGAATGGTAGGTATAATAAAATAGACATTACAATCACACAACACAAGTATTGACTGGACACGGCGGATTCGCCTTCTACTTGAATTGGTTCAAGTTGAAGGAGGACCCGTCGTGCCTATGTCAACCCGGAGTTACAGAGACGGTTCCTCACCTGTTACTCGAGTGCCCGATTTTTGCTAGCAATAGATACTACATTGAGCAGAAATTAGGAACCGCGATGACGGGTGATAATCTGCCCAGCACACTAGGGGGAAAACACAGGGATGTATTCCTGAAATATTGTGTGAGTATAGTGAAAATTGCAAATAAAAGAAAAGGCAGTAAACTGTGATAATAAAATATAATTAAAGTAATAAAACTGTGATATTAGAGTTAAGAGTCTCTATGCAGTTTTTTTTTATTATTCTCTTTATTTAAATCTTAATTATTTGCTTTTGCATCATTCGTGTAGTAATTTTTTTTTGTAGTTTATTGAATATTGATATATATTCTAATATTTAGTTGTAAGTTTGAACTGTATACATGGCATAAGAAAAGATAAATGTAAACAACAAGCCAGTTAATGAGTCAAGGAGGTCAAGAATAATAAAAAAAAAGTTTATTTCATTACAAATAAAAACATACTGTGTGATACTATTGTATATAGGTATACCTATTGGTTTAAGCGATGCGCAAAATTCGTGTATTGCATCAATTTGTACCTACTACTAACTAGAAATTAACTGACTAGCTGTTATTCGAACGACCTATTCGTTAAAAAAGAGTTGCCGCCTACAACATGTTTGGATGTTACATTAATGTGTGCTGTCTATGAATATAAGCAATAAGCATTACGTGAAGTAGCAAGTCATGATTATTCATTAACAGCACACAATGTAACATGTTCACATTATGTTATAGGCGCCAACTCTTATCTAAAGGCCTGTACCTGGATGTATCTGCTTCTACAAGCTTAAGGCAATTCTATTTGGAATTAACCGAGAATTGGGCAGTCAGATCGCTGATGATGTGAAGCAGTTCTCGCTGCTTATTGATAAAATACGGCGCAAGCGATATTTTACGCCGTTTGTCAGTGAGGCCATGGTATTTCACGGCTTGGCGGCACATACATGCCTGAACATGGTTCACTTTCTTAGAGGCACCGTGGGTTTTCCCCTTATTATTATGATACCTTTTGAGATAAGCATTAAGGGTAGTCTTGCCCCACAAAGTTTTTTTTTATATTTTTATACCGAAAATGTAGTTTACCCGAAAGAAACTGTAGGTACGGGAAGTTAGTTTCCGTCTACGCCAGCAGAGCCGTGGGCAAAAGCTAGTTTTTACGTCGAAATTGATGTCCGCGTTATTAACAACTCTCAGTCCCTTGCCATTGTTGAATTGCAATTCATCACATCACCAAACAAGGACGCCCTGCTATCGACGTTTTATTAAAACTCAGTTAGGGGCGATTTCACCATTCACAATTAAAACTTCTGTTAGTATTCAATGAGCGCGTTCATGCGTCGATGTGAATCTCGCTTTACGTCAAACGGGTTTCATTATATTTAATGCCCGCTACACACAACGATAAAACTGCACAGTTTGGTCACAGTAGACGTACTAGGCCGCCCAAATCGGCCTTTATTAAAACGGCCAAAAATTAAATACAACCATCACAACTGTTATCTCATATCATGTCGTGCGTGACAGCTCTTGAATGCGCTCAACGCAGTTAAACCGACATAATTCAGATTTCAGAACCTTAACTTAGATTAGCTATAAACGTGTTTAGATTAGGTTGGTGAAACGAAATTTGGATTTTAAACTCGTTTAAACTCGTAAAGCGAGTTTTGCGCATACCTACTGAATGCGTCCAACTTCAATGGTGAAATCAGCCCCAATATGTGGTGGGTTCAACAATTACCTCATGCTTCATATAACTTTAAAATATTTAATCAACGAGCAAACAATTGTTGAAGAGGGCATAGGGACTAGGCACAGTGGCCAACGAACGCTATACGAGTATCAAGCCTATGCGGTAGAATTTTTACCAGTTATAGCAATCGTGGTAATCTACTTACGTCAACTTAAAAATGATAAAAAGAATCAGTTTTTATTTATTAATACAACAAAAATAATTAGTCAATTATTTGAATGAAGAATTCGTTGACCCAATAACAGCGAGCGAAGCTTACCTCACCTTACGGAGTAGGAAGAGGTAAGTTTCGCTTGCTTTTATTATAAAAAATGTTTTTTCAACTCCCGACAAAAACTGCGGGGTATTATAAGTTTGACGTTTCTGTGAGTATGTCCGTCCGTGGCATTACAAATATGTTCCTGCGGCCGTATACTTCATACACTTTAACTTAGGCGTGACGTCACAGCTAGGTACGACTTTAGTATTGAGCGTTTTCACGAGACACGAAATTTTGTATAAAAATCGCTGTACCTTTAAAAATATTGACTTTTGATATACTGTGTCTTCTGAGAAGTTACTCATGTTTAAGAGTAATATTTATTCATGCAATAAAAAAATTGTCATCTAGCCTATTTGAGTATGCTTTTAATTCTTTAACCCGAAAAATAAAGTATCTCTTGCTTCATATTTTACCTACCTAACTACCTATTAACAATAATATACTTTTATGTACTTATATCTTACCTACTTCAGATACAAACCTATTGTTTTCAAAAAAACGTTTCTAGTGAAATAATACTGCTTACAAACTTTGGATCCATCTTCTAAGAACAATTATAAAACATGAAAAATGTAGACAAGACTTTGAAAAAAAAAGTAATTCCTTACGCAATAGCTTTGTTCACACTTTAAAAGGATCGTAGCAAACTGTCGGAAGCTTTAAGGCACACGGTACAAGCAGAAGTTTAGATAACTCAATTGTAAAACACAACTTGTCTTTTACCACCCACAACAACAAGAGTACAAGAGTTGATGTAATTAGAAAACAAAGACAAAAACGCACCGTAAAATAATTCAATGAACGCTTGATACGTGTCAATTATCTATACTTATGAGTGATTCTACAAAAATCGGGTAACTTTTAGGGATATTTCGTTCATGATTGTATTTAAACGTAATTCCTACAAATTCTGTTATTTAAGATATCTAATCTAATGACCTTTTTTCTCGTGACCGGGCCAGTCACTTTTTAAGTAGATTCTGAGATATATCGATTTTACTGAATTGGACTGCCAGCGGACTGACGAATGTGAACATAGTACTGATAAAACACACAACTTTATAATAAATTAATAGAATTCATTAACGTAAATGTTACTAAATTCCAGTTTCAGGCCCTAACAATGGCATATATTTTGAGTCTTAAATTTGAGTCTTAAAGCTGTTAAGTAACAATAATTTAACCATTAATATGTAATTCTGTGGAGAAAGCTATCTCCACCTTTAAGAAGCTTTTCATTCTCATTTTTGATAATACTACATTGAGGTATTTTAACTTGACAGTACGCATATACATCTTCTGAAATCTAAATAATAAAAATACTTAATTGATTAATATTTTTCAAATTATTTTCTAGTTGATCGTTGCTCCAGAGGTATGGTATGGTATGGTATATGGTATGGTAAGGTATGACACCTTTAACTTTTTTTCTCCTTTTTTAAGCACTGCTAGTTTTGTTTCTCTTATAGTTCGGCTTTAATTTAGTTCTAATTCCAGAAAGGCGAGTCTTTTCGGTGTCATTTTTTAAAAATTTATTAACAGGGCTTGTTGTTTATATTATCTTTTCTTATGATGGCATAAGAAAAGATAATATACAGATAGTATACAGTTCAAACTTACAACTAAATAGTAATATAAAATATTCAATAATATACAAAAAATATTAAATAAAATACCTACACGAATGATGCAAAAGCAAATAATTAAGATTAAACAAAATAATAATAATAAATAAAGTGCACAGAAACTCTTAACCCTAATATCACAGTTTTATCACTTTAATTATATTTTATTATCACAGTTTACTGCCGTTTCTTTTATTCGAAACTTTCACTATACTCACACAATATTTCAGGAATATCTGCCTGTGTTTTCACCCCAGTATGCTGGGCAGACCCGTCGTCGCGGTGCCCAATTTCTGCTCAATGTCGTATCTGTTGCTAGCGAAAATCGGGCACTCGAGTAACAGGTGAAGAACCGTCTCTGCAACTCCGGGCTGACACGACGGGTCCTCCTTCAACTTGAACCGATTCAAGTAGAAGGCGAATCCATCGTGTCCAGTCAGTACTTTTGTTGTGTGATGTGTAATGTCTATTTTACCTACTATTCTGTGTGCAGCGGCGGCGCTGGGAAAAAGAGTTTCATGAGTCCGGTCGTCCCACTCGACACATATCTCCTGTCCCATTCCTCAATCGTATCCTGCCTTAACATACGCTTAACGAATGACACAGGACGTAATCAGGTTCCTCTTTAACCTCAGAGCGGCCTCCTTGGCTAGTTGGTCGACTCTTTCATTCCGCCTAAGCCCTGTGTGCGCCTTAATCCGAAACGGCGAAACCTCCCGACCCTGCAACGCAGCTTTCCCCCCTTGTTGACTGCCAGGGATGAGGGGAATCAAGAGTGACCGCCTAAAGGGCCGATCTGGAGTCGCTGGAGGATACCAACCTTCGTCATTCCACTCTCGTAGGCTACTTTCACGGCTCTGCTTAACGCCAAGAGTTCGGCCTTGTAGACGCACGTATGCACGTATTTTCAGGACAACTCAACTCTAGCTCTGACACAGTGATGACGGCCGTCAAATGGCTTATAGGAGAGTTACGCCACAGATTAAAGAAGAGGAACAGATTAGCAGATACATACTTAGCTTTCGAGTTTCGATTTGTTTGCACTATCACAAGCATACGGTGTGTCCACGATTGTGTGAAAAATTGTGGGTCATTGAAGGGAAATCAAAATTTTCAAATTTGGATCCTTCTATGAATGCTGTTTCTCGGACGTAAGTGTATAATATATTTAACTCTATGGTTACACCATAGACAATATTTTAGTCCCTAGAATACATATCTACGTAAAAGTGGGAAAAAAAAGATAAGCCTCTTAACTACGCTTTTCACACACACATCGACAATTCACAGCTGTGTACTATATTCGTCACGCATAAATAGTTGCATGTGTACACGTTGACATGCAGCATTTGTTACTAAAACAATTGTTATAAAGTAGCTCGAATCTGTACCATTTTATAATTTTTTTAATAAATAGCACGGAGTCTTTATTTTTAACCGGACATTGGTTTTTGATATTATAAGTATTGAAACGGTCGTAGGAATTGTCTCGATGAAAATTATATTTTTTGAGCTATGAACATGTAAAGTTTAGAAAAATCGCAAAATGTTATTTTCGATCCATGATAAATATATAAAATAATATAATTAGTTACAAAATAAAAATTGAATTTTATTATTTATTTAACTGTTAATAATGTCCTGTATATCTATTTATCTATACAGGACATTAACTGTTAAACAAAGAAATCATTTCTTTGAAATGATCTATTTGAAATGATTTCTTTGTTTGTACCTGTATTTTAACTGTTTATCATTTGGAGATTTGATTGGACAATTTGGAGTCCGATTACTCGAAAAAGTATTTATGAACCCTCACCATAATAAAAAAAGATTTAATAATACCCCAAACAATGGAGTTTTGGATGAAAGGGTGAAAGAAAAGGCTTCTTCACTATTTATTCACACCACGAAGTCTATTTGAGTGTTCAATAATACATTCTACGCAACAGTTGCGTTCATATCACAAACATAATCCACAAGTTGTTCACATAGTTGTTTTACTTTGAAAAATAATTATCACGCCAAGTGTCCAAAAAAATGGCTCTCAACATAACCATCTGAATTGCCAGATGACTAAGTAATAATTTTAGTGTTGCTATTTATAAATTATAATAATTCTAATAAAGTTGCGACAGAGTCGCTCCCCCCCCCCCCCCCCACACGGAGATAGATAACCCCGAAATTGTTTTAGTTACTTAATCGTCGAAATTTTAAAACGCACACGTCTGCCACACACACAGATCAGCCTAAACAACCATACACCTTGTGGTACATCCATCCATCCTCACAAACTTTCACAAGTAATCTAGAGTTCGTCTTGTGGTCGCAATTTGCCCATATTATCATTCGATATAATATGGCGAATAATATAATAACGACGTCATACATGTAACATACGACGTCAATCTGGTCCCGTGATAAGTTCTCAAAGGACTTGTGTTACCAGACAACGGAAATATATTTAATACTTTTAAACTATACTTATATTTAAGATATTTATTATATAATACACATCCATGACCCAGGAACACAGAAAACTTTTTGTTGTCTGGCGGGATTCGAACCCGCGACCTCTGGCTTGAGCGTCAACGCGCTAACCACTATAATATACCCTGTAGGATTAATTATGTTTGTTCAATATGTGTGTCTTAGACTGCTCTTACTGGACACAATATCAGACATGTTTTACTCTCGTGCCAGCCACATGCAAGCTACGTGCATCAAAGCAATTCGTATTTCAAGTATTAGTCCTTACATTTGACAACGTGGAATTAAATTTTGAGCGTTTCATTGATTAATTGGATTTTGAAACGCTCTGGTTATGACACAGAAAATACATACTCGATTCTTGATCAAATGACAGAAAATGACTCCTACATTAGCTTTCCGATTTTGCACATTGTTTGTTGGTAATTCTGAATCGTGGAACAGAGGAACATAATAAATATAATCCTACGTATTTAATAATACAACAATTTTTTGTATTAAATTAGAAAAAAATGTTGTATTATTTCTATAAGTGAAACATTGTTACCTAGATAAGATTTTTTTGGGTAAATAAATGATTATTATTATTTTTACTATCCATGGCGTATAAATATACCTACGTTACGGGGCCAAATTATTTTGTCTTTCCTTGGCTTATATAAAGGAAACATTTTTTATACCTACACATTCGAAAAGAAAAAAGTATTAATAACTAAGAAGTTAGACAGTAATAATTAGCACTTTTTACTACATGACAAATTAGAATATTCAATGTTTTGTTTTAATGTAAGTAATACTGTAATTTTATTCATTAAAACATGATGGAATTACAACGGCTCGCGTCTGTTTAAAAATGTGTTGCAACTTGCGTGACTAAGCCCACGCAAACATTAGATTTTAAAATTTCCTAACTTTTTTTGCCGTTAATTTTTCAATACATTAGTAAAACTTTATTTTTAAAGTTATTTCATTTGATTTATGCTACAATCATGTATGTTGTAAATCTATATATATATATATAAAAGAAAGTCGTGTTAGTTACACTATTTATAACTCAAGAACGGCTGAACCGATTTGGCTGAAAATTGGAGGGATTGTTTCTCTTTTATAGGTCTACGAAAAAGTCCGCTATGGCATAGATATGTCTATCTTTTAAGGTTATTTATACCCATTCTAAGTTTTAAAAAATGATATGAAATAATGTGGTATTTTCAGAAGCTATTTAGACGGATACAATTTAATTGTCCTTATCTAGCAGATTATATATAGGATATATCTTAAAATTAAAAAGTACGTGTGAAAGTGTATTATAAATATGTACATATTTTTCCTCCGTGCTACTAGAAAATTGCAGGTATATTTGCTAAAAAGTTTATGCCACGAACACACTCCCACGCGGGCGAAGCTGCGGGCAAAAGCTAGTATTTATTATAATAAAAATTATTGTCAGACATCATTTTATTTAAATAGAAGTTTTAATTCATTTATAATCACAATACTCAACTAACGGCCCGTTTCAATAATCTATTTGTTAAAAACGTCGTCATTCAATCATTTGACGGTTTTTTGCGACACAAGTTTTACTAGACGTTTCTAACAAATAGTTATTGGTAGATAGGTTATTGAAACGGGCCATTAGACAAAACAAAAACGTGAAGTATAATAAGTGAAATAAGCCAAATAAGCCACCGGATCACACGTAGAGTTTCTACGGAGCAAGCTACGACGTAACCGAAAACTACGACGCGTAGGCTATATTGCAGCGACACTGCTATCAAACCAAAATATTATTTTTACCCGACTACAGCGAAGCCAAAAGGAAAGGTAATGATTTTGGAAGTCTATGTGTGTATGTTTGTTCCACCGTGGCGCCTAAACTACTGGTCCGATTTTAATAAATGAGTAAATAAATAGAATAAATGAATAATAAATTCGTAATAGTAACCCGAATAACATAGGCTATGTATAATTTACTTTTATATATACTATTTTTGTTTTTTATAAATATTGTAGTTATTAATTTCGTGTACTAGGAGAAATAGTAGTATTAGGAGTTATAATATTTAAACTGAAATTAATTATAGGACTTTAATGTCATAACTCATAAGACTGGCAAATATAAAGAAACACAATGAGTTTTCTATGAGACCGTAGTATCCAAGCAGGCCATTGTTCTTCCAGGATGAACTCGTTAGAACTTTATACTCCTGATGAAATCCAATACTGAGCTACAATGCTTTAACGAAGTTACAATATTACTTTGTCTGTGAACCTGATATCGTCCTGTTAGTGTCGTGATATTGAATGAACTCTGATTCGATTAACGCCCTTTGAACCTATCATAAATGTCTAACATTGTATAGCGTTATTTGACCAGTATTCTAAGCATGGACCTTATTACTATAGCAATATGGTTCAAAAGTGCTTGCGACTGTACGGTCGCCGTGAAATCCTATGCTCCACATTTCGATCTTATAACTTTATTAGCATTTGCCCGCGGCTTCGCCCGCGTGAATTTGCATTTAAACAATATCTTTATAATAATTTTAAAACATTCATCCCTATTTTTCTCCCTAAGGGTTGAATATTAAAAACGCTCAAATTAGTTACTAATTATTTTTTCGTACTCAATTCATACGAAATTTCATGCATCCAAGGAATATAAGATTCATACAAACTGTTATACCCTATTCTATTCCCTTGGGAGTTGAATTTTGAAAAATCCTTCCTTAGTGGATGCCTACATCAAATGAGAAATAAGTGTGCAAAATATCAAATTTCTAGCCTTTTTGTAGATTTGGCCTGTGCAGTGATACAACAGTACATCAGCTTTGTAAATAATAATAATAAAAGTTAAACATAAGCTGTCGCTGATTTTTTATAGGCATCATCAAGCTCTAGGACTTAATCATATACCTGCCATCGGTAAGGCAGCGTTCGTGAGAAACGTTTGCGTTCGACGGTTTTTCTCCGACTACCACGAACAAGTATTTTCAGTTTTCGAGTTAATATGTAGCTTATGTCACACACAAATAACGTAGCCTTCTTTTCATAAAAGAATGTTCAAAATCAGTTCAGGAGATCCAGAGATTACCCCCTAAAACCTCACAAACTTTACCTCTTTATAATATTAATAGTAATATATGCGACATTAAGAATCGCTCCGCTCAGCTATTTTTCATTGCGCGGATTTTATTCCGCAAATTTGAAATATTACGGAAGTACAAGCGGCAGAATTTTGCGATTTGATACAAATTGTACGGGATGCGTAATTCGCGATAGCGGAATATAATACGCGCAAATAATTACTGCGCGGTGGATAATTGCAGTGAGGACAAGCCCGAGTCAAGTGTTTTTTCCAAAAGAAAAAATCACAAAAACGAAATAACATACGTCATACTTTTGAATTTGGATACATTTTACGTCGATGTATATAGTCTGTTCAGTCAGAGTGTGTGATCCATAGAATATGATACATATGTTGGTATAAAGATCCCGTCTCAGAGGTAAAATATCACTGAACAGTTTTTAGTGATAACGCGAAGTCCCATATAATACGGACGAATTATAAAGGTGGTCTGCCAAATATTAATTCTCGTCACTGTACAAATTCACGATAGATGACTTGTCTAAAGAGCACTTGTCTAATGACCCGTTTCAATAACCTATCTACCAATAACTATTTGTTAAAAACGTCAAACTTGTATCGCAAAAAACCGTCAAATTATTGAATGACGACGTTTTTAACAAATAGAACTATAAATAGATAGGTTATTGAAACGGGCCGTAGGAGCTATACTTAGACCTTTACAAAGTCAAAGTCAAAGTCAAACTTTTTTTATTGAAAATAGGTATTTTTATACACTTTCTGAACATCGATCTACATGATACCTACCACCGTGTAGACACACACAGGTGTATGTTCGCTCCAGTACTATGCGTAGCTCGCGATAATAATTGATAACATAAAACATGTTGCCAGTAAAAGAGTTTTTATAGCTTTCGTATCATAATATTATATCATAATATTATCATTATATTATTACTTAACTGTGTTTTTAATTCATTTAACGTTGTCGCATGGCACTTTGAGAGGGTATATCGTTGAACAGATCATTTAAAACCTAAGACAATGTTTTTCTAATAAATTAACAGTTAGCCTATAAAGTAATTTACAAAGGGGATTTTCCCAGAAGGCATTTCAAAACTATTTACGGACTATTATTTTTAAAGATTACAACATAAAAAACGTGTAGTTAAGTAAAAGAGCGTTTGTGACTTTCGTAACAAATTATCAGAACGAGAAACATTAGAGGTATAATATTTTTGGATTTTTTAAACGCTTACAAAAAGTCGTCATGTATATCTCGATTCATTTTAAGAACTGAAGGAACAACACAAATTTGTGGGTACCGACTTTTTTGTACTATAATGAAATCTAATTCATAAGCAGGTCGATTGTTGTCTTAACTTGTTCGTATTATGATATAACTGATATATCATTGACAGTTGTATTGTAATTGCATGCTGTCATTGGAATACAAATATACATTATGAAATCACACTACCTGATTATGAATTAGATTCCCTGATGAGTGATGACAAGCTTCTTGGTAAAATACCTCATTTTTAAAGTAACGTGTTTATGCTTACGTTAATTACCAAAAAACAAGCTTATATATAATAACCCTAGCGTATTGACCCTGTGTTAGTGGCCCCACCAGCCGCGACCGTGGCCCACTTAATACAGCTGTTGCTTTGACGTATTCGAGGATACTACTTTCAAGTTGCGATCGTTATAATCCTATTTTGCGTTTAGATTTATTGAATGCATTGACTGGCTTATTCATATTTTTAGAAATGATACTAGACGCGACGTCGGTATTTCCGTTCATCTTTAGCCGAGCTCAGAAAGTAAATTCTAGTAGACTGTACGTCCTATTATAATTAAATACCAATAATACTTTTACTATGCCATGTTTCAGCACAAATGGGCCAGCTCGAACAAGATAATCACCAAGGCCTCACGGAAAATTGACGCGCAACACAGTTCCATTTCACCGAGTGAGTGAGGGTACTGAAGTGGGTATCCAGGTAAAGGTGGTTGGAGGTGTAAAAAGATTGACAAAGCGCTTGTTCCTAATACCTCTGATGTTGCGAGTTATTACCAATTAATATCTACATCAGGCGATCCGTTGCTCCTTTGCTGATTTGTATCTTTGATTTTATCTCTTAAAAATAACTTATTTTTTATTATAAATAACAATAGTCAAGTCCTTCTTCCGTGGCTTTACACACGCCGCAGTTCGGCGTTCCAATCAGCAAAAGGCAAATAAAATTTACAGAATATTACAGCACAACCACCACTTCAATATATTTCGGCTATGGTTGTTCTTAGGGTTCCGTACCTAAAGGGTAACCCTATTACTCAGACTCCGCTGTCCATCTGTATTTCTGTCCGTCTGTAACGAGGCTGCATCTCATGAACCGTGACAGTTGGACAGTCAAAATTTTCACAGATTATGTATTTCTGGTGCCGCTATAACAACAAATAAAAACAGAATAAAATAAACATTTTAGTGGTGCTCCCAGACAACAAACGTGTTTTATGTGGAACCCTTCGTGCGTCGTCGTTCGTGCGCCCTACTCGCACTTGGCCGGTTTTAATTATTCATACATAATTTGTCACATCCATAGAAAAACCTAATAAAGAAATAATGAGCATGAGGACATATCTAAGGAGGGTTCCGTCACTATAAACAAAATAGGTTTTTTTTTTCTAATTATCGTTCAAAATAATTTTCCTAAGGAGTATTTAGCATGATCTATCAGCATGAAAAATTGCTAGTTCCTAAGTCCCATAGTTTAGAAATTCCAGGGAGGGGCCCAACTTATAAACCACTTTCGAGGCAAGTCAAAATGGTTGACTTTGTAAAAAACCTTGCCTTTATTTTAAAATACCTATTCAGCGATACTCCACACGATGAGATAGAATGGAAAATCATTTTTCATCCCCACTTCACATGTATGGAGAGCACCACACAGATTTTATGATGCCAAAACCGAGATCTATAGACAGTTCATAACTGTACTAGAAGTGCGGTCAGACAGACAGACGGACAAATAGACAGACAGGCAGACGGACAAAGCGAAACTATAAGGGTTCCTTTAGTAGGACGGAACCCTAAAAACGAAAATTGTCGAGAACCATTAGCAACATGGTTTCACTGTAAGTTTATGAAAGTCTCTATAGAAGATAAAACTTTTTCTGATAGAATCGAGATAAAATATAATAAATATTTTACGGTTACGAACTAAAAAAATATAAGAATGAAGAAAATGATTATTATATTTTTTTAGTTCGTTCCATTTCCTTTCCATCTCTTGATTTTTCATTGTATTATTTGAAGTGCACTCAGACAAGTGTTTCATTTCATTTTACCTTGTTCAGTTGAGGAAATTTAATATTTACCAACTGTACCAATATTCATACAGAACCAATATCTATCGATCTATCTATGTAAATAACAACCTAACCAGGAGCATGATATGACATATCTAAGGAGTGTTCCGTAATGTTTACGCGCAATAGGTTTTCTTTGAATTTCTTCAAAAGTTGTTATCCGATTTTCCTAAAGAGTTATTAGCATGATCTATCAGCATGGTACCTATATTACAAGTTTCTATCTCCTATAGTTTAGAAATGTCTACTTATAAACCACTTTGGAGGCCGATTACTCGAAAATGGTTGACTTTACTATACACAATCTATAATTATACCAAATTTCATCCATTTATATTCATAATTACAGAAGCTAGAAGCGCGGACAGACAGACAGATGGATACACAGAGTGAAACTGTACGGGTTCCTTATGTATTACGGAACCCTGAAAATAATAGAAAATATTTAAAAATCTCCGAAAAGTGAGTGTCCGAATGAGACAGAAGTCAGAATGAGACAGACTGTGAGACGTCAAAAAATAATATGGCGGTACAAAGTTCGCCGGGACAGCTAGTTTTATAATATATGAAAAAAAAAAAGATGAATAGTACAAAATCTTGCAAAATATTAATTTTATATTAAAGGTTTCGTAGACGAAAGTATCAGAAGTAGTGGGAACTACAACCCCATAAAGGATCAACGTCGACTTAACCTGTATAAATACAGGGTTATAACAATGTTTGTTTGACGAGTATGTATGTGCGGTTCGAATAAGTAATTAAGCCCCGAAGGCTTGTACGCATCGAATTCGGTTATATCACCGCGTTGCAATCGAATAACACCAATATCATACAGTAGTTTACAGTAGTTTAATATTAATATTGTTATGTACCTACTAGCTGACCTGACAGACGTTGTTCTGTCTTAAATATTATGAACTAGAATAACTAAATTTTAAAAATTTAAATAAAAACCCGACTGCGTAAAAACTTTAAAGAAAATTAAACAAAAAAATAAAACCGATTTCCAAAGTAGAAATGCACAAAAAATTATGAAATAAAACTTATTTTCTAAGTAGGTAATTGCCCATTTAAATTTGGCTAAAATTTTAACTATTTCTCTGCTCGATCTTCCTAATTTTGAAGTCGATACCAGCATATATTATAATATATTATACATAATATATTATGTATTTAAATCTAATAAAAATCGTAAAAATAATATTATGTATAATAAAAAAGTATTGAATATACTTCCCGTTGTCTGGTCCCCGTAACGGAAGTTCTTCGAGTTTTTAGCACAGATCCAGATTGACGTGGTGTGAAGCGTCCATAGATATTATTTATTTATATAAAAGAGTAGTTAAAAATATGGGTTTCGTCGTTCGTTATGGTTTTCTGAGTGCTACACACAATTTGGACATAATTTACTATTAATACTTCACAAAGCAAAACATAATATTTTAGATCAGCTTTAGTCTGTCAATAATTTATAAGCATCGTCGATCAATATTTAGACATGTTCATTGGCGAGCGAAGTTTTTTTGTTGATGTCTGATGAAAGACTTGTTCTCTCAAACAAATAAACTATCACTCATACGGTCTTAACTCATACCGGACTTCATACATAAAATTTCATTCAGCGATCTTTTCAAATAAATGTTTCGCCGTTTGTTATGTTGTATACATTTTTAAGAAATTTCGCGTGTTTTTTTGGTGATCATTTCCACTATGTACCTAGTTGTACAGCACTCTTACATAGTGGAAATTGGAAATACTAAGGAGTAACAAGTATAGGTAGCCTAGTAATAGTAGGGATAAATAGGTGAGAGACCGATCTTTCCTCATAGTTTTAGTAGAGTGATTATTATTTTTAAGCAAAAAATGAAAACCGACTTCTAAAGTAAAAATACACAAAAAAGAAGAAAATAATTCCAATTTTCTAAATAATTCCCTCATTTAAAAAAAGTGTACTGACTTCAAAATTATGAAGGTTGAGTAGGGAAATAGTCAAAATATTATCTGAATTTAAAGGGGGAATTATTTAGAAAATAGGAATTATTTCATACTTTTTTGTGTATTTTTACTTTGGAAGTCGGTTTTCATTTTTTGTTTAAAAATAATATTTTTTCCTTATTTGTCATATTTAATATAATAATATTATTTTTAACATATTTTAAGGAAGCTTAAAATAGGCGTTCGAATGTAAAATTGTGTGCCAAGCTTCCATTAGGTATTGTATATCGTATGAAGATGGACCACCATCTTCACACAATACGCCAAACACCAGATGATGATGATTACTATAAGTTACATGAAGACTTGCAGTTCTTAAAACAACGCCGAAATTTCCAAACGTGTTTCTTAAAACTGAGGAGTTCTTTTCAGTGCTTTTGGAACCACATACCCTTGACACAAAATTTTACTTTTTGGTAACATATGCACGAGACAGACGTCTTTCAATAGTATGAAAGCGTCGAAGAGCTATTTCTCGAGAGCCTTCGAAAATTGGCTCTTTCCTTGTTCCTGGCTTTTTTGGCTTTTTCATTGTCCTTGAAAGGAAGAGAGATGACGTATCTACCCGTCTCATCACGATAGTGATCGTTGATAAAACTACCTTCACATGATTGATCATCTGGAGTAAATCGAGAGGATTTAGGAACGTTATCGATCTCCCAGAAACGTTGAAGGATATTATTTAAATTATCGTCTGTCTTAGGCAAAGGCACACCCAATAAACATGAAGAAGCTAGTTTCGTCTTCCCAAGGAGAAGCCACCCGAAGACAGAATTGAAAGCTCTCGGTTGGGAAGCACTGCCTTTTAACCGTTGTTCAAGAAGTGATTCAACAAAAACATCGGCACCTAACAAAACGTCGATTGGAACATCCATCCGTATTAAGTTTCGCTATCGGTTGATCTCCGCAAATGTTCGGAACAACGAACATATCGAGACGGAATTTAACGTTAGTTAGTGCCAATATCGCAAGTAATCACACCGTTTACCGAAGCGGAATTACCCCCCAAAACCAAGAATGTTAACGTTAGTAGTTGTAGGCTGCAGGCCCAGCCGCTGAGCAGCGTGTGCCGTTATAAAGTTATTTTGACTTCCGGTATCAAAGAGCGTGCGAAAACTATGAAAATCGCCAGATGCGTCGCGAATTTGTATAATGGCGGTTGCCAGTAGCACGGTCGTATTTACGGTCGAGTGAGACGGAGATAAGAAATCTCTCGCCACTAAGGTCACCGAATTTGACTTCACCAGAAGACTCGGAAGTACTAGTGGGTTGCTCCCGATGCAGAAGAGTATGATGCTTACGTTTACATTTTCTACACGAAAATATCAATGTGCACTGTCGCACCGAGTGAGACGCGTTCAAACAGTTATAGCACCATTTCCTTTCGGTGGCCACAGCCATACGGTCGTCCGTCGGTTTAGAAAGAAAAGATTGACAAGCCGTTATTTGATGCTCATCACCACAAAAGGAACATTTACGAACGAATTTTTGTGTTGGTAACACCTTAGTAGAATTCCTGTTTTGTACTTTACCACTGTTCTCACTACTACCAACCGAGGAGGTGACGAGTGCATGTGCGACGTTATGTCGCTTCGATTTGAATGAGGTTGCCGAAACGTCCTTAAAGGTTGCCGTAATTTTGTTGGTGACCGCGGTAAAATGTGTATCTCGCATCAGCGCTTCGCATTTTAAATGTAAAAATTCTATATTGTGGTAGCTCCACGTCGCTATGCCTTTCTTCAAATTCGCGCCTTAATTTAGTATCGAGTTTCGCCAAAATATTATAACAAAATACGAAGTCCCAATGCTCGGTAGGTAATTATAACTGTTTTAATATAATTAAGTTTTCGTCGATCGCGTCCAGCTAATTTCGAAAATCTTGAGCGTTAATAGTTTTAAAATTAATATCCAAAATGTCACGCCAACACGCAAAAGCTAATTCGCGTTTATCTTCATATCGAGATTCAAGAGCGTCGTATTCGCTTACATAATGCGGGACAGCGACAGGGAATGTTCTAATTACCGATAGGGCGTCACCACGCAAAACGGACACTAAATAATGAAATTTCTCAATGTTTGTTAGACAAGTAGACTCGTGGATTAACGCGTTATAAGTAGCAATAAATTCGGGCCACGCTTTGATAGCATCCGAAAATGTCGGTACCTAGGGAAATTTTCGGTAAACGTAAGTTGTTGCCGGACGGACGTACAATTGAGTCGCGCTGCGAGCTAACCGCTTGATAAGACGAACACGGTTCAAAAACACGCTGTAGCGCAACTACTTGAAAATGCGCGTCATCGAACAATTCCTGAATCTCGCTATCCTTATCGTCGGTATCGTCATTTAAAAGATCCAAAATAATAAAATGCGCCTCTTGAAAGTCATTAGCAATATTTTTTATTTCTTGACAATATGAAAGAAATAACTCCAGTTTAGTTTCATCGGTTTGAGCCAAATTCCCCACTTCTAGGGCCTTTGATATACGATTATGCGCTATAGTTCGTTTACGTCGCAAACTAGGCAAGTTATTGACATTATAAGACGCTTCGATACATTTTTTGACAGTAGGTTTAGATTTACGCCTCGTTAGGTAGGACATGATTACATAACTAAGCACTATTTACGACTATGCAATAAATAAACACAAACAACAAATAAGATTTGCCGATATTTAAAAACAGTTTTAAATGTACCTAAACAACAAAATATGCACGTTCGATTGATGTCCCTTGATATAAAGCTGCAACTATGGAATAGACACTGCGCTACAATGTAATTATTTATTCAAATCCGATGCAACAAAGTTTTACAAAATGAATATATAATATAGCACAGATCGTTTTAAATGTTCAAAGAATAAAATAGTAAGCGTTATACAGTTCTAACAAAGTTTTAAATTTCTTGTATGTACTATGTAGGTACTAACTGTTATTCTAGAATTACGAAAGTATGTACCTAGGAATATCTGTTAATATTATCCCAGCAAGTAACACGAAATACGTTATTATAAACCAGTCGAAATTATAGCAAGTAGTGGTTGATATAAACTGTTACGTACGATAAGCGATTCTAGTATTATACATCTATGGCGTCCACGCGCCAACAAGTCGAACTATGCCTACCTACTGTAGTAACAATGCAATGTTACGAGTTACGATACGATATTATTTACGTTATTGTTAATTGTAAATGGTAAAAGAAATAATATGCAACATCGAACTTAATAATAGTCACAAAAAGGTTGGATTCGAGAAGGCTCGACGTACTTACTTTTAAAAATGGAATGCGGTAGGTAGGAAAAATGGAACAAAGATTACGATTTTTGTTTGAAATAATATGGAATCTAAGACGATTATTGTCGTTATAATTACGTATATGTAATTGATAGGTATTTGGCAGGCTGAATGTATCTAAAGTCCCTGGTTTGGATTTGGTATGGATTGGTAAACGGTAATACGTCGAATCGCCACTCTGGATCGAGAATGTTTATAATTCTCGCCGGTACATATGATACACAATACGACCAATAACCAAGAGAAGCAAAGCGTTAGCACTCACCAGGTCTGATGGAGACGCCGTTGAGTAGGGTGAAAGGAGCCTCTCCAGTAATGTCGAATTGTACAGTGTTCTTGTTTTCTTCCTTAGACACTGCAGCCGGCCGGCGCTTTGACTATTAATGAAAGAATATAGGATTCCACACGCGGTAAATCGGTAAATTCAGTAACTTTAGGCTGCGGCGCCTTCGCCGCGCGCGCTTCGTTCATTCTTCCTTTTTCGACTGCCGGGGGGCGCCAGAGTCGCCCGGCTATGTGCCACGCAATGCGATTGGCCAGAATGTCAGCATTGTGTACCAATCGGAAGCGACAAATTGACGCGCGGTAAATTTAAACGTTACAATAATATTTAAATCGATAGAAATGGAACAGTCGTCGTGTGTGCGCGTGCACAGCGCCAAACGACGCGGCGATTAGACGCGGCGACAAGTTGCCCAGTTTGCGATAGCTCTAATAGTTGATAACCAGCTTAGTAATAATTGATAATACTGAACAATTATGCGCCACTCTTTATATGAAGTGCGCTATCAGGTTAACAATAAAATAGATAATAATTATGGAATTATAATACTAGTATGAAAGAGAACTAATTAGTGATTAAACGAATTCATTCTAATTTCCGACAAACCGTGTACCTACCACATTTCGATCTTATTGTTATGGCAATAAGGTCCTAAAGCGGTACACCGAGTATGTCAACGTACAAGTACAAAAAACCGGCCAAGTACGAGTCAGACTCGCACACGAAGAGTTCCGTACAAAACGGCAAAAAATCAGGTTTGCTGTATGGGAATATGGTAACCAATGCCTGTATGTTAAATATTTATTTTATTCTGTTTTTCGGTCTTTTTTGTTATAGCGGGAACAGAAATAAATCGTATTGTATGGATTATGGATGGATGGATTGACGTTTATGGCTTTTTACGCTAACATAATTTTTTAACAAAAAATTAAAGTTAAAATTCTTCCAAAATCCCACCACACGGGAAGCACCAGCTTTCAAATAAAAAAAGAATAATCAAAATCGGTTCAACCAGTCGAAAGTTCTGAGGTAACAGACATAAAAAAATTCAGTCAAATTGAGGACCTCCTTTTTTGAAATCGGTTAAAACTACTGTAATAATTTTCATCAAATTTAGTATGGTTGTAGTTTAAGCTCTAGATATTACATAATAATTAATGAATTAAAATAACTACATTATTATCTAAACTATATATATATATATATATAAGTTATTGTCTAAATGAAAAATAAAAAAGGGCTATAGGTAAAAAACTGAATCTAGGTCGGAGGCTGCGAGTAGAGTAACTAAGAGGATGCCAGCATTGCCTCGCTGTATGGCTAATCCATACGTTGGCCGAGGTAAGCGCCAGTTTTAGGCTAATTAGTTTTGTCCACCCTAAAAAAATGATTGGCACTAGGGCCCCAAGGATCCATAGTTTCGACTCCAAAAAAAGGCCGCTACGTGTGACGCCGCCAGCGTATCCACGCAGGTAGCGTCCCACACTAGCGGCCTTCTATGGCTCCACAGAATGAGGGTCATGCCATCGGGTCTCCTGCCTTCGTCACGTGCGGCTCAAGTGTGGGCGGCACGTTGACGGTGGAAAGAGCCCTGCGAATGATGTCATTTAAGGAGGCATGGCGGGACTGGAGGCCGGTACTGCGGGGGCAGGACAGTCCATGGTGTCCTTGGCGGTCCACCGTGGTACCACAATGGCAGCGATGGGGCTCGTTAGTGGTGGTTCCTAAACGCAGACTGACTGATGGTGTAAAGGTGTGGTTATCCAACAGAGTTCCGATATTGAATGACGGGAGTGCCTGGAGCCAGTACCCCGATGTACCCCGACTCAGTGGACGCTAAGAGACGTGCGCGATCAGCAGGGGAGGAGTAATTTAACTGGTCTGATTATGCCAAATTAAGAAGGGATTCATCCCAATTGTTTTGAATGTTGGGATGGACTGAAATTTCGCCTGGGCAGACTCCACGCTAATTATTAACAGCTTCCGGTAGTGAACCAGTACCCTCGCAGCCTAATAAATGTGTAATGATTTTGGTGAGAAGTGGGTGGATGCTATGAGCAGATGACAAAAAAGCAAGAAGAGACACACTGGACACCTTCCTGATACCCAACCCTCCAAACCGAATGGGTAGAGCGGCTTGAAACCATGAGGTGTCGGAGATGTTGCAGTTCAAAACATTGACCAAAGTGAGATCTAAATGTGAGAGAAGGTCGGGAAAACTCCATAGTGGACAGCATCTCAAAGCATACGTCAATTTGGGCACTAGCAGACAGAACTGAATGATTTTGTATACCATTGGGAATTTATAGAAATAAGTTTGCCGGAAGATT
The DNA here is from genome assembly GCA_037179445.1 of Phengaris alcon alcon. Lineage (NCBI taxonomy): Eukaryota > Metazoa > Arthropoda > Insecta > Lepidoptera > Lycaenidae > Phengaris > Phengaris alcon. Next base: position 312,629 of record JAYRCH010000091.1, read on the forward strand.
GTGTGAATTTGCGATTTTGTTCCGAAATAAAGGCAAACCGTTACTGAGTATGGGGGCACCCATTAAGCGGAGGGACTCCTTTTTTAAGTATCATATTATTAAACGTAGTGGTTATTTCATTCCAATGATTGTGTTAGACGTTAATAAACAACTCACATTTAGAGAAATTTAGTTCCAAATCGATGGATTTGAATTTTTCAATGATGACTTGTAGATCCTGCAAGACTGAAACCAGACTACACCGAGGGTCCCGTCATCCAGGTACCAGACATTGAATTCTGATGAAAGCGATGTAATGATTGGATGTGGCAAGGCTGAAAATAGCGGGACTCCAAGGATCACCTTGCTGGCAACCAGTAGAAGAAAGCAAACGATCACTTTTGTATATGAGTGTTAAATCTTCGCCATAGCACTGTAGAATATATTTGTAGATATCAGGCACGTGTTTTTGAACTTCTTTTAATAGAGCACTTTTCGAGACAGAGTAAAAGGCATTTTTGACGTCTACTTTCTGAACCACTTGCCCAGTTTTAGCTTTCATATATGTGCAGAGGGCGTGGACGGCAGCTTCGCATCCTCCCTTACTACCAAAACCAAGTTGCACAGGTTGAAAGGTATCTGTAAGTTTTCGCGAAATACGTTTGGATCATACTTTGCAAGCAATCCTTCAGTAGGTGCAGCCAACAGCTATAGGGCGGATGCCACCGTCTTTCTTTTTTAAAGCGCACAAATTGGCACCATAAATTATGCCTGTTATATCTTGGTGCACCTTACCAGAAAACATCAGGTTGATTAAAGCAGGTCCACTAGAAGAGCTCTGCTGGAGTCTCCCGGGGCACAAATTAGATCCTTGAAATGCTGGGGACTTAATCCATTGTGCCCACTAGCCGAGCCGTTCCTGAAAGATATTATGGCGGTTTGTATATATTTTACGCATTCCTCTACGAGCTGTACAGCAGGATTGGAAGAAGGTGGTATGTCGGGTGGTGGAAGTGATAGGTGTTTGTCACGAAGAGCTTCCAAGATATGTGGGGTGTATTCAGCAATTGTATAGCTAGAAAAAAGTAAATTGGCGGCACCTTTTAGGTCTCCATTAATGACCTTTGATTCAATTTTGTGTGTTATATTTTGCGTTTTACGGAGGGACTGTGGCGTTGGATTGTCATTGAAAAGGTCGGTTAATGAAGGGGATGATAGCATGAGTACAGTTACTTTTAATGGTAGATGTTAGTGATTTTTTACTATCCTGCGCTGCGTGTAGTGTATATGGAAAGGAAAAGTGAGAAGGTTTTCCCAGCACTGTCTACAAGCGGGGTTGGAAGTAACCTCTCTGATTACTGACGACAGATGTTTGGCTACATGGATCCTGGCACCTTTCGGAAATCGCTCTAGATTAACTCAAGTTATGCTACTTTTTATCCCGAAACAGTACAGTGTTCCCATAGGGTACTGTAGGCTTGCGCGTGCGGGCAAAAGCTAGTTTAACGTAAACAGTTATGATTCTGAAAGACAATTGTTTTTTTATCTTTATTTAAGGAGAATAATAATAATTGACTATGCCATTGGACCAACAAAAATGATCATTAGACCAACGATTACAATAATTACAATTATAATATAAGTAGTTAGTACTTGTACTAACTACATCACTAATTATAGTCTATTTTACGTCGATTTAGAGCTTTATTGACCATTTTATACACTTCTATAGCTATACGCTAGAATGCAGTTACAAGTTCCAATATTTATAAAATCGTCAATTTTTCTCACAACCTGAAATCTAATGTCTTCGTTAAGGACACATTCCAACATTGTATGAAAAACGACTTCTATCATTCCACATTCCGAACAAAGTGGAGATGCTACTTTTCTCGTCAAATGTTAAAATTTATTTAGGGAAATGTGTCCTGAACGAAGTCTAACTGCAATTATTAATATATTGCTATTTAATTAACATCTGCAAACCACGGTGATTTCCATGGTTCATTTTGTAGTGTTTGGTACCATATGCCCTTCTCCACTGATCTTTCGTCAAAATGCACTTTCCACAGAAGGTAACAGTGTTGCTTAACTAGATTTATACAGTCAGAGAAGAAAGTTAGAAAGTCCCTAATTACGCCATCAACAGAAGCTTCTTTTGCGAGGCTATCTAACATTTCGTTCCCCTCTAAGACAATATGAGAAGGGATCCATCGTAGGATTACTTCTTTTGACATGGCCTTTATTTCAAATATTAGCTTTATAATATCGTAGGCAATCGGTGTGCCTCGTAAGTAAGAGGTGTTGAAGGAAACTTTTTGAGTCTGATTCTCAGTTTTTTTCTTTTTCCCCCTTCTAACTTCTGTCCAATCCTCCTCTTGAATCATCCTTTTATCTTCTATATTGTGTAAGTTCTCCTCATAATTAAATTGGTGCAAATCGCCTACTATCATATCTTCTACATTCATACTATCACCTCCCATACTATTATTGTCCACTATCTCCTCGTCCTCTTGAGCTAAAATTTCTCATCAAGCTCATGCATCACTCATCTTGCATAAGGATCAGACGCAAACGACACGGTAACACGCGGCGGCGATAACCGCTATTCGAATCTTAAACAACGCGCAATGCAACGAATGCAACACGTCTTTGCCACTCAGTGAGAGAATAGACACTCAAAATGACAATAAAATTGTTTAGCTTTACCAATGACAGGTATGTATTATTGATCCTGGCATGTGTGATATCAGAATCAATAATACATATATGGATATCCTACTATACATATCCTACTATGTAATAATCCTGATCCTGATATGATAACTAACCCTGATATGTGTGATAATGTTCTAAAGTTCCATAAATATTGTAATTTACACAGGCGAGGCGAGCATACAAGCCGGCTGTATAATAAATAGTATAATATATATTTATTTTTTTAATACAGTACCTAACCAAACAATATTTGCGCCCAATGCACCCAAAAAATTGCCCTAATACTATGTGATGAACCAATTCCATATTTTGAAATTAAATATATTTTAAATAATAAATTTCAAGTAATATAAATAGTAGAAAAAATAAATAAAATTCGAATAAATTACCTAGCATACCATTGTATCTTATCTTATACTTTAAACGAGACAATCTTGTATATATAAAATTGGTATCTCGGCAACGGCTACATCTATTCAATTTATTATGCAGGAAGTTTTGGGGAAGAAAAATCTATCTAGCTAGGTCTTACTCCCCACAAACAGCGCATTTTTAGGCTATATAATATGTTTTTTTCGTTCGTTGTGCAACAATATATCAATAATTTCGACTCAATTATGTCAGTCTTATTGTCAGTTTGGTATGCTAATACCTATGTATAATTTTTTATTGTTCAGAAATTTGGAATGTGGTGGATTCGAATCCCGGTCTGTCTGATAAATATTTTTGTTATTATTTTTATTTTTTTAATTTACTAGAACTCCAAGCTCGACACGACGCTCGGTTACCCCGGTACTTTCATTAATGCACGGTAAGTAAGTGAGTAGTGACATTATAATATTGGCATTATAATATAATGCTAATTGGTAGCATTACAGTATTCTATTGTCTTGTTTACGTTTATTGTTTAGGTGAAATTGGATCTAAACAATATATATAACTAACGTAAAGAATCGTCATTCCACCGGTTTACACGAATAACAGCTCACGGCTGTGTGTGCGTGGCTGTGCGAATGCGGAGGCGGGCGGGGCGTGAGATTTTTCTAGCTAGGACTTTCGTCCACTGGACAAAGCATGAAACGTCAAAGCATGAAACGACCAGTGGCCAGCCCACTGGTTGTTTCATGCTTTGACATAATTGACAGTAATAGATTTGTCTGACGCGACGTTTAAAATTATTTTGGCTTTTGGTTACGTCAACATTGCTGACATTCGCCAGTGCTTGAGCTGTCATTTGTAGAGTGTCGCCCCTGTGACATTATATTTTGATTATATTATATTATTGTATCGCCTAGCACGATCATTTGACAGCGGTGTAAACGTAACATTATTGAACGACATTTGTATGGGCGCTATCTAAGAATAATTACTTTTTTTTTTATTGCTGACTGGCATCACCCTTGAGACTTAAAAAACAAATATAATCAGGTATTATACACTGAAACACTATTAGCAACTAATTCTAAATATATTTCTAATAAAATTCGGGCTTCCCTTGAGTTAGGTGAGGTCAGAAAACTATTGCATACTCCTACATATTTTCTTGAAACATCAAGACCGAGTCTACTACGTTGAGACTCACCCCGACCACACTCCATCAAATAATTACTATAGCATCCTTAATCTGAGGGTGCTATCATAATTTTTATAGATTTTCTTTTTTATATTGTAAAGTTACGTTTACTACATTGTCAAATGTTCCTGCTAAGCCCACATAGTATAGAACGAAATGTAACAATTTTTGAACAGCCGCGCACGATTTACAACCCGACCATTATCGTGTTTTCGAGGTCTGGCAATTTCGACAAACTTACCACATCCATTTGTTAGCGAATGACGTCAATAGCTTAACCAGGCTAAGGCCAGCGCTGGTCACAATGCGTGTTTGTTATACCTGGAACGAATCGCTACCAATTACCTTTAAGCGTCAGTTCACACCGAGACGTGGCGCGGCATTTTTAGATAGCGATTAGCGACACAGAATTTCAAATATAAGCTCAAAATTAAAATTTAATCTCTATAAATAAAAGGCAAAGCTAATTGACGGATGTATCAACGCACAAGCCAAACCCTTGAAGCTAGAAGTTTGAAATTTTTCACACGTATTTCTCATAAGACGGAGACATCCACTAAGGAAGGATTTTTCAAAATTCAACCCCCAAGGGGATAAAATAGGAGATTTAAGTTTGTATTAAAGTTTTTATTTCTTGGACATGAAATTGCATGAAATTTCATATAAATTGAGTACGGAATTAATAATGAGTTACGTACTTCAGCGCTTTCTAAAATTCAGCCCAGGTGGATGAATAGGCGATGAAAGCTTAAAACTTAATTACACGCGGGCGCAGCCGCGGGCAAATAATGATATATTGTATACAGAAGTATATTGCAGTGAGTAGAGTTATTTGCTGAAGAAGTTTTTTCTCCAATAGCACTATTCCACGCCAGCGAAGCCGCGGGCAAAACCTAGTTTTGAATAACTATCTTAAAAATGACTAACAAATACTTAATAAAAAGTACCAATACTTAATAATAACCAATAAGTATTGGTAAGTAGGTATGAAGGGTAAAATTTTATAGAAGCGAAATCGAAAATTTGCCTGCCACAGGAGATCAAACCATCTAACCATTTTCATTCTAATCGGCGATCCCCGACAGATCGGTTTTATTACTATTCGACTTGTCGACTTTTATTTTTAGGCAATAAGGTTCAAAAGTGGAATACCGGATCTGTCTTCGACTGTACACTATATTGGATGACGAAGCGGACGAATTCCTATGGAATTGTACGGGAGTATAAGAAACACACCAACACGTGTAGTATGACCACCGTAGACCTGATCATTTTCTACGGCAGAACAGACAAATTTAAATGACAGATTGATAAAGAAAAACTGTCAGCTACTCCACACGATCTGTCAGATTTTCTATCCGTATTGTAGACAAAACCGATTGCTACGGTGTTTATGATTTTGTTGAACTTGAAAACTAAGGACTTGTCATGTGACACATCGTCACACATCGTACATATCGTCTGTACGTACAAGCGATAGAACGTTGGTATTCCTACGAAATGTATTATTACTATGTGGGTACTAAACGATAGCAGTAACTAGAATAAAATAAATATTTCAATTAGCATAAAATAAGCGTGATTTTTTGCCATTTTGTACGGAATGGTTCGTGCACGAGTCCGACTTACACTTTGCCGGTTTTTTACTTACCGTAACCCGGTGACGTTCCGGTGATAACTTTCACATGACACATGTCATGCCGTGCCGGGACGGCATAAAATGAAATGAAAATGAAATACCAGCCATTAGACTATATGATCCGGAATCCGGATCCGGGTCCGGGATGATTCAGACTGAAAATAGAACTCTGCGTTAATACAATAGAATTGAAAATCGAAGTGTCGAGTGTTAAGATGTCATGTAAGACGACATTTGTGTGTTCTACTTTCAACTCTATAGCACAGAGTTCTATTTTCAGTGCTCTGAATTTTCCCCGGCCTTACCGATTCCGGATAATATAGTCCCAGACTTAAGCATTGAATGACAATTAAATGTTAATAAGCCGACAATTTGCAGTCAGCAAATTGTCGTTTGCGTAGCTACGAGTAGGGTTGTCATCGTATTGAAAATTATTTGGTCCTACAAATACCTATTTCATACTTTGCAATGTGGACATTGCTTGACCAGTCCAAATTTTTGTAACAAAGCTCTTCTCTCGCAAATTCCTAATACGCCCAGACTAAAGGCGAGAAGTCTACCGAGACCGAGTGTCCTCGCTGTGACTCTTTGCGTAGTAGGTTAAAATATTATTGATGTTAAGAAATTGTCATAGTTATTAAGAATCGAGATATATAGCAATAAAAGTTTAAATTGCGATCAGTCTGAAAATAAAAACTTCAACCATAAATAAAACAAATAGAAATAATTAATTTAAACAACCCTATTTTGGGGTGGTTCATTTATTAATTAGTCCTGTGTGACTCGGTCGTCTGGCATGACGGCTATTCTGAGATGGCGGAAACGACGGCCTTTTCGGGCGGGTTCCATAATACACAAGGAACCCTTATAGTTTCGTTCTGTCCGTCCGTCTGTCTGTGTGTCTGTCTGTCTGTCTGTATGCGCTTCAAGCTTCTATAATTATGAATATAAATGGATGAAATTTGGTATAGTTATAGACTGTGTATAGATCTCGGTTTTGGCATCGTAAAATAATAATAGTTTTGGGGTAGCTCTCCATACATGAGATGTGGGGATGAAAATATTTTTTCATTCTACCCCATCGTGTGGGGTATCGTTGAATAGGTTTTTTAAAATAAAAGTAAGGTTTCATACATGACTTAGCATGCATTTGTAAACTGTAGGATAAACTTGTAAGTTTCAATGCTGATAGATCATGCTAAAAACTCTTTAGGAAAATTATTTTGAACGAAATCAAACAAAGTTTTGGAGTCATTTGAAAAAAACCTATTACGCGTTGATAGCTTACGGAACCCTCCTTACGGCCGGTTCCAATAACCTAACTATTGGTTTAAAACTACGTTATTCAATCATTTGCCGGTTTTTATCGATACAAATTTGACGTTTTTAACAAATAGTTATTGGTAGATAGGTTATTGAAACGGAACGTTAATTACAACGGCTTATGTCGCATATTACAGAAGGTGGGGTAAATACTAAATACTTCGATATTTTAATTCATTTCAACTCATATTAATAATATAAAATATGATTAGCAATAGGTACATAGGTTATCGAAAACCGGCCGATAGACATGTCCTGGCCTGCTGTTGGTTAGGTTATATTTTTTTATAAAACTGTCGCATTTATAGTTGACAAGCTTTTGCCCGCGGATTTCCCGCGTGAAATGTTGTTTTGCACGAACTAAATAATTTATAGCATACCTCTGATAAGTAGCCTCTAATACAGTGCATTGTGCTCGGGCGGAGGGTAACGTTGGTACCATATCGTCGCGCGTCGTTGTCGTCGAATGTACGGGCGAGAGGATTTATTTTTACGCGCGTACTTTTTTTAGGGCTCCGTATTACTCAAGGAACCCTTATAGTTTCGCTCTGTCCGTCCGTCTGTCTGTCTGTCTGTCCGCGCCTCTAGCTTCTGTAACTATTATTATAAATAGATGAAATTTATACTTATAGATCTCGATTTTGGAATCATAAAATAATAATAATTTTACATTTGAGGGCTGGCTTTTCATACATGTGAAGTGGGGATGAAAAATATTTTTTCATTCTACCCCACCGTGTGGAGTATCGTTGAATAGGTCTTTTAAATTTAAGGCAAGGTTTCATACGTTACTTTTTTACAAAGTCAACCATTTTCGAGTAATCGGCCTCCAAAGTGATATACATGTTGATCCCCCCTCTGGCATTTCTAAACTATAAAAGGTAAAAACTTGCAAGTTTGCATGCTGATAGATCATGCAAAAACTCTTTAGGAAAATTGTTTTGATTCAAAGAAAACCTATTGCGTGTAGATACCTACGGAACCCTCATTAGACATGTCCTGACATGCTCTTGGTTAGGTTATTAATTTTACCTTATCTCCCAAGATATTCATTTAAACTGTATGGTGGAAACAGTAATTGTAATGTGTAACTATGAAATGCTTAAAATAATTAACGTATTTATTTTGATAAGGATGCAGTATTAATATACTGCATCAGTCTAAATAGCTTCAGAGAATACCACATTATAGTATGTGATCATTTTATTAGGGTTTCGGACGGTAAATCGGGGTAATCGGAGATATTACTAAGATTCCGACGTCTATCCGTCTGTCCGTCTGTATGTCTGTTATCTGGCTGTACCTCATAAACCGTTTTAGCTAGACACATACACACGCTACACACATGATGTATTTCTGTTGCCGCTATAATAACAAATACTAAAAACAGAATAAAATAAATATTTAAGCGGGGCTTCCATACAATAAACCTGGGTTTTTATGTCGTGTTGTTGATACGGAACTTGGCCAGTCTTTTAACTTACAATGGGTATAGTAAGCTATCCTTAAAAGATAGACTATGCTATCGCGGACTTTTTTTTTCTCCCCCAAAATCCCCTGCATACTAAATTTCATGAAAATACGAAATTCATTCTAAACCCAATGCTCGTAAATCTTACACTTTCATTTTGTTTTTATTGAATTATCAATAATTGTCTTGATAGCATAATCTGATTTTTGGAGTTAATACGTTTGTATACTCGTACCTAAGTTAACATATCCCTTACAAAAATAGTTCAGTTATCTATATTATTATAAAAACTAAAAACGTTAGCATTTTCTTTTTAACCGACTTCCAAAAAAAGGAGGCTTTTGTATGATCAACAATTACTCCGCCGTCTGTGTACCGATTTTCATTTTTTTTTCATGTAAATGGTTTAATCCCAAATTGGTTCTTTAGACATCAAAAGTAGTAACCTGATGATGGGATCTATGAGAAATCCAGGATATTTTATATGGACACATATGGTGATTTAGACTTTTTCTGAAGTATTCCAAGCATATGCTACCAAAAAGAAAGATTTTTCACCAAGGTATACCTTTTTAATTCGGCTAAAATTTTAACTATTTCTCTACACAATCATCATCATTTTGAAGTCGGTACCAAACAACTTAAACGTGAGTCTAGCTCTAATGATCTATCAGGATATTGTTTGGGCTTATACCGACTTCAAAATAATGAAGATTGCGAAGAGAAATAGTTAAAATTTTAGCCGATTTTAAAAGGAGAATTATTTTGAAAATAGGATTTATTTCATACTTTTTTGTGTATTTTCACTTTGGAAGTCGGTTTATCTTATATACATACATAGTACAAAGATTGTTTTGTAATCAATAAAAAATACATAGACTATAAATTTCAACTTATATATTACAAAATTTGCTTGTTATGAGTTTTAATAAAGCACTTAATAATCATAATCACGTTTGGTAAGAAAATGTGGTTTCAAAGTTTCGGTATTTTCTATTGTACGAGTATCACATAGCCCCTGTAGTGTCATCTTCTTGTTCAGTAATAAACAACGATGTTCTTGATTCAAACCATTCACTTTCAACCTGAACCTTTTGGTTTGAATCGTATTTATTTCATTTTAGTTTGCGGTAAAATCTTACATATTGATTTTCTTTCACAGTGTTATCTACTTAATATTTTACCACACGAATGTAACACTTTGATAAAAAAAATATATTTTCAGTAATTAAATATTGCCTAAGAAATTAATAAAAGGAGCAGAATTAAGTACAGTTAACGGTATAAAGTTAATAAAAACTATTTAAAGCGCCACCTTCGATAAATTGGCATTATGTTATGCACTTAAGTCTTAAGCTCACTCCCCACACCGATTTCGGTGACGGTGGCCGGTTTCATTGAAACCAGGCCAGCTATGCAGGAGTAATATTATAGTGCCAAATTGTGTGTGCAGTACACAAGAGCACTGCCTCTCGTAACCCAGTGGGACGGATGACCGACACGACTGGCGAGAGATCAGGCGCAGGTCTGACTTTTTATATGCCCAGCCTGCATTGTACTAACCAAACTTGGAAACAACATTTTTTGTTGTTCCAATGACCCTCCGAGTCGAGAGCCAAGCTCTAACCACTAGACCAAGGGGACTGTTATAACTAAATTAAGTCTTAACTAATCCACATTTATTCCTCTTTCTTGTTAATATTTTGTATAATACATGATACTCACCCACTGGAGTATCAAATACGTAACTAGATGTCGATTTGCTACTGTGAGGTCGTGGTTTCTCTCCGATCGAGCTAACATATTCGTGTGGCTTCCCCCCACGGTAAAAATAAAGTTAAAACATCGATAAAACAGTAGGTAGATAAACACAGGAATAGTGGATTCTACGAAATGAGAGCACATAAATCAGCACGTAGAGAGACCGAAGCTAGCGTAATAACTAAATTGTAGTTGACACAGATACTGGCGGGAATCCTATGGTTCAATTCACACCGAAACTAAACGATACGCGACATGGTGCTGCAGATTTAAGATGGATTTTCAAAATTGAACTTTATTCGTTACACAAGAAGATACACGTTTCATTGTAAGAGTCCGAATGTCAGGTCGCACCGCAGTAGTAGGTTTTCACCGGGTCTGGCTCAAAGGCAGACCCGGTGAACCCGGTTTGCTCCAGATTTTCGGCGTTCGATGGGCATCACCAGCTAAAAAAAAAAAAAAAAAAAAAGTTTGGTGTCGAATTGGGGGTTTTTGCCCATGCCCGATCGATTGCACTTATCCGCTTTTCAATATCTCTAACGGTTACAAAGATAGACTTTTGCAATTACTAGGTTCATTAAACTCTATTTATTATTACTAATTACGTCATGCAGCGGTAAACAATGGACGGTTATAAGCGTAGGGCCATTAGTGGTTAAGTGAAACAATAATGGTATTGTAAGTGAGTCATTTTATTGGTAAAATAACACAATTTCAAATCGTTGTTTTGTCAGGAATCGAGCAGATGGATCGTCTAATGTTAAGCGATTTCCGTCGCTCATGGAAACTCGCAACACCCTACTCTGGTGTTGTAACCTGCGTTCCCAGTCATAAAAATCCCCAACCCCTCTTGGACCTACGGTAAATCCGCACTCACACAGCGATACACAACGCAAGCGTTATTTCATATCGGTTTTCTGTGTGGCCGTGGTATTTACCCGATCGAGCCGGCCCATTCATGCTGAAGCGTAATCCATGACCAGGAACACAGAAAAACTTTATGTTCCTTCGGCGGGATTTGAACCCGCGACCCCCGGCTTGGGCACCAACACATTCAATCAACTGAGCCACAGAGGTCGTCATTACACTTTTGTTTACACACCTGTACCCTAAAGTGTATCTACCTAGGTAACACTGAAAATGTTTAGAAAATGAAAAACGGCTTAATGTTGAAAGTTGTCAATACTTTTATTGTTTTTCGAAGTAATCTCCGTTCCTCTCTACACATCGTCGCATTCGATGGAACCACTGAAAAAAGCGGTGGACCCATTATTACTTAGGGGTCTCTTCTATGGTATTTTCGTACTCTTTCACCGCATCTTCAGGGCTCGTAAAGCGAATACCTCTGGCTGTATGGTGGATGACTCATTATCTCGACTCCTGCCATAGTCAAATATTCAACAGTTCGTTTTGCGGACTGCGCTGAAGCATTGTCGTGGTGAGGGAGGATCCTGCTTCGAGGGCACTGCTGTCGAATTCTTTCCAAGACAACAGGTAAACAGCGATTAACATACCAGTCTGCAGTAACTGTAAATAGTGGCACGAGATGAGGCTTCATTAAGAAATGCTAATCGCAGTCTATCATAGCTTTGTTGTTGAGTAAACCCACAACGAAAGTCATAATAAATCATTGACCGAAATTTTTTTCGCGTTAGGTTCATTTTCACGTATAACAAGAGTTTTAGATTTGCCGCCAATTCATAAAAACAAATGACAAATGAATGCAATATACTAAATACATTAGGTTACCAAAGAGTTCTAAAATTGAAATTAAAAAAAAAAAAAAAAATCATTAGCAATGTTTCTAACTGGCCAGTTCTAAACATTTTCAGTGTCACCCACGTATTAGGAAGCACTACACTGGTTTTTAAAAAGTGGATCTATAAGGAATAAAGGTGAACTTTTTTTCAAAGTGTATCTACGAGGAATAATTCTTTAGCAGAACCTTTCTCAGCCTTTAACAGAACCTTTAACAGAAAATCTCCAGTTTTAGAAGAAAATTAATTAAATAGAAAATTTATATATTTTAAAGCAAACCTCATGTATATTTGAGGACCTCTGTAGCTCAGTGGCCAATAGTTGCAAAGTGGAGGCGGTGCGAGTTTTCTATGTTCTTAGGTCGTGGATATGTATTCAATACTAGTATTAATTGCCCGAGACTTCGCCCGTGTGAAATTAGGTTTTAAACTTTCATCACCTATTTTACTCACCTAGGGACTGAATTTTAGAAAACGCTGAAATACGTAAATAATTTTTTTTTTTCGTTCTCAATTCATATGAAGTATCATGTAAATATGTCCAAGGAATAAGAAGATTTATACAGGGATAGAAATTTTACCCCCTTTAGTGTTTAATTTAGAAAAATCCATCCTTAGTGGTTGCATACGCTATACCAGAAATACGTGTGCAAAATTTCAAATTTCTGGTCTTAAAGGTTTGGCCTGTGCATTGATACATCAGTCAATGAACTTTTCTTTATTAAACTTTTCGATGTGCAGGTCCTTACTGGCCCTACAGATACAAATGTATTATTATCGATAGGATGCTGTTGCCGAAATAATTTCCAGCGATAGTTAGGAATGGAATTGGTGCTCCCCATTAATCTAATGATAATAGTCGTGATGAAATACAATTAACATTCTCTAAGTTTGTTGTTATAAATAGTATTCTCCACTAACCACGGTATATTCATTTTGTACTCTCAAGATTTCAACAGTTTATTCACGGTCACCGAGCGAAGCCGGTGATGTACTAATATTAATACTAAAGTACTAAATAATTTAGATAGAAATAAATGTTAAAGGATATCGTCGTGGAGTAGAAATCGAAAGGGACCAAGAGATTCCGAATCATAGAGCTGCATATTTTCTCATACTGAACAACTGTATATCTGAATATAAGCCTTTGAACAATATTGTAAATAAGACATCATGAATAGCGATACAGTTATCGTTGACCTTCAAGGATTTAAGGATATCAAAAATAAATTATCGTAAAAGAATTTTCAATTGCAACCAAAGACTACACAGAGACGTTTGTAATTAAACCACCATATCCTTATAATAATCTTACAAGTGAAGAAAAGAAGCAAGTTCGATGGTTAGAAAAAATCGTGGACTACGTTGGAGTGAAGGATTCATTGACTATCGTGAATTTCAAAGGACGATTATTCCCTACTTAAGCGGTAAAAAAATACTAACAAAAAGGAATGGAAAAGATTCAGTGGATTCATGAGCTATGTCAAGACTGTGAAATAATAGATTAGGGGAAAAGGGTTGTCCTAAATTTTTAATATGTATTATAAAGAATATTTTGAGAAAACAAAGAAAAAAAGAAAATGACATATCGAATTGTGTTCATCACAAAAATATATGTGCTTTTAAAAATGTACTCTGTCTGAAAACATGGTATTGTGAAAATGCTAATTTAATTTAATATTTTTATCAAATAAAAAATTTACTTTCTTAATAAAATATGTCTATTAGAATATAATTTTCTTTAATTTCCTTATTCTGTTATAATAAATTAAACCAAGAGAGAAAAAATCTACACTGTTTAGTTTTTTTTTATTTGTTCAAAATTTTTTATATTATATTATACTAGCTTTTGTCCGCGGCTTCGCCCGCGTGAATAGTATTGTTGGAGAAAATCTACTTCGGCGAATAACTCTCTACTTACAGCAATATACTTCTGATACAATATTGAAAATGTTTTTTAAGTTTACCCAATGCAGATGGTTTAAAATGGGACCCTATCACATCGACACGACATGCGCGATCGTTTGATATACATTTATCGCGCTTGAATATAAATTTTACGATATCTTAATACATATTAAAGACAATTTTAAAAAAACCCACATCATAATCCGTTGCGTAGTTGTAAAGATTTAAGCATACATAGGGATAAACAAAAAAAAGAGACTTTGTAATATACTATGTAATGATAATGATTATACCGAATATAGTAAAGAAAGAAGAAAAGAAAATAACGTTTTGAATTGTGTCCATCACGAAAAGATATGCGTTTAAAAATGTACTCTGTCTGAAAACATGGTATTGTGATAATGCTAATTTGTTTTAAAAATTTCATCAAGTAAAAATTTCACTTTTTAATAAATGTGTATTGAAATATAATTTTATTTCATTTCCTTCCACTCTATAATAATAATTAAACTAAGAGAACAAATCGACATTGATATTTTTTCGAGATTTTTTATTTGTTTAAAATCTTTAGTAAAAATTTTACTTTTTAATAAGTGTATATTTTGAATATCATTTATTTTAATTCCTTTTTCTCTACAATTATAATAACTCTACAATACACATTTATTAAAAAGTGAAATTTTTACTTGATGAAATTTTTAAAACAAATTAGCATTATCACAATACCATGTTTTCAGACAGAGTACATTTTTAAACGCATATCTTTTCGTGATGGACACAATTCAAAACGTTATTTTCTTTTCTTCTTTCTTTACTATATTCGGTATAATCATTATCATTACATAGTATATTACAAAGTCTCTTTTTTTTGTTTATCCCTATGTATGCTTAAATCTTTACAACTACGCAACGGATTATGATGTGGGTTTTTTTAAAATTGTCTTTAATATGTATTAAGATATCGTAAAATTTATATTCAAGCGCGATAAATGTATATCAAACGATCGCGCATGTCGTGTCGATGTGATAGGGTCCCATTTTAAACCATCTGCATTGGGTAAACTTAAAAACATTTTCAATATTGTATCAGAAGTATATTGCTGTAAGTAGAGAGTTATTCGCCGAAGTAGATTTTCTCCAACAATACTATTTCACGCGGGCGAAGCCGCGGACAAAAGCTAGTATAATATAATATAAAAAATTTTGAACAAATAAAAAAAAACTAAACAGTGTAGATTTTTTCTCCTTGGTTTAATTTATTATAACAGAATAAAGGGAAATTAAAGAAAATTATATTCTAATAGACATATTTTATTAAGAAAGTAAATTTTTTATTTGATAAAAATATTAAATTAAATTAGCATTTTCACAATACCATGTTTTCAGACAGAGTACATTTTTAAAAGCACATATATTTTTGTGATGAACACAATTCGATATGTCATTTTCTTTTTTCTTTGTTTTCTCAAAATATTCTTTATAATACAATATTAAAAATTTAGGACAACCCTTTTCCCCTAATTCTATTATTTCACAGTCTTGACATAGCTCATGAATCCACTGAATCTTTTCCATTCCTTTTGTTAGTATTTTTTTACCGCTTAAGTAGGGAATAATCGTCCTTTGAAATTCACGATAGTCAATGAATCCTTCACTCCAACGTAGTCCACGATTTTTTTCTAACCATCGAACTTGCTTCTTTTCTTCACTTGTAAGATTATTATAAGGATATGGTGGTTTAATTACAAACGTCTCTGTGTAGTCTTTGGTTGCAATTGAAAATTCTTTTACGATAAATTTATTTTTGATATCCTTAAATCCTTGAAGGTCAACGATAACTGTATCGCTATTCATGATGTCTTATTTACAATATTGTTCAAAGGCTTATATTCAGATATACAGTTGTTCAGTATGAGAAAATATGCAGCTCTATGATTCGGAATCTCTTGGTCCCTTTCGATTTCTACTCCCACGACGATATCCTTTAACATTTATTTCTATCTAAATTATTTAGTACTTTAGTATTAATATTAGTACATCACCGGCTTCGCTCGGTGACCGTGAATAAACTGTTGAAATCTTGAGAGTACAAAATGAATATACCGTGGTTAGTGGAGAATACTATTTATAACAACAAAACTTAGAGAATGTTAATTGTATTTCATCACGACTATTATCATTAGATTAATGGGGACACCAATTCCATTCCTAACTATCGCTGGAAATTATTTCGGCAACAGCATCCTATCGATAATAATACATTTGTATCTGTAGGGCCAGTAAGGACCTGCACATCGAAAAGTTTAATAAAGAAAAGTTCATTGACTGATGTATCAATGCACAGGCCAAACCTTTAAGACCAGAAATTTGAAATTTTGCACACGTATTTCTGGTATAGCGTATGCAACCACTAAGGATGGATTTTTCTAATTAAACACTAAAGGGGGTAAAATTTCTATCCCTGTATAAATCTTCTTATTCCTTGGACATATTTACATGATACTTCATATGAATTGAGAACGAAAAAAAAAAATTATTTACGTATTTCAGCGTTTTCTAAAATTCAGTCCCTAGGTGAGTAAAATAGGTGATGAAAGTTTAAAACCTAATTTCACACGGGCGAAGTCTCGGGCAATTAATACTAGTATTGAATACATATCCACGACCTAAGAACATAGAAAACTCGCACCGCCTCCACTTTGCAACTATTGGCCACTGAGCTACAGAGGTCCTCAAATATACATGAGGTTTGCTTTAAAATATATAAATTTTCTATTTAATTTTCTTCTAAAACTGGAGATTTTCTGTTAAAGGTTCTGTTAAAGGCTGAGAAAGGTTCTGCTAAAGAATTATTCCTCGTAGATACACTTTGAAAAAAAGTTCACCTTTATTCCTTATAGATCCACTTTTTAAAAACCAGTGTAGTGCTTCCTAATACGTGGGTGACACTGAAAATGTTTAGAACTGGCCAGTTAGAAACATTGCTAATGATTTTTTTTTTTTTTTTTAATTTCAATTTTAGAACTCTTTGGTAACCTAATGTATTTAGTATATTGCATTCATTTGTCATTTGTTTTTATGAATTGGCGGTAAATCTAAAACTCTTGTTATACGTGAAAATGAACCTAACGCGAAAAAAATTTCGGTCAATGATTTATTATGACTTTCGTTGTGGGTTTACTCAACAACAAAGCTATGATAGACTGCGATTAGCATTTCTTAATGAAGCCTCATCTCGTGCCACTATTTACAGTTACTGCAGACTGGTATGTTAATCGCTGTTTACCTGTTGTCTTGGAAAGAATTCGACAGCAGTGCCCTCGAAGCAGGATCCTCCCTCACCACGACAATGCTTCAGCGCAGTCCGCAAAACGAACTGTTGAATATTTGACTATGGCAGGAGTCGAGATAATGAGTCATCCACCATACAGCCAGAGGTATTCGCTTTACGAGCCCTGAAGATGCGGTGAAAGAGTACGAAAATACCATAGAAGAGACCCCTAAGTAATAATGGGTCCACCGCTTTTTTCAGTGGTTCCATCGAATGCGACGATGTGTAGAGAGGAACGGAGATTACTTCGAAAAACAATAAAAGTATTGACAACTTTCAACATTAAGCCGTTTTTCATTTTCTAAACATTTTCAGTGTTACCTAGGTAGATACACTTTAGGGTACAGGTGTGTAAACAAAAGTGTAATGACGACCTCTGTGGCTCAGTTGATTGAATGTGTTGGTGCCCAAGCCGGGGGTCGCGGGTTCAAATCCCGCCGAAGGAACATAAAGTTTTTCTGTGTTCCTGGTCATGGATTACGCTTCAGCATGAATGGGCCGGCTCGATCGGGTAAATACCACGGCCACACAGAAAACCGATATGAAATAACGCTTGCGTTGTGTATCGCTGTGTGAGTGCGGATTTACCGTAGGTCCAAGAGGGGTTGGGGATTTTTATGACTGGGAACGCAGGTTACAACACCAGAGTAGGGTGTTGCGAGTTTCCATGAGCGACGGAAATCGCTTAACATTAGACGATCCATCTGCTCGATTCCTGACAAAACAACGATTTGAAATTGTGTTATTTTACCAATAAAATGACTCACTTACAATACCATTATTGTTTCACTTAACCACTAATGGCCCTACGCTTATAACCGTCCATTGTTTACCGCTGCATGACGTAATTAGTAATAATAAATAGAGTTTAATGAACCTAGTAATTGCAAAAGTCTATCTTTGTAACCGTTAGAGATATTGAAAAGCGGATAAGTGCAATCGATCGGGCATGGGCAAAAACCCCCAATTCGACACCAAACTTTTTTTTTTTTTTTTTTTTTTAGCTGGTGATGCCCATCGAACGCCGAAAATCTGGAGCAAACCGGGTTCACCGGGTCTGCCTTTGAGCCAGACCCGGTGAAAACCTACTACTCACCGCGCTGCACAGCGTATGTACAGTGTATGACTGACGTCATAATTATGAAACGTGTAACTTTTTGTGAAGAGAATAAACTTTAATTTTGAATAGCTGTATTAAAAATGCAGCTTCGTGTAGCGTCGTGTATTGTTGCGGTGTGAACTGACTCTTTATAGATGTCTGGTAGGAATTTTCTAAAGAACATCTCAACATTACTGGAAATATACTCATAATCATCATAATCATCAACACAGGCCACTAACAATACCAGAGCGTTGTTATTATCAATATAAGGTTACATAGACTTTATATTTTTGCTTATCTATTATAAAATTAGCTTGTTACGAGTTTTAATAAAGCGCTTCATAAATAAATGTTTGATAAGAAAATGTGGTCTCAAAGTTTCAGTATTTTAATTTGTACGAGTACCACATAGTTCCTGTAGTCCCACCTGCTAATAATAGTAAATATTTATCAAATAGACATAATATTTACAAAATGACAGTCAGTAAAACAACTCTTTCTCTGCTTACCGACAAATAAAAAAAGTTGATGAGATTTTAGAGATTAATAAATTAGGATAAGTATTAAGTTTACCGTGTAATTAATTTTGAAATTTACATTTGTGTCATACTAATGACCTATTTACTACAACATATTATTCAATCTACCTTCAATTTGTTAACATGTTTATATGCAAAACTGTCCTATTTCTTAAGAAATACTATATAACTATATTTAGATATAGTTCATAAGTCTATTCCATAAATATTTTGATCATTAGCTCATACAAAGTATTGGTGTATAAGGTTTATGTCATTTAAAGGGGTAAAATCATCAATTATCTCACTAGTCAATCCTTCTTTTTGATCTCCTTATAGAAACAATGTAGATAATATTATATTTCAATCATCACAGTACTTCCAAACCCTATAATTACATACCAACTAGGTGTGATTTCAGAATTCTCCCAGGGTGGCTTTGACTGCTTCTGGAAGCCGGCGCCTCCGCCCGCGAACATTAAAACAAATCTTATCACACAGACACAAAAGAAAACACTACACAATTTCACTAGCACTTCACAGTGAGTTTCCTGGAGTCTCATGGCGGTCTGCTATCTGTGCCGGCGACGCGCGGCCGTTTTATTTTTGGGCACAGTTATTTTTCTATCATTTACGCAATTTAGAACAGAGCTATCGACGCTTTATGATCGCCTAATTGCTGGCGTTGAAACACTGTCGTTAAATATTGTAATTAGTTTCATGTTCAGTAAAAAATTTCTTTATTACATTTTAATGTTGTTAAATATTAAGCACTATCGGGTAATCTAATTCATAAGCAGGTAGAGTGTTCTCTTAATTTTTTTGTATTTTATTGATGGCACAATACAATTTTCAAAAATATGTCAGTTTTTTATCATATTTTTATAATGCGAAAAAAATATGACAATGGTCAACCTGCTTATGAGTTAGATTCTCACATCATAGTATTTTACACCGATACGGATATCTTTGAACATTTTTCTGCCCTTTATGGCCCTTTTTGCAAAATTCTTGTTGTTGTAAAGGGTCCCTTTACAACAACAAAAGAATTGTTTGGTTTTTTTATTGGTCCTTTAGTGACTAAAGTGGAAACCTGATGATCGATTCTTCATGGATCCCCATGAGGAATCGAGGGAACTCTTCGAAATTTATATGGAAATTTATTTGAAGCAAAACAAGCATATGCTACTAAAAAACAATATTTTGCACCAAGGTATACCCTGAATCCGAAAGCACTAGACAGAACTCTTCAGTCTTTAAATATACGGGTTAGGAAATTTCGGCATTGTTTATAGAACAGCAAGCATACGCCACTATGTAATTTACAGTAATCATCATCATCATCATCTTATTTACAATACCTTAATGAAGCTTGGCGCGTATTCAATTATATATTCGATCGTTTATTTTAAACGTTCTTAAAATGTATTACTTAATAATAATTTAACAAATATCACTAAAAAACGAAAAATTATTATTTTTAAAGGAAATTAAACCGACTTCCAAAGTAAAAATACACAAAAAAGTATAAAATAAATATTATTTTCTAAATAATTCCCCTTTTTAAATTAAGCTAAAAATTTAACTATTTCTCTACTCAATCTTCTTAATTTTGAAGTCGGTACCAGCAAATTTGAATGTGAGTTCTATAAAATATTGTAGGATGTTTGGGCTGGTACCGACTTCAAAATTAAGAAGATTGAGTAGAGAAATAGTTAAAAATTTAGCCAAATTTAAAAGGGGAATTATTTAGAAATAAGATTTATTTCATACGTTTTTGTGTATTTTTACTTTGGAAGTTGGTTTAATTTTTTATTTAATATAATAATTACGACAATTACTAAGATTATGGACAACGTATATTGAAATGAAAACTATGTTATAAGATTTCTAGAGAATTTATTGTATACAAATATTGGTAACATACATAACTTCATTAAGAAACGGTCAGTTTTACAGATGGACAGTTAACGGGATGCGCTGCAACTAACATTTTCGGGGTAGTCGCAAATATTATTTTTAGAGTCGAAGTACAAACCTGCGGGACATTCAAGGCACAGTGGTGACAAATTCGATCCGAGGCAAACGTAGAAAATGTGACAGTCATTGGGGTGGGCGTATAGTCGGTCTTGGTCGTTGGTCATCATGTTGGCACACGAAATCCCCGGCAAGGTGTTATTCCAACAACGCGGCACGTACTGCTTCTCGAATGATCTAAAAAATAAATGAAAAACTTAGATAAGCATATTTATTAAATTGGTATGTATATGTCGCAGGCATCTATTAAAATTAGACAGCCAAAAGAACGCCTTGATCGTTTATTATACACCGGCATTCAATGAAATAAGTAGTGTAGACTGTAGACCGATAGTTATTTAATCTAGAATCACTCAACGTTTAACGACTTTGACATATTGAAAGTTAGTATATTCACTGTTGGAAATGACCAAGACCAAGACTCGTTTCGCTAAGTACGGGAACCCACACATATCTCTCAGGTAACCACCTGAGAGATATGCTTTGGCACGACTTACGTGGCCACATAAAAACCTGGCCTGAAATAACGTTTGTGTAGTTTTTCCGAGTAATCTAAGTGTCTATCTGAGGACAGACGGCGGACAGACTTTAGGAACGGACAGACGGACAGCAAAGTAATATCACAAGTGTTCCGTTTTTGACGTACGGAACCCTTAAAAAGAAACTTCGATTCAAGCAGTAGGAGCTGCTTGAGCAGCAGGGTTAAGAATTGATTTAGCATACTGAGTGCTTACAGACGGAAAAATAAATAGTTCCTGTGGACCCAACAACGAAATCGCTAGGAAAAGCCACTCGGAAAAATCTAACAAAAATGGCAACGTACTCTTACAAGCTTGCAAACAAGGTTACATGAAATCTAGACAATCGAAGAGAGAGGAGTCTTGAGTTTAGTTTAAGGCTGGGACTATATGATTCGGAGTCCGGCGGGCCCGGGCAAATTCAGAGCGCTGAAAATAGAACTCTTCGTTAATATAATAGAGTTAAAAATCGAAGTGTCGAATGTGCTGCCATATATGACAATATTGACATTTGACTCCACACTTGTGTGTTCTATTTTCAGCTCTATTGTATTAACACAGAGTTAAATTCTCAATGCTCGGCCTTCGAATCATAATATAGTCCCAGCATTAGTGGTAAAATAGATTTTCGCTAATATTTGAAATCAAAACAACTTACGCCACTTCAACATTGGTCGAACGGCTTTCAACGATCGCAACAGCGATGGTGGTTGCCAGAACAACTGAGAAAGCGAGGAAGCGCGCCATGGTAATGACCAAAGCTTTTGTTTGCAGATTGAATACCACAGGAATACTTCTAAAGGTACTTAAACCAGAGGAATACTCCAATTTACTTATAGCATTGTCTACTGAAGTCGTACTATTTATACCACATTCAAGTGGTTTGTGAAGGGTTTGTGTATTTTGAACAAACTGTTACATCGAATTTTATCTGTATCCTTCAATGTTAGGTCGTTTGTAAAGGCGGCCGCCCTTAGTGTTTTTGAAGTATCAAGACTCAAGCTGTTACGAGTAGACTACGATAATAATAATAATTATTAATAATATCCCATTATTATAATTCTACTACTATTTATGTGAAAGTTTGTGAGAATGGATGGATGTTTGTTACTCTTTTTCGCCAAAACTTTCGATGAAATTTGTTATGGTAATAGTTTAGGCTCTGGATTAAAAACATATACTACTTTTTATCCCGAAAAAGTACAGTGTTCCCGTGGGATACTGAATTTACGCGGGCGGAGCCGTGGGCACTAGCTAGTAATCTATCTATCTATCTATATATAAGATTCGGTAAAATCAATGACGGATATTTTGGGCATATGATCTACTGCTTATGTAAAGACGTTTAGGCAGAAAAATAATTATTGTTATATTCGAAAAAAAAACTCTCTTTAATATATGGACGAGTTGGCGTTGAGCGGAGATTCACCCATTATGAGATGATTTTTTTACTTTGAGTATGACAATATTTTTTTAGCTTTATATGAGCAGTAGATCATATACCTTACCTACCACCTACCTTATATATTATATTATATATTATATAAAAGGCGAAGCTGATTGACTGATGTATCAACGCACAGGCCAAACCAATTTGAAATTTTGCACACGTATTTTTCATATGACGTAGGCATCCACTAAGGAAGAATTTTTCAAAATCAACCCCCAAGGGGGTAAAATAGGTGATAAATGTTTCTATGAAATTTTTTATTCCTTGGACATATTTTAGCATTCCCTAAAATTCAGCCCCTTGCTGGGTAAAATAGGGGATGAAAGTCATTGATTTAATATACTCTGGATTGACTATCATCTACTAAAAGTTACTGAAAAAGAGCACTCAGAGTACATGTCAAGTATCAATAACATATTCCATGACGTTTGCTTTGCTTTGCAATTATAGACTATAATCCTTACACTATAATGCCCAATATTTACTAATGTATGATACTGTATGTCAATTGTACACCATAAAAATTTTGTTTGAAGAACAGAACATTTTATTTATTTCTTGTGTCATCGGGTTTTCACCCGCGATATTTAAAATGTTGTTTATGCAAAACCAAAACTACTAGTCCAATTTTGATCCGGTTTCCAGGACTTATAATAATTAGGTACTCTTTGTAGTTCTTTACACGTAAATTAAAAGTCCGACGTGAGTATGTAACACTTTATTGTTATTTAGCAAAACATAACACACATAACAGTGTTGACAATACAAAAAAAAACTACACATAAAAACTAAAACACAAGAGTCCCGGTTAAAACTTCTTATCCCATTCAAAACCTTTTTTACAATTTTCGTTTTTCCTAGCAACCGTGCTCTCATTGGTTGAGCGCAGACCACACACTTACGGTCGCATTCACTTTAATAAAATTTACCGTCGAGAAACGTTCAGATGCGTTCTGTTACACTCTTAAATAAACTGTATCGACATGAATCACCTAGATACCTATGCTATCTAAAAAGTTGAATTCAAGGTCAATTCAAGTATTTATGACTCTTAAGGTTTTAAATGATTTTAACAAGTAACTGGTAAAAATCATTAAATGTGATTATATCATGTTATATTTCTTTCATTTTTAATGTTCCCTGATTTTTTTTTATTAGTATACAGTTGACGTTTTGACTTGTCTTGAATATTCCGCGTTTTTTTTTTTAAATATGTCAAATTGCTTACAATACATTTGCAATTTGGACCATTCTTTGTGAATTATTTCCTTTCCTTGCAAATCACCATAAAAGTTTAAATAATTAATGAAGTGCCATAACGCTAAAATGTGTTGTCTGAAGTCACGTCAGGCGGGTGACTCTTAATACATGTACAACTTTACAGAGAACAGAGACATCTCAACACGACCCTGTGGTACTAACAGTTGAAAATTTTCGGATAGCCACAACAGATGACACTAAGCGGCTTCTACATCGTATTATCGAAGACGCTCGCGAACATTTGACAACGCGATGACTATAATTTACTATAAGTGATATGGGAATATGGTCATTCTGATGATTAATTATTGTTGTCTAAGACCTAGATCCAATTTTAGAGTGGCGCATCTATACTAGTATAATAGGTATTTACCTATGAAATTGCCTTTCTGCAGTACTGGCCATTTCAAAATATCAAAATAATTTTTGTTTGGCTAAGAATTCTAATTTCAAATTAATTTTATTTCAAAAACATGGAATTCTTTTTCCAAAAGTAGTCATTTGTTTATTGATTAGTGTTACATTTTCTTCGCATTACAATCTTTTTCGTCATCATGGATACGTTAAAAATATGAGTACCGTTGTGGCAGCAACGCGGCACAAGCGGCACACAACAACCAACGCACCACCTGTTATTGGTTTGCTCGCTTCCGTTCTGGAAATTTCGTCCTGAAAAATGAACCTCGCGGTCGTCCGAAGACTTGGTCAACAATGACGAATTAAAGGCGATTGTGAAGCTGATGATACACAATCTACGGCTGAATTAGCAACAGCTTTCGACGTAGCGTCAAAACAATATTGGTCCATTTGCGTCAATTGGCAAGGTAAAAAAGCTTGACAAATGGGTTCCCCACGAACCCAATGATCGCCAGCGCGAAGTACGCGTCGAGACGTGCCTTGCACTGCTCAACAGACAAACAAAAGAAGGAATTTAACCCGCATTGTTACCTGCGATGCGAAAAATAGATTCTGTTTGATAACCGCAAGCGCTCAGTAAGTTGGTTGGATCCTGGTTCAGCACCTAAAAATGCCCAAAACGAAAACTTACCCCTCGAAAAGTGATGGTCACTATTTGGTGGTCTAGCGCCGGTGTGATTCATCACAGCTTCTTACCAAACGGGGTGCGCATTACTGCAGATGTGTACTGTGAAGAATTGAATACAATGATGGAGAAGCTGGCACATCTCCAACCAGCATTGGTCAATCGCTCGTCTCCGCTGCTCCTACACGACAACGCGCGACCTCATACTGCACAGCAGACGGTCTCCAAGTTGCAAGAACTGGGGTTGGAAGCTCTCCGTCATCCGGCCTACTCACCATACCTTGAGCCTACAGACTACTACTTTTTCCAGAATTTGGATAACTTCTTGGTGGGAAAAAATTCAACACCCGAGAGGCAGTACAAAATGCCTTTCAAGAATTTGTTGCCTCCTGTCCAGCTAATTTCTTTAAGAAGGGCATCAATAAACTGCCACTGCGTTGGCAAAGATGCATTGATTGCATGGGTGATTACTTCGATTAATACAAATAAAAAATACATGAAAAAAAATCCTTTCAATTTTTTATTATTTTTTATATATTTTTAAATAAAGGTAAGATTTCATACATGATTTTTTTACAAAGTCAACCATTTACGAGCAATCGCCTCCAAAGTGGCTTATAAGTTGCCCCCCCAATTTTTCATGATGATATATCATGGTAAAAACTCTTTAGAAAATTTATTTTGAACGAAATCGGACAGTAACTTTTGAAGTAATTGGAAAAAACCTTTTAACTATAACCAGTTAGGGAACCCTCCTTAGACATGCCCTACATGCTCTTGGTTAGGTTACTTTTCACCGAACACTTCGGCATGTTGCCGGTCGGATAGTTTGCGCGTCACTGCGAGACACAAGTGCTTACTCGCATTTTAAGCACTTGTCAAATGGTATCCCCATTTGACAAGTGCTTAAAATGCGAGTAACACTTCGAGCGTTCGTGGGGTATCTTTGTCCAAGATCGTTGATGAAAGCTTTGAATTGCCCGCGGGCGAAGCCGCGGGCAATTAATGCTAGTAGGTGTAGTAGGTACTTAAATATACCTAATCGTAATCTCGGAAACGACTGCGAGTATTTCACAATTTAGATGCAGGTACTTTTCGGGGGGGGGGGGGGGGGAGAAAAACGATCTAGCTAGGGAGCGATCTAGTTTCCAGGGATGAGAATCCCTGGAAACTACACATTTTTAAGTTATATTATATGTTTTCCCTTTTCTTGGAACAATATTATATCAATAATTTCGACTCAATATTATATTGTCCGTCCGATTGGCAGTTTGGTTTGCGTATGTGTAATTTTTGCGTTGTGCAATGTGGTGGGTTCGAACCCCGGTAAAGGATATTCACACTAAATAAAATGAATTCATTTAAAAATGCACTAAATGAAATAGATTTGAGCAAAATGATTAATAAAACACTAATTTAAATCAGAAATACAATTCTATTAGCTCTACTTTAAATAAAATCCTTAATAAACATATATCAATACAGAAAATAAAAATTAATAATATACCGATAAAAACGTGGCTAACAACAGGGTTAAAAAAGTCCTGAATACATAAAAGAATACTAAAAACTATAGTAAACGAACAAAAATTCATTGCCTAATACATAAATATTATAAAAAATATAGTCAAACACTAAAGCGGACTATAAAACTCTAAAAAATTAAACTACATAAAACAAATGGAGAGGTAATAAGAGAAAAAAAGCCACATTGGCGTATTATAAATCAAAAATTATAAATCAAAAACTAACACACGAAAAAACATTTCACTTAAACAATAATCAAACTGTAGAATGTTCAACAACCATCGCAAATACTTTTAAAAGTTACTTCGCCACAGTCGGGACAAATTCAAGCAACAGTAATGCAAAAGGACGACCCGTCGTAAACCCTCCAATGTGCTCAATGTAATTATATCCTGTAGATCGCAAAGAAATTTTAAACTTAATTCGTTCAATTAAATCAAACACAGCTGTGGTGTTAATGACATCCCGCTGGTCCTGCTGAAACACTGCGCCAAAAACCTTTCTATATCATTAACTTACCTCATAAATCAAAGTTTTCTAGAAGCCGTATTTCCCGATCCTTTTAAAAATCTCTCTCATAAAACCAAACCACAAAAAAGGCGACTCCCATACTCCCAGCAACTACAGACCCATAGCTTTTTTACCGACGTTCTCAAAAATATTAGAAAAGGCCATGTGCAATAGGATAAATAACTTTGTAGAAAAAAATAACATTACGACAAAAAATAACATTAAACGACTTACCTAAAATTCTAAACAAAGAAATAGTATTAACTGTATTATTCGCAGACGATATTTCCCTACTACTAAAATACGAAAATACAAATACATTAGATACATACACTTTACTACAAGATACACTAAAATCAATAACAGATTGGCTTCAGGAGCATAATCTAAAAATAAACTATAGTAAAACTAAAACTATCCAATTTAGATCATATAAAAAGCTCCCAATAAATATAAACACCACTTTTCAAAATACTACATTAGAATCTGTACAACCATTTAACTTGCTCGGAATGAATATTGATACTTACGTAAACTGGAAAACTCACATAGAAAACATAAAATTAAGATTATCAAAATTTATTTAAGCACTATACCATTTAAAATGTAGCACAGAATATAAAACAGCTCTTTCGGCATACAATGCTTATGCATACTCTTGGTTAAGATATAGAGTCATTTCGTGGGGAAATAGCGTAAATATTTACGAAATATTTATTTTACAAAAAAAATGCATTAGAATAATAGCCCAAATAAGAAATCTAGATAGCTGCAGACCATACTTTATTGAATACAACCTTTTAACATTCCTATCTATTTACATACAGGTTAACGGTTTGTTTGTTCTTAAAAATATAGATTATTTCACAATGTTTAAATATACCCATAACATCAATACTAGACATAAAGACAGATTACACTTACCTTATTCTTGAATAAAAATGCATGAAAGTCCATATTAGTCCATAGGCAGTAAAAATATATAATAGACTACCAGATAATATAAAAAAAGAAACAAAATTATTAATATTTAATAGAAAATTGAAAATATACTTATTAAAAAAATGCTTTTATTCCTTAGAAGAATATTTTGCAAAGGATGAAGGTAATAAAAGTTCATAAAATATATTAAACTAAAGATATTATTTAACCTAGTATACCTACGTTTTATAATAATATGTTATGAATAAAAGTTGAATATGTATAAGAATATAAAATGTTATTAAATTTTTAGCTAGCGTCTGAAGAAGGCTGTTAAGTTTATCCTGTTCAAGTAGAGTGAAATGTAAGAATATTGAAAAATACCTATGTGTGTTGCGACACAGAAATGTTGTCAATTTAGTATTGTTAATCAAATTATAAGATTGCAGGATAAGGATGGGTCTGTACCCACCACACCACCACAGCAGTCTACAAGTGAAACACTTCTAGACTGGTCAGTGGTCCGGTATTGGAATAGCAGTGGGAACTCAAGCTCCCCAGCTGGTGAATACTAGTTTACTCCATTACTCCAACACCGCCCCACCTCACGCCCCATGAGTGTGCGTGTTTTTTGTATCTATTGCCATATTATACACAAAAAATATGTTTTGTTTCTGGTACCTACAGCTAAAAAAAGTTCTTTGTAGGCTATGGATACTGTCGAGTTTTGCCGAGAATGTCAGTGTGCGGTGTTGTTGTTTTTGTATGTCCTCCAAACGTTTTGTTAATTCGGTTCTATTGATAGAATATTAACCATTAGATATTTGTTGATATGCACAACTGTAGGCAAGTGGTACAATTACTACAAAAAGCGTGCTATTTTGTGTTCTCTCCAAAACTCCCTAGGAACTTTCAATAAAGCTTCTACGACTTTAATGAATCGACTGACCGCTTTGTACTAGCTCCATGGACTTGACTCATGACTTGACGATTTAGAAATACGGTGTTGAAAATTTTAACGAAAAATTCTATTTCCCGCCTTCATAACTTCACACTGGCAAATGGGTATAAGCCGACGCCATCATGCCATAAATTTAAATTAAAAAAAGATACTGTCATTTGCGAAAGTCAAAAAGTCGTTTTGTGCTTGCTCTTAAATTCGATTTATATTCCTTTCTGTACACAACATTCAATAAATTGAGCTTATTTTGAAACGTTTACGTGTATGTTAGAGCATAACAAGTAAATGCCGTCCAAAAGTATTAGTATTACACTTTCAAATCGATTGTTAAATTAGCAAATTTAATATAATTGACAAACGCTCTATTTAGTACATAGCATAAACAGTCTTAAAAATGAATAATTCGGCTGCTAAAGTGAGTAATAACTCTTCTTACTAATATTTTCCTTTCGATTTAGATGCTAATTATTAAATGTAAATATAACCTCACAAATTAAGTAGACGTAATTTGTTCAGCAAAAACTTTTATTTTGTTTACCTTATTGTTTAAGCATCAATTGACTATAAGTAATATTATTCTATTTTCCCCTTGAAAATAATTGTGAATGTCAAATTAGAACACTTCACAGGTTGGTGAGATATTCCGTGAAGCTGGGACCGCATTTAACAAATTGTCAGAGATGACAATGCTCTTACATCCTGTTGGAGATTCACAACCAGGGTAAGGAAGACATGATTTTTTTGGTATATGCTAATAACAGCATTGTGGCATGCTTATTTTTGTATCATTACTCAAAAATTATTTATGAATTTAACGTAAATTTTATATCAATGAGGGTTTTTAAATTCGTGACAGTCTTTTGACACGACATGGACCTACGAGCTACCAAACGACGCCTGGTGACAAAAATAATCGAAAATTCTTATTTACTGTTTTATGATACCACTTGCACCACCAGATGATGCTTTGTGTGCGTTGGGTCGGCCCCTAACGGCAGAAAAAATATTCAACTCCCTCATTGTTGTATGAGTCTATCTGAATGGTTTGGCAAAGGTTAAGTCAACAATATTTTTACAGTGGCAAATGGACAGATGAAGAGATTGAAATGCTGCGTATGTGTGTTCACCGATTTGCTGTTGATCTGAATAAACTAAGTCAACATATAAAGACAAGAACAGTGTAAGTATACTCTTTGTAAGACAATAAGTATATTAGATGTTTATAATGTACTGGAAAAATAATTTACATTTGCATAAAAAAATTTCAGGTCACAAATCCGTACAACACTAAAGAAGAAAGCGTTTGAGGATGCAGGTATACCCGTTAGGCAGCAGGTAAGCAGTACGCTGGCAACACCAGTGCAGCTACCACAGGTAGTCTCACCATCCTGTGTCATCAGCCAACAGAGCGTAATAGGAAAGAACGCCGAGGTTCAAATCTTCACTAACTTAAAAGCACCTCAATTTTTTAGTCCTTGTGCTGTTTTTTATTTTTTATTTTGTGGTTAGTGAAGTTTGAATATTTATTTTGATTAAGCATACCCGCATGTAATTATGCTTCTGCTGATTTGGCAAAGTCGAATTTGTTTTTAGTATTTTATTTTTAAGTGTTTTTGTAGCTAGGATAGTAAATGATGTAAAAAATTTGATGTTAAGGAATTATTAGTTCAAATCATTGTTTGTCCATTGCAGTCTACTTTGGTAATTTTACTTTAAAACTTTGATCAGATTTTTTTAGTTTTTGGGGTTCCATAGTAACTACAAAGAACCCTCAAAGCTTCGCTCTGTCCGTCTGTCCTTCCTTGCTAATTTCGATCATTATGAATAAAATTTGACGAAATTATGTATAGTTAAAGCTTGCTTATTAAAGGCATCATTCAATAGTTATAATTTAGTATTTTATGGGTGGCCCGCGATACATGTTATCGCCCGAAATTAATAACGTATCTAAAATCTTAGATTGACTTCAATCTCAGATTCTCAAACAAAAATTGATGTGAAGATAATCCTAGGATCATTGAAATTTATTTCAATCTTGATCTCAGAAAGCTAAAATGCTATTAAGATTGATTACTTATTTCAAGCGTAAGTGGGGATGGTAAATATTTTATAGATGACTTTAATAAATTGAAGCATTTTCAATTAACTGGCTACAAGATGTTCCCCATGCATTTCTAAACTATAAGAGGCAGAAACTTGTCAGTTTCTATGCTGATAGGTCATGCTAGATATTCTTTAGGAAAATTGTTTCAAATGAAATGGGACCGTAACTTTTGAAGAAATGGAATTTGCATTGGGAAAACCTATTGCTTGTTGCTAGTTAAGAACCCCTCTTAGACATGCCCAGATATGCTCTTGATTAGGTTATTAAATCATAGACCAATTTTCAAAAGATTCATACTTACAAAAACTGGATGGTGAAAATAATTCAAACACTTATATGTCCAAAGAAATTGAGCGACTTACAATGATTTTCTTACGTAAAATTGGTATTATTTGTATTGTTGGTTTAATGTTTGTAAAATATTTATTGGGTTTTTCAGTAATCTGTTTGTAGCTAATTATTGATTAAATAATTGAACTTGTTATGAATAATTGAACAAGTTCAGATATTTAATTAGCAGTTACCAATGTTAACATTTTCACCAGAAAATGTTTTAGTAATTTGAAACCATTTTTTTTTTTTATTGAATTACAATATAGCATATGTTGATGTAAATGTATTTTATAAACTGCGCTCTGTAGTTGTCTTTTGTAATTGTTATTGCTTTTTAGAACGGTACAATAAGTTTTAATCACAGTTATTGTAGTAATTTTGTACAAAAAATTGCAAATTGTTTTGTGAATTGCATAAAAATTATTATCATGATTTCAGCTGGTTGTCCTCCATGGATTCAATTTTGATTATAATAACAAAGAATTGAGCTTATGAAACTTAGTTTACATTAGGTGTGAAAGATATTATGGTTACAATTACTAAGAAATGGTTTCTTTATTCATAGTATCATTATAAGAAAATTAACAAAATCCCATTTTCGATTTCAGGTAACATTGAACATGTTGAACGCTTCAGAGAATGAAGTTGACGTGGAAGGTCTCACCAACGATGTTAAGTTGGAGTTTGAAACCAGCAACGATGACGTAGCTACATGAAACATGTACGGTTTCTCTTATTTCTAATCTGTTATTCTTCGGTGTCCGCATAAATAAGATCATTTTAAGGTATGGTAATAGCTTAGTACAATTTAGAAAAGTAAATAATATACAAGATATTTTAAGAAATTGGCATTGTTTGTTTAAAACTATCCAATAGTGAATAGATAAATTTAAGCATTAGGCTGCAATGTAATTTGTCAAAACTGTGTTGCCGTACATAGTAATGTTGTGATTAGCATTTCAAAAGTAACAGCGTATGCATGTGTAAATTCAGTAGACTAATAACCAAAAAACCAGCCAAGTGCGAGTCGGACACGCGCACGTAGGGATCCATTCAAAACGGCAAAAAATCACGTTTGCTGTGTGGGAGCCACACTTAAGTAAATATATTTTATTTTGTTTTTGTATATGTATTTGTTTTTATAGCGGCAACAGAAATGCATCATCTGTGAAAATTTCAACTTTGTAACAAACTAGAGATACAGTCTGGTGACAGACAGCGAAATCTTAGTAATCTCGTTGGTAACCTTTGGGAAAATGTCAATCAATTGCTATTTTGCTTTTGTGTTATGTATTGTATGGTTCCATAACGTTTTGCAAAAGTAGTTACGGAAAACATTGGGGAAATGTATTTAGGGTGTCCCAAATATGGCCAAAAAAATTTTTTTGGAAATTTGATACGCATAACCTTCACATTTTTTATTAATACTAAAACTAAATATGATTTTTTTTGTCCTTCTAGGATGATTGCTACCCGGGCCGACTGAGCCGCATAGTATACTATATTATATAAAAAATTGCATTCTATACTGATATTTTGTTCTACTACAAAACCAATATAAGTGCAAAATTAGGTAAATTAGGATTAAAATAGAACAATGCTGACACGAATAAATATTTAAACTCATAAAATAATTAAATCAAGTTTGGATAACTTCTTTTTAGATCAGTTTTTACAGGGCTGATAAAAGTTTATATGAACTAGAACCTTCTTTATTTTTCTTTTTTGCCGTGATTTACGTACATTTTTTGAAGATTCCTGTCGAATAGTGCAGTTTAGATGTATTTAGCTTGATCTTTGCTATATTATGCTTATAATATATATACAATTGGTTTTTTAAGTCCAAGAAGCTTTTCTCTATTGTCAAATGTAGCAATAATTGGCAATTTCCCAATTTTTTTGTCTAAACCACTTGAGCAATGGTTTGGGTGACCTTGCTCTCTTTGTTTCTTTGAAAATTATTTATCTTCCTAAATTGTCATCCTTTTCAAGTTCTCTGAATATGTTTTATGATCTTATTGAGCATATAATCTTATTATTATTACGTTTCTTTAATTGGCAGTCAATATGACTTCATAAATAATGTAAAATGTACTTAAAATAGGACTTCCAAAACTTGACGATTAATAAAATATTATGTGTTGATTTTGCACCATTTCTTTGGTTGCTAGGCAGTATCTTTAGGTACGTTATAAATCATTGCGCACAAGAAATCTCAAAAAACTACGTATCATACGACAAATGAAACATTTAATTGCAGGTCATAGGGTTGTCCCCTTGTAACTTGTACGGGAAAATTAAAATCGCAAGTCGACACGGGTTGTCAATAATATATTTTTCTGACCTATATTGTAAATACGTAGTCAATACGAAAATTTTAAGAGGGTATGCGTAAAAAATATCGATCTTGAAATTTCTGGGGCACCCCCAGTGCCTAAATATAAAAGAAGTTTAGGCAGAAAAAAACGCAAATTCTGATTTCAATTGATTGAAATTGATATTATTAAATTAAATGCAGCGATGACCTCACTGCAGCTGGCCAGTGACGTAAAGACTGCAATGTATTTTTATAATGTATTAAAAAAATCGCGTTTCATAATTTTATTTGTAATTAAATAGGAAATCATGAGCCCAAAGTACTTGTAATTGATTTTGCAAAACGTTATATAGTTAATGTTAATAAATGTGGGATAGAATCCAGTTACTGGGCTAAGATATTTAAATGCATAATATTATCAAAAATCTTATGAGCTACAATCCATATTTAATACCTTTTTTTTATCGCCTGTTCGCTGATTAACTACTGAAAAACTTATTTTATTTCTGAAAATAAAATTATGCCGTACTAATGTAACTCGAGTGTTTCCATTGTTAAATTTTGCTATAATGGAGAAGAAATATGTAAAATCACTGGAAAGTTTGTTACGGTAAAGCTGTTATGTATATAGGTACACTAGTTTGTTTTTATTCAAAAATATTAAGTATGTAATTATGATTTTACACGCCTTCAAATTTCCGATAATTTGCGAATCCCGCTAACGGCCCAGAGTTCGCGCCGTACTACGTACGCTCTGCTTAATCGCAAGTTACCGTCTGGGCCATTTTAAAGTTAAATATAACAAACTAATTGACGTATCGAAATAATTATAATAACTTTCATTTAAAGTCGCCTATGTTCGTCCCTGTCGTCCACTCTATATCCAAATCTCATCAAAATCGGTCCAGTAGTTTCAGAGCCTATTCGATGCGAACATACAAATCTTTCATCTTTAAAATATTAGTAAAGAAAACAACTGTATTTATGTGAAGGGTTAATAAAATACAAAACGTCATGCCTACTTATATTTTGTATACCCTTTATAGGTTTGTAATTTTGACATACTATTATGTAGTGAACATGGTGATTAGTATGTTATTTAATTTAGCAAATATTGTACCTTCGGTATTCGGCTATTCGGCTAACCGAACTTTCAGGTAATCCGAATATATGTAGGATAGATTCGCTTTAATGCCGAAGTATAGTCAGTTGACTACACTTAAATAAAATAGTAAAGAATGCGAAGCATTCATGTATTCATACGAGCCCAAACTTGATGGGATGACTATGTCGTTTCATAACGGACTTGATGACCACCTTCCAGATCCATTACGAGACCTTGGATATCATCTAGATTCTAGAGACAAACTACTTGTCAAGAAGAATAATAAGAGCTCAAACACGATGTGGCTATGTCGTTTTGTAATGAGTTCTTATGGCTACCTTCCAGCTCCATTAACCAGATCAGCGCCATACCTAAAATTTCAGCTCAATCAAAAATGAGTATTTGTGTCAAATGTAAGTTCCACTTTAAGGCGAGTAAACATAAAAGTAGTTACATACAACGCAAAGTACATAAAATATGTAAAATTAATTTATTGTACTATCAGACTTCCGCACTCTGATCTGCGAGTTCCAAAAAATAGGTCTGCAGCTGAACCTAGGTAAGTGCGAACTTTTTGTGCCAGACAGTTGTGGGGATAGAAACGCCATTATATCCAGCTTTAAAGAAATAGCTCCACAACTGTCTGTCATTGACAAGGATTCGCTCTTCCTTTTGGGCTCACCTATTTTAGACGAATCTCTCCCGGACTTCTTAGATAACAAATTACAAAATTTTAATGAAACTTTAGACCGCCTCCTCCAAATTAACTGTCACATGGCCTTTACCCTAATCCGTTTTTGCATTTTCGTACCTAAATTGACATATGTCTTACGGTGTTGTCAACTGTGGAAGTTCCCTCAACTTCTCAAACAGTTGGATGATACCATAAGACAAACGCTCTCCACTATTTTGAATACAAATTTCGATGACCGCGCATGGACTCAGGCAACGCTTCCAGTTAGGTTCGGTGGCCTGGGTGTTCGAAAGCCCTCTGACATATCGCTTCCGGCCTTCTTGTCCTCAGTCCACGCCAACCATAGTCTTATCTCCAAAATACTACATCACCCATCCTACTCCAATACAGTTACCTTTCTGGACGAGGCCAAGGACGCCTGGAGCGTAACTAGTGCTTGTAGCGAATTGCCTGACAATACTTTTTCCCAAAGGCTCTGGTACGAGCCACTCTGCAGACTGGTACGGAATAATCTTCTTAATACGTCCTCCAGTCCTGTGGAGCAGGCTCGCCTCTTAGCTGCGGAGAAGTGGGAGTCGGGCCTTTGGCTACAAGCATTACCGTCACCCAATACGGGCACATTGCTGGATCGAACAGCTTTCCGGTTAGCTACTTCCCTGCGTCTTGGCACCCCCCACGTCGTCCCCCATCGCTGTGTTTGTGGTGCAAATGTGGACAGCCTCGGACACCACGGGCTGTCCTGTCAACGAAGCGCCGGCCGCATCTCCCGACATCACTGTCTGAACGATCTCATCCGTCGAGCTCTTGTCACCGCCGGAGTGCCAGCTGTGCTGGAACCCTCTGGTTTGGCGCGCGACGATGGCAAGAGACCAGACGGTATGACCCTGGTCCCTTGGAGAGTGGGACGGGCTCTTGTATGGGACGCTACTTGCGTCGATACACTTGCTCCGTCCCATGTCCAGGGCACCTCGAGTTCTGCAGGTGCGGCCGCCAATCAGGCGGAAAACCTCAAGCGGCGCAAATATGAGAACCTTAGTGGGGATCTCATATTTGAACCGTTTGGGGTTGAAACCTTAGGTACATGGGGTCTGGGTGCGCACAAACTTTTCGGAGAAATCTCCAAAAAACTCATTGAGGCCACCCGAGACCCCAGAGCCGGCACCTACCTGGCCCAGAGAATAAGTATCGCAATCCAGCGAGGAAACTCTTTGAGCCTTCTAGGTACTCTGCCTGGTGGGGATGACCTGGGAGATTTCTTTTTTTTTTTTGTAGCATTTTAAGTTTTGGAGTAGTTATTATTTTTTTAGTACTTACCTACTTTTATAGTACAATTGATTTTGTTATCATAACTGATAAAATGTATATCATATTGTAGTATTAGTGAGTTTAATAAAAGTAGAGCCTCTAATGTAAAATTAGTTTTAAAAAACGTTCAATAAAATGTTTAAGTTGACTTCTGCCATAGAGCTAATCTGTCGCAAAGCTAATCTGACGTAACGCGTTCATCTGTCCTAAACGGAAAACTCAAATTATTTGATCGCAGTTGGTCGTCCGGATAATCACGAATCCTGCAGATTACTGAGTCCGGATAAACGATCCTGTACTGTAGTCGCTTTTTATAGTACAATATCAAAAACTACACGAAAGCAGTAATTCAAATATGAAATAACCGTATTTAAGATTAAATCTAAAATAGTAGTTCAGTAAAAAATAGCCTTATTAATCATAAAATTTAAGTTTAAAATGTAGAAGCTAGAAATATAACTTGTTTTTTTTTTAATGTCGACTTTGTTTAGTCCTTAGTGTGTAATTTGACCTAGCAAATTTAATTAGTAAATAGTCATCTGGTACACTTTTAAGCTACACCTAATGTTTCTGCCTTATATATATTATTATGTATAAGAGACTGGAATCGAGTATGATATATTTAACAATAGATATAAATGTACCAATTTTCATCTATTTATATTCATTAAAAGTACAGAAGTTTTATATTTTAGGGTGGGGGGGGACTCCTCCATACATGTGAAGTGGGATGACAATTTTATTTTATTTCTGTGTGGTATCGTTGAATAAATATTATATATAAAGGCGAGTATCAATTACATTTTATAAAGTAACTTATTTTCGAGTAGTCGGTCTCCAAAGTGTCCAATCGCCAAAGAATAAACAATATAAACGTACAGATATAGAATTGGAAATTATTTCAAATACCTAAATAGGATATTGTTAACTGTTATATTATAAGGAATAAAAAACAAATTTTGTTTTGTATTTTATTCAATACTTTTTTATTTAAGTACCTAATTAACGTGGATATTTAACTGTTCATAGCTCCAAAAATATTAATATTATTGAAAATATTCCTATGACCATTTTATTCGTTTTTCAATAAAGAATAATAATATAAACAAAGTTCGGTTACAAATAACAATTCCGTGCAATATAAAATAATGAGGTTGAAGCACTGTTGACCCAAGTTGCCCCCGGCAAAATGCATCCATGTACCTGGGCTGATTGATAACTGGCCGAAACGACGAACTTAAAAAAATGATACGCAAAAAAGGAATATTACGTTATATTCTGGCATCTTTTTGAAAATAGAACGCCAAATTTGAATTTAATCGAACTGATGGAATTTGTTTGAGAGGACGTAGAACTTTCTCTGTCGTAAATTTTCTTAACAATGGAAAGAAACGAAATTCGTGCGGTGATAAAGTTTTACGTTTTAAAAGAGAAAACAACAACCCAGATTAAAACCAAGCTAGACAGTGTTTTAGGTAATTCTGCTCCTGCATTGAGTACAATTCACACCTGGGTAACTGATTTTAAACGTGGAAGACAGAGCTGCGAAGACGCCCACAGGTCTGACCGTCCAAATGAAGTCACGAATCCGGACATGATCAAAAAAATTCACAAAATTGTATTGAATGATCGGCGCTTAAAGTTGCGAGAGATAGCAGAGATGGTGAGCATTTCATCTGAACGCATTTCTAATATTTTGCACCAACATTTGGGAATGAAAAAGCTTTGCGCGCGATGGGTGCCGCGTTTGCTCACTGTAGACCAAAAGCAACGTCGAGTGGACGATTCATCGGAGTGTTTGGCGCTGTTTAACCGAGATCCTAATGAGTTTTTGCGGCGTTATGTAACAGTCGATGAAACCTGGATACATCATACTCCCGAGACAAGGAACAATCTAAGCAGTGGACTGAGGACGGAAAACCTGCGCCGAAGAAAGCAAAAACGGTTTAATTGTCGGCCGGCAAAGTGATGGCGACTGTTTTTTGGGATGCTCGAGGGATTATTTTAGTGGATTATCTGCAAAAAGGAAAAACAATAAATGGAGAGTACTACGCAAGCTTGCTGCAAAAATTAAGTGAAGAAATCCAGTAGAAACGACCACATTTGGCCAATAAAAAAATTTTGTTCCACCATGACAACGCACCTGCACACACGTCAATGGTTGCAGTCGCCAAACTCCATGAATTGCGGTTCGAATTGCTACCGCATCCACTCTATTCCCCGGATCTGGCCCCGTGCGACTTCCACTTATTCCCAAACCTGAAGAAATGGTTAGGTGGCCAGAGATTTTCATCAAATGAAGAAGTCATTGTTGCCGTGGACGAGTATTTTGAGGGGTTGGAGAAAACATTTTATCAAACTGGTGTAACGGCATTAGAGAAGCGCTGGACTAAATGCATCGAGGTAGAAGGAAACTACGTTGAGAAATAAATTTATTTTAAATAGATTTTTGAAGTTTTTCTTTGTCGTTTCGGAAACTTATCAATCAGCCCTCGTATTAGTATTTAGTAGGTCTATATAAATAGAATAGTCTATATAAATCATATAAAAATTAGGGTTTTTGATATTTTTCTGCCGTTAGGGGGCAGACCCAACGCACACAAAGCGTCATCTGGTGGCGTAAGTGGTATCAAAAACGGTCAATAAGAATTTTCGATTATTTTTTTGTTAAAAACAGCAAAACAATACAATATTATGTAGTGAAAGACTTCAGAGTACAAAATGTTTACATTTCTTATCATAATGTCTAATTATTATATGCATGGTGTTCAATTCCTAACCGACAGATTTCTACGATTGTCAAAATAGCAATAATTTTGCATTTATGTTGTTGAGTAAATTGAAAAAACAGTAGCGTTTTAGCTGAGTAGTTTCCTATACTTTAACTGGGTCTAAAACAGCTTAGGAGCTGTAAGGGTCAGTTCACACCGCGACGATTCGCAACGCTACGCGGCGCTGCATTGTTTAGGTTGCTCTTCGAAATTGAACTTTATTCACTACATAAAAACATACACGTTTCATGTGACATCAGTCATAACGTCGCTGTAGAATGATAAACTCGTATGTCCAGAGAACCAAACTTTACAAGAAACGAAAAAAATGTTTTATTTCGTCAATGCTTAAAGTATTATTATATGCTTTTGTCCCAAGTTTT
Organism: Phengaris alcon alcon; assembly: GCA_037179445.1. NCBI lineage: Eukaryota > Metazoa > Arthropoda > Insecta > Lepidoptera > Lycaenidae > Phengaris > Phengaris alcon. Next base: position 352,947 of record JAYRCH010000091.1, read on the forward strand.
GGATGGTAAAAAGGACTTATTTAAGTTATTAACCAATCCCTTAATTAATTCGATTATACCAGTTAAATGATATGAGGTTTTCTGTTTTTATGTGTACAAAGTTACGAGGTTTTCAAAAGTAAAGACAGATGTAGGCTAAAAAAATGATGTTCTTTCATAAATATCAATCAAATCTTAATCTTAACCTAAAATTATCTTAAACCTAATCTTACTAAATGAAGTCCACTTTCATGCAAATACCTACCCAGAGAATACAACATTAACTATCACTTTAGCGGCAGGCTATCATAGAAGTGATGTATATCTCGTGGAATCACACATTTTAATTCCTGAACATGGTTGTACTTTACCTTAGTAATGGGTAATTTTGAATGATACAACTGTTGAAAACAATCATTAGCATTTGGTTGATTAATTCTCCTTGGTAGTAATTGGTATGCTTCGGAATGACTTAGCTTGAACTTTATGAATCCGTCTGGTTCATATTTAAGGCAACGTATGTCGGTGACTTATGGATCTCCAACCTTATTACCTGGTCTTATCGAATAAAAATACGGTTGAGAGCTATATTTTTTGAAGAATGTGTGGTCTAACTGGACAACATTATAGGGACCAGGATTATTAAGGGCAGTCTTACAAGCTTCAACATACCCTGCTAGTGAATAAATCTCACGATTTTTTAGCTGCCGTTCTATTGTGGAATGCATCGCATCACATTCCATTTGGGTGTGGCCCTTCTCAAGGTATTTTTGAAATATGACTATACCTGTCTTAGCGGATACGAATATAAGTTCATTAGAAAGAATATAATTCCTATTTTGATACGTGCACCCATCACTGTACATAATTACTTTGCGCATGACTGCCGTGTCAACATGGTTAATTATGAAATCAACTATGATACTTGCAAACTCATCAGCTGTTAAGCCACCTTCAGACTCATCCCAGAGGAAACAAAATCCTTCTTTGGTTTTCAGATTATTTATCGTAAAATTATGCACCTTGAGCTTCATTTTGTAATAAAGCGCTGATGCTTTTAAATACGGTCATAGCAATACAGCTTACAAGTCCATAGTAAATACAGCAACAGAAGCATCATTTATTGCTTTGTCTTTTTCTTTCTGGCTTTGAGCTTCCGTTTTCCGATTTAAATGTAGTTGATAGTCTGTATCACTAACATTTCCAGCCTTGTGACCACAGCAAGTGTCGCATTGGTCCTTTTTCGGGTGAAATAAGGACAAATTCAGGCTCTCAAATACTTCCCAAAATGTATACCTTGAGGTACTGAGATGAGATTTGTTTTGGTCGTTTGTGTATTTTAAGTATTCATTAAAAAGTGTCGATTTAGATTGCCAATACGGTTCTAAGTAGAGTTTCGATGAACATATTCTGCAATAGTGTGACCCAAGCATTGGCAGAGATTGGAAAAACTCTCTCAGTAATTCCTTTTTCAAATTATTTGCTTGTCCTCTGTTGCTGTTTCTGTCTGAAACAGGCACTGTATTATTTGCAACAGTGTTTTCAACCCAGTTGTGAACAGACCATTCACCGATATTTAGTGTGTTTAAAAACATACATTTGCAGACTAAAATCTAAATGTTGCCCCTTTATCTTTTAAATTATACTTAAACGAATAACTTCTGCGAGAGTCAGAGTTTTCCGTCTTTTTTTGCACAGTACCGCTTTTCAATACAAGTGATGATACAAAGCAACGTTTTGCGTCCCTATTTAGACGCCAAAAATGCTCGAAAATCTGTAATCTTGTATCGTCCGAAAGTTTACAGCATTCAAAATATTTGGCGATACTGTTATGTTCACACCGAGATTTCATTTCTTTTGGCGCCTTTTGAACATCGTAGACAATTTTTCCCTCTTCGTTTTTTCTTCTTCCCAGTATCCCTCACCTTTCATTCGTTTGATTTTTTGTTGCTCGTAGGTCCATTAAGATTTATCACTCCGTCCTCGTTTAGCTCTTTTACGCTGATGATTGGATATTTCCCTAAAATTTCAGGGTCGTCATTTGGCTGAAAATTAGGATCTTGCACAGAGTCGTCGCTGCTGAAATCTGTATCATCTTGAGCCTCTATAACTTGAAAGTTAAGATTTTCGGTGTTTTCATTATTTCCCGTAGCAAAAGTAGATGGTGCAGAGGCTGAAATTTCGGAAAGTGTGATTGTTTCATTATTTTCAGGACCGAAATTTGCTGTAGATGGAAGTTTTTTCTGTGTTTGTTCTGAAGACATTATTGCAGAGCATTCTGCTAGTACATCGTTAATATTTAGATCAGACGGTAATAAAAACGGAGATGCTTCCAAGTCAGACAGGTTGATTAAGTATTCTGGTGACAATTGGTTCTTTAGACATTCTGCAACTAATTTTCTTCCTCTGCTGAACATTTTGGCCTGAAAAAAAACCATGAAAATGAAAACCTCGTATGTTATTTGAAAACTACCTATACGAGGTTTTCTCGTGTGATTTTTAACTTATTTCTGTCACATCAATACTAATTTTTATGTCACATCAATACTAATTAGAGCCGTTATTTGAAATAAACTAAGATACTTACCACATTATTTACACTTTCGGCACACTTTAGTTTGATGATTTAAAGCCGTTAAAATCTTATGTGAAAACCTAGTATGTCACTAAAGTGGTTTGCTTTACCGGGGACATATAAGGTTTTCCTTGTTATTAGTCCGCTAAATAAGCCAACGCATATTTACTGTTAAACAACAAATCCCCGGCTATAAAAATACAACCAAAGCGTACTTAGAAACATAAAAAATAGAAATAAACTTACTTCTCATCGATTTATCCACAAATTTTAACAAAAAATCTCGAAAATACAGAGCAACGCCCACATCATGCAGTTTTACGAGGTTATCTCACTTGTGCCGGAAGATGACCGACAAGAAATTTTCGGTTTACTCCATAGATGGCATTAGTAGTCATAAAATCAAGTGTTCGCCACATTATAAAATACGAGGTTTTCGTTCGATTTTTACAAAAATAAAAAATAAATTATTTTTTGACATACGAGGTTATCATTCTTACAGCGACGATAAACTGTAGCGCGGTGCAACCTGACATTCGAACTGTTACAATAAAACGTGTAAGTATCTTCTTCTTTCTTCCAAAGTTCAATTTTGAATAACTATCTCAAACATGCATCGCCATGTCGCGTATCATTTCGTTTTGGTATGACATGCCCATTTCAGACTACACTATACTATTTTGCTATATAGTATAGCAAAGAAGGACCTAATGCTATACTATAGAGCATGGCGTTCACATTACGCGATATTATCGCAAGTATTTATAGTATATAGCAAGCTTAGTATGGTTGTGTCGCTCGTTACGCTTGCAGGACGGCCAGGGGTGAGGGAGGAGGATGAGGGCGGCGCGCGATATAGCACAACATGAACTCAGCGTATCGCACTATTTTATAGGGTATATTAAGCCAATAATATATAGTACAGTACAGTGTGAATGTGTCCATAACAATGTATCGTATGCACTGTGCGATATTGTTGTGCTATGGGCTATATACTATATGCTATTATAATATAGCGAAGTCTGAAAGCCGCTTAAATGGCAATTTAGTCAATTGCGACCTCGCCAAATTGCATTTTAGATGGTCAATTTTCGCCGTGCGTCTTTAATCACCTGTAAAAATCTGTATCTAATTGAAATCTATATCCACAATATTAAGTATTACCACTCTCCTGTATTATTGTGTTTTTATGTCATGTTTGGAATATTATATTTTGTTGTTGTCCAACTTTGCGAAAAAGTACCTACTTAACCCTTTGAAATTATAAAGGTAGATACAACATTCTTCATACATTAATTGCATATTAATATAAGAATAGGACAATTAATTTTTTACATATAAATTAGACGATAATATTGTAGATTAAAAAGGTGCACTCTAAATTTGCGGAGTGCAGATCAATATTATCACAGTGAAACACCGATTATGGCGACATTGAAGGGACCGGTAAATTATGGTCGTAATAACCAATAGTCATTAAAAAGATGGTAAAATGTTCAGATATTAACATCACAGACCTTACCACTTAGTCGCAATACCCGGTTTGTCGTTATAATTGTTGTCGTAGTAAAAGATTTTTACAGTTGTTTAGAGAATAGGATGTAGGTTCTTTCAGATTTTAGCTTGAAACGATATACATATTATTGAATAATATTTAAGGTTTGGTCTTTTCTAATTTGTTATCAATAAATAGGCTTTAATGAAACTAATTTTGTTTAATTTTTAAAGTGATAGTTAAAGTTTGATAACATTTTATTTTCTCAAACCCCTAGATTGTTCCGTTAGGATATAGAATGATTACATTTATATACTGTGTGTCGTCTCGAGGTTAAGAGATTTTAACAGATAAGGCTAAGGATAAGGCTTCATTTTATCGACAAAATCCTTTTGTCGAAAAGGTCGTTACCCTCACCCCCAAAGTGTTTTTGAGATTCAAATGTTTTTTTTTTCCTTAATTAACCCTTATAGTTTCGCTCTGTCCGCGCCTCTAGCGTCTGTAATTAAGAATATAGATGGATGAGATTTGGTATAGTGAAAGACTGTGTGTGTATAGATCTCGTTTTGGCATCGTAAAACAATAATAATTTAACATTGTATACAATATACATTGTAACAGTACATACTTCACATGTATAGGTGGCTCTCCATACATGTGAAGTGGGGATGAGAAATATTTTATATTTTTTCATTCTTCCCCATCGTGTGGGGTATCGGGGAATAGGTCTTTTAAAATAAAGGCAAGGATTCATACATGACTTTTTTACAAAGTCAACAACTTTTGTTAATCGGCCTCCAAAGTAGCTTATAAGTTTGTGGGTCCCCTGGCATTTCTCAACTATGAGACTTAGAAAATTGCAATTTTTGATGCTAATAGATTATGCTAAATACTTTTTAGGAAAATTATTTTGAACGAAATCGCACAGTAACTTTTGAAGTAATTTGAAAAAAAACCTATTACGCGTTTATAATTACGGAACCCTCCTTAGACCTGTCCTGACATGCTCTCGGTTAGGTTTATTTTTTTCTAAGTAAGTAATAAAATAAATTATTTAATAATATTGTAAATAATATTCTTAGGAACCTATAATAATAATAATACCAATGATACCTTTTTGATGTAAGTAGGTCATAAATAAAATTAATTACCAATTTAGTTTTATTCAACGTAAGGTAAGTAAAACGTAACGTAACAACGTAACCAAAACAGCTTGTAGCTCGTGGGCGGTTGAGATAGTGTCTTTAATTACGAATGATAATTTTTCTATTATTGATATTTTTTAACTTCTAACTCACTTTTTTCTCCCATGGTTTAGATATTTTTCGTCATACAATAAAACGGCACACTTTCCAAGTCCTTTCATTTGATATAATATGTCTTGTAGTGCTACAAGGGAGGGGACATTTTTCCCCTTCTTCGATCCAGAGCGAATTGCGACTACAGAGTGACATCTACTTTACATTTTAATTAATTATTGAAATAAATGAGTGTTTTTAAATTCGTGATATCTGACAGCTTTTTGACACGTACAAGGACCGTCGTACGCCGTCGCCGTACCTAGCGCCGCCTGGTGACAGAAAAATAATCGAAAATTCTTATTGGCCGTTTTTCAGACCACTTACGCCACCAGATGACGCTTTGTGTGTGTTGGGTCTGCCCCCTAGCGGCAGAAAAAATATCAAACACCATTCATAGGTGTTTGGTGACGCCATCTATACGTAAAATTTAACAACATTAACTCAAACGTTAACATATTTTAGTAACAACCGCCGTCAATAGATGGCGTGAAACAGATTCACACCTTGATATTTTGTCTCAAGTATTGATTTATTGTTGATAATATAAAGCAAAAGACAGCGCTGTACGAAAAAGAAAGAAAAAAAAAACAAATTGCGTTATCATAAAAATGCCTTGACAAAGATTTGCGAAATTTAAATTTATACTTCTTTGGTTACTTGGATTGTTACCAAAATAGTAATTTTGCTAACAATCCATTTATATTTTTTGTAAACTTTCAAAATATATTTTAACAAACTAAATATTTTGTTTTTTTTTATCTGTTAGAGTGTAACTTAGGTATTTACAAATTAATGAAGATACATTTTCAAGTGGAATAAATTCTTTAAAAGTGTTCAGAATGCACCATAATTATTGTTTAAAAAATTTATATTAATAATAGGTGTACTCAACAGACATAGTCAGACTAAGTAAAGTTAGTTAATGATACCAATGATACCTTTTTATAATAAATTTAAAAAAATAGTAAAAGAACGTTTGTGTGCTAAAGCTTATTATAGGGTCAATGATTCTTCTATGCAAGGCTACTTCTTTGTACTAGTGTACTCTTGTTATGTAGTTTTGTTATATACCTTTTTATTCTAAAAGAGCAACTTTCCATGTTTTTTGGTAAAATATGGCCCCGCGCTAGTTTCTGACGCCGGTTCTTCTCGCCGGGCTAGTTACCGAACCGGTGGTAAGCATCACGTGTACCGACGTTCAGAAAGTGTATAGTAATACCAACTATTAATAAAAAAATTGACTTTGACGTTGTTCTGTCTTAACTATGAATAGGAGGATAGGAAATAAATAACCACCTTCATACACTACAGTTTATACACCAACAACTATACCTACTTGTACGACCACAAGCTACAAACTTCACACCACTCACCCCGATAACCTACCGGTGATGTGTGTAAGAGTTACCGACAACCGCGGGTTGAAGATTATAATTACTGTGCCTACTAATATCATGAAACAATGGAAGATAGTGTTAGAAAGGTGAACGAGGAGAAGGTGTTTTTTTTTATTATTATTATTAAATAAGGGGGCAAACAAGCAAACGGGTCACCTGATGGTAAGCAACTACCGTCGCCCATGGACACTCGCAACATCAGAAGAGCTGCAGGTGCGTTGCCGGCCTTTTAAGAGGGAATACAACTGCGGCATTTCTAGGGGGGTAGGGGATTGGGCCTCCGGTAAACTCACTCACTCGGCGAAACACAGCGCAAGCGCTGTTTCACGCCGGTTTTCTGTGAGCCCGTGGTATTTCTCCGGTCGAGCCGGCCCATTCGTGCCGAAGCATGGCTCTCCCACGGTAAGATATGGGTTATATAGATGTGGGTTATATGTACTCTTAATGCCAAATCCTATAATAATAACAAAAGAAGGTCAAAGAATTTTAGGGAAATAGCGTACAACCTATTCATAAACATATCGAATACACCTGTAAGTACATTTTTTGAAACATCGGTCAAGCCGTTTCGGAGGACTTCTATAACAAATACTATGACACAAGATTTTTTTTATAATTTTATTAATATACATTTTCTACTACCTAATTATTATTTATTATTATTAATAATAATTACATATATTTTTATATTCTCCGTAATATTTTTTGCCAGTAAGTATTCTGCACGGCCTAGGCAAAATAAGTAGTAACAAATATTACGGGGAAAAAAAATATTATTTAAGGAGGTAACACAAATAAACACCCATTACTCCTAAATTTCTTTATTATACATCGATATATTATAAAACAATGTTGATAATTTTTGGTAATTTTACAGAAAAAATAATCACACTTTGACTAGATAAGTATTTCGAAAATGCATCAAAAACCATGATTTCCGAAACAATGTAGGTAGGTAACAATATTTATTTAGGATAACGAAAAAAGTAAATTGACTAGAAAATGTACCTATATTATTAATTATAATATGGTAATTTTAATTATGTTCTGCTCTATGTCCTACAATAACCTAATACCAGTTGAGGGCAATTAAAATCATAATTTTAATACCACATAGTGATGTTTATATTGGTAGTTGGGAACATTTTATGGGTAGAATAATAAAAGAAACCCTCCCATAACCCTCTAATATTCTTATAGAAATCAGAATGAAATAAGAAATGTTATAATATTATCTACTTTACTATAAAGAAGAATCTATCAGTGCTTTAAAAATAATTCGTGGTCAAAACAGTTTATCAGTAGCTTCTAAATACTGTATAGTAATAATACAATAATTATTTGACACTACATCTATAGGTAGGTACGTTATTACAGCAATAAACATATTACATACTTAAAACTTAATTATTGTTAGGTACAATTCTTTATTTAGACAAGAATATTATAAGCAAGGCTTACGTACTTATTAGTAACCAGACTAACTAAAGCGCAAAAATATAGCACTTAAGTATTAACAAGTCAATAAAACGAAATAATAACCTAACCTGTTACAGTAGCATGTCAGGACATGTCTAAGGAGGGTTCCGTAACTATCGACTGAATAACTTCAAAGTTATTGTCCGATTTCGCTCAAAGTAATTTTCCTAAAGAGTTTTTAGCACGATCTATCAGCATGGAAACTTACAAGTTTCTATATTCTATAGTTTAGAAATGCCAGGGGGGGGACCAACTTACAAATCACTTTGAAGGCCGATTACTCGAAAATGTAAAATTTGTAAAAAAGAAATTGTAGAAAAGAATGTATGAAACCTTGCCTTTATTTTAAAAGGCCTATATTCAACCATACACGAGGGGATAAAATGAAAAAAATATTTTTTATTCCCCACTTCACATTTATTTTATGATGTCAAAACCGAGATCTATACATCTATAATAATATATAATAATAATCTATAACTATACCAAATTTTATCAATTTATATTCATAATTACAGAAGCTAGAAGCGCGGACAGACAGACAGACAGACACGGACGGACAGGGGGAAACTTTAAGGAAACAGAGTGAAACTTACCGAAATACACAAGGAACCTTGTGTATTTCGGAACCCTTAAAACTGACGTATTGATAACCTCCCATTTAGCAGTAGTAGGTACAATTTGAATATTATGTACAATATCGACAAAGTTCCTGCTCAATCAGTTTCTAAACATTTTCCTTTGCACTCGGACGCCTCAAAATATTTAATCACAAAGGAAGTGACCGCAACGACTGCATACGTGGTTGAACTACGTATTTGCACGTGAGTATGCATGCGTGCGCTCGATTCAACGGCGCTGTTAAGCGATTTTCATCTTGTGCCTTGTCGAGCGACAATTTGTTCTTTGATACGAGGGCTGCACTAAAAGTATCGGGAATGGAATATTTCCACTGTTCCTGTCATATTAAAATCTTTTTAATTTAAAAGTCCTTGGTTTTAAAAATCGAATACCGTTTATTTATTTAAAAAAAGATTCTCCGTCTTGTCACAAGGTCTTGTCAAACTTGTTTAGTCGTTGAGAAAATGGAATTGACTCGAGAAAATTCTATAGCGATGATTTATTATGACTTTCGAAGTGGTTTAACACAAAAAAAGTGTGTTGACCGGATGATTTCTGCATTTGGTGATGAAGCCCCATCCAAAACCACAATTTATCGCTGGTTTGCTGAATTTCAACGTGGACGTGTCAAGCTCAGTGATGATCCCCGTCAACGTCGTCCAAAAACTGCAGTCACCCAAGAAAACGTTGATGCTGTGCGTAAGCTGATTGAGGAAGATCGACATGTGACATACCGCGAAATTCAGGCAACTTTAGACATTGGCATGAGTCAAATACAATACAGGTGTAAAAAAGTTGTTTTCCCGATGGATACCGCATTTGCTCTGTGAAGAGCAAAAAGCGGCTCGCGTTACTTGGTGCGTCAGAACTCTCGAAAGATTCCACGCAGGATCCGCAAATGCTGTATACAACATCGTATCAGGTGACGAATCCTGGATATACGCGTACGAACCCGAAACAAAAAACCAGTCACGAGTTTGGGTGTTCGAAAATGAGTTAAAGCCAACAAAAATTGTAGGTTCACGGAGTGTTGCAAAAAAATGGTGGCCACGTTTGTCTCCAAAACCGGCCATGTTGCGACTATTCCTCTTGAGGGACAAAGAACGGTTAATGCAGAATGGTATGCTAACATTTGTTTGCCACAGGTCGTTTCTGAACTCCGTAAAGAGAACTGCAACTGCCGCATCATCCTCCATCACGACAATGCGAGTTCTCACACCGCGCACAGAACAAAAGAGTTTTTAGAGCAAGAAATCATAGAATTATTAGACCATCCGCCTTACAGCCCCGACCTAAGCCCTAATGATTTCTATACTTTCCCTAAAATAAAGAATAAATTGCGTGGTCAGAGATTTTCATCACCTGAAGAAGCTGTGGACGCCTACAAAACGGCAATTTTGGAGACCCCAACTTCCGAATGGAATGGTTGCTTCAATGATTGGTTCCATCGTATGGAAAAATGTGTCAAATTTCGCGGAGAATACTTCGAAAAACAATAAATACATTTTTAAATAGTAATGATGTGTCACTTCCTTGATTCCCGAAATTTTCAGTGCCGCTCTCGTAGTACATTATTAGGTATGAACAGAAAATCTGTTTCAAAGGGTTATTTGTAGAAGTTGTTATATGCGAATGAACACAAGAGGTTTTCACCTACTATAGTATTCTTTTGACTCCCACACCCTAGTAATAAAGTATTTTTAATGGTTTTATGTAAGTAGGTACCCAGGTATTATTACGAGGTGCCTTAAACACTAATAACTAGACAGACAAAAGCGTAAAAGTACAGCAATTCCTAAAATGGTGGCTTACTACAATTTGTACATTACTTACAAAAATTGTTTTTTATTATATTTATTACAAGCGTATTTTATGAGATGGTAAACAGAAATACTTATTGCTTCATAAATAGGTCTAGTCTAGCTAAGTCCTGAACTCATAACGTTGAGATTTCATTCTTTGCAATATACTTGAATTATCATTACTATGACTGTCAATAAAATCAAATCCGGTTTGTACAATTTACATATAAAGTGCCGTCGCGGAGCACGTAGAATTTCGTACAATGACTCATCGCTACTTGTCTCTTTCATTAGCGCATTATATATATAGCTATCGCGTTTACACAGGTACGCGATGGGAGCGCGATAGCAATATAATCGTGCGCGAGTGAAAGAGACAAGTAGCTAGTAGTAGTATCAGTCAATGTACGAAATTCTACGTGCTCCGCGACCGCACTTTACCATATTTTAGTAGTTACATGTATAGTTGATTTACAAAGTGGAATATTCACCATACAATAACATCCTCGTATTTGCTTCTGATGCAGACTGAAGATGGGAAAGACTAGTTTTAGTAGAAGTAGGCTTAACTGATAAGTCCTTGGGGTAGTATTGTCGCAAGCTGTCTTTGTGGGCAGTGCGACTAACGTTAAATCAGTGGTCCGTACTAAAGTACGAATTCTGCATAAGGTAAAGCTTATCAATGGGGTTCACGACGGCACCAGTGCCTAGGTTTAAGGGCTCATGGGACCCGTGGGGTGTGTGCTGATGGGCGTGATGGGGTACTTCCAAGTTCTGCAGACTCATGGTATCAGAAGTCCCTTCGTCGAGCTGATCGAAGTTGCTGCCGTCGAGCGATATGTCGGAACTGCAGAAGCTGTCGCCAGAATGTGCTGGATAATCTGAAAAATTAAATAGATTGATTGTTGGAAATATACGAATTGTGTAATGAGATTAATCATTCCAAGCGTACCTTAATCAGATGCAGTGAACAATTCATTCACTGTATCTGATTAAGGTACGCTTGAAATAGGTATTTTTTTTTAATTCATCATTAACTAAAATCTATTTAAAATATTTACAAACTATAATAGTAGGTAAGTACTAAAAAAATTTAAAATGAAAAAAAACTAACCCCTAAACTTAAAATGCTACAAAACAAAGAAATCTCCCAGGTCGTCCCCACCAGGCATTATATTATATTCTATCTTCTTCTACTTATTCTTCTATTTCTTAACTACTGTTAAGATTTGGTTATTAGGTATCCTTGAATTAATCATTTAATCCTTGAATAATAATAATTAATCCTAGAATAAATCGGTGTAAGTTAGAACTCGTTTACGTACCGTCAGGAGAGTAAGGTAAATTCGGATTGAGTGGTTGACTTGATGCTGAATACGACGCATCTAGGCCTAGATAATTTCCATGATCACTAGACGGAGATTCCTGCTTGATGCTCTTCTCGTCTTTATCCTTGTCCTTGTCTCCATTCTTATCTCCCTCTTGCTTTGCCTTTCGCTGAATCTTTTTCATTTTGGCCCTTTGATTTTGAAACCAAACTTGGACTACTCTCACGCTCAAGCCCGTATCTTTGGCGAGAGCTTCTCTAACTTTACGACATGGTTTTGGGCTGACTTCGAAAGAAGCTTTGAATTGTCTTCTTTGGGCTGAAGTCAGGATTGTGCGGGGTCGCTTGGGGCCGCGTCTTCCGTCCCTTGGTCTTTCAGAATCGTCAATAATCATGTCGTCTTCTGCGTGTTGCATCAGATACATTTCCTTCTCGAAATCCTGTCTACAGAATATTTGTCCAGCTCTGATGACGTATTGTTCTCCTTTCTGCAGCGGTTGGCAACACATGACGCAGACAAAGCATTGGATGTGAAAGACGTACTGCTGCGCTCGCATGACCATCTCCTGGGGCAGCAGCCTGTCGCCACATCTCGTACATTTGACTCCAAATAACCTGGGACAAAGAGGAACAATGACGCACAAATTATTTTGCGCACAGCTGGTCGCGCAGTCGCTAGCTTTTCGCAAGCATTTCGCTGAGCATTGCTTAAATCTAGTAGGAGTAAAAAATCAATTACACCCAACCGTTTAGGTTATTATTTGAGAGGATAACAGATAATCTACACAAATACCTATCACAATATTCAAATTGGTTTTTTTCTTCAATTCATGATACTCCTCCACGGATAGGTATAATTGACCCTTAAGCAATTAGTAAATTACCTATCATAGTCTGGTTTGCAGTATAATTTGGCATTTCGCGTGTAGCACGTGTGGGCTAGTGGGCAACCGCAGACGCAGCAGCTAAGGCAGTGCTCATGCCATGAGAGCTCCCCCACTCGCATGAGGTAACGGTCTTGTATCTTCTGTCCGCAACCCTCGCATATTTCCACTATCTTCTCCCGCTTGATGCTCGCACTCAGCTCTGCGAAAGAAGATTCTAGAATTAGTAGCATGTGGTAGTTTTATACAGGAAACATTAAAATAGCACAGACAGAGTTTTAAGGTGGCAGTCGAAATCAGCAATTGCATTATAGTTAAATTTTTAAACCTAAACATAACTATTAGTCATCCAAGTATAATTTAGTATTTTCAAACAAATAGCATTGAGCAAAGTCAATATCGGCTTATGTTAACATTAATTTTCTTTTGCAGACAATTTTACCGGACTACGGTGAAGCCAAAAGGAAGGGTAGGTATTAATGGTTTGGTCAGCCTATGTATGTACGTATATTGACGGTAGCGCCTAAACTACTAATCCGATTTTAATAAATGATGTGTCAATAGATACGTATTTCGTAATAACATAATTTACGTAGTCGGGGTATAGTTTTTTTTATAAAAAATATAGTTATTTACGTTGTTACAAGATAAAAATGAGAGCATTAATTACGAGGCAAATCATTAAAATTTTGATTAAAATTAATAAAACTTTACCCGACAATAAAAAGCTTCCGTTGCACTATTTCCATATTTTATTGTACAAACTAGCTTTAGCTCGCGACTCCTCTTGCGTAAATACAGTATCCCACGGGAATACTGTACTTTTTCTTTATAAAAAATAGCCTATGTTATATTCCAGAACCTTAACTACAACCATATTAAATTTCATCGAAATCCGTTCAGTAGTTTTTTTGTGAAATAGTAAAGACATCCATCCATCCATCCATGCTCACAGACTTTCACATTAATAATAGTAGTAAGATATCTAAGATATTCTAAGGATAAAAACCTCCGTAGCCTAGTGGTAGATCGCTTGAGCTCACTATATAGTGTGCAGGTTCAATCCAAATATGCGATCCGGAGGGTTCAAATCAAATCAAATCCTTTTATTGCAAGAATGTTGTAGGTACAGTGGTCTTACAAAATTACTTATTATTCTAAGATTCTGCCATCACAATGGCGTGCAATATTACTACAAAATAAAACAAAAACTGAAATTAAAACTCAAGAAATTATGAATTATTTTAATTTTTTTACAATATAGCATAGTAGGATATCAACTTTATTAATGTCATATAATTTTTTATAATAATTTTTATTATTAAATTGGTATTTATTGTTGTAATGTCATGTCAGATTTTTTAATATAAATCAAATTCAATTCAATCAAATCATTATAATTAATTATTTAAATGTCATATATTCATTTAATATGTAAAAGCAATTATTTAAGAGCCAAATTGTTATTTCTCTTTTAAAATTATTTCCATTTAAAGTTTTAAAATTGTCGGGTAACTTATTAAAAATGATAATGGCTTTGATGTACTTACACATTTTTATAGACATCAAAGCGGCACTGTGGCAGATACAATTTATACAAATGTCTTGGCTTAGTACTTCTATTATTAACATCAGAATTTTTTGGAAAGTGCGGATGTTGCTTTACACAAATATCTCTAATATATAAGCATATCAAAGGTAGAATCCGCAATTACACAAACAATGATTTGCAACTATCCAAAGGCCATGTTCCGCAAATGGCTCTTACACACTTCTTCTGAACCTTAAATGCCTTATCAATTTCAACAGAGTTCCCCCACAGCAATATCCTATACGAGAGCACAGACACATATCCGTGGTATGCGCATAGTGCGGCTTCGGTCGAGACTTTTAAGCGTAACACTTAAATTGCGTATACAAACTTGTCGAGTTTCTCACACACGTGGTTTATGTGATCCTTCCATTTACAGTGCCTACCTACAATAATTCCTAAAAATTTTGCGGAAATCACTTTTTAATTCCGTCAATAGTAATATTTAAGTCAATTGGTCGTGTCCTATAATCTCTAAATTGAATTATTTTAGTTTTAGTTAGATTAATTTTTAAATTTTTCTAATTAAGCCAAGTCATAATTTTATTAATTGTAATAGAATATATATAGGGTTACGTTCAAGTAAGTAAAATGTCCAGTGTTAAATTTTGGTTTATTTTGATTTTGAAAAATTCCACCCTTAATATTTGAGAAGGGGTTAGGGGTTGAAAGTTTGTATGGAAAATCTGCACCGATTTTTATGAAAATTGAGATTCCATGAATGCATTTCTTCATGTTTCAGAGTTTATTAAAATTACCTAAAATAAGGGTAGAAATTTTGTATGAAACATATTTAAAATCTGTCCCGATTATCGAAACTCATTTTTCGACAACACACACACACCCACGGGGGGTGCGCAAAAACTGGTGATTAATATAAGGAGAAATTAATGTTACTTTTAACAGGTGAGTGATTCTGATGATGCTCTAAATGTATTATTAACTAGGGCAATTACCAGTGTCGATAGCACAAAGCATTTAATATTGTCATGAAACAATCAAAGGCACACGCTATAGGCACATAGCTATTTGCATCATGATCTTGTGAATAGGCTTTGATTAAATACTAGGTTTATACCTACATTATGTAACGAAACACATTATATGAGATACCTAACTTTTTGAAGCTACAACTTTTAGATGTCATATGAATTATATTTCTATCCATCTGTACTTCTATACTACGAGTAATATTATAAAGAGGTAAAGTTTGTGATTTGTGACTTAGTGAGATTGTAAGGTGTAATCTCTGGATCTAGTGAACCGATTTGGAAAATTAAAAGAACATAACATTATTTACATTATCGCGAAATAGAAAAGACTTTTCCGTGGTAGCAGGATTTACAGAAAGATTTGGAAGAAAAACGTACGCACGAGGTTTTTTTACGAACGCTGCCATAGCGATATGAGATAATCTACACTTATATAATAAAGACGAAATATTTTTTTGTTCATTTGTTTGTTTCTTTAGATTGAATAGGCACCGAAACTTCTTTTGATAAAGATAAATAATTAACTGTATTGTAAAGAAAAAATTAATTTAGGTCTAATTGTCATATTTATTACATCAGAAATAGGTTAATTTATTCTGGATACTTGATCGTATTTGAAACCGTTTTATTTCATGGTTTGTTTAAGGAAAAAGTGGTGAAAAGTTATCTTGTAGATAACTTTTCCGATTATGTTAAACTCTTCTGCATTTGAAGTGTATTATTTTGGTTATATCTTATATTTCGCACTAATGGCATCCAAGCGTCAGTTCAGACCGAGATTCGAGCGTCTGGTATGAGCTGACCCTAAGGCCTAGAAGTTTCTAGAATTACACCCCAAGATACAGACGGCTGCGATTTTACATCGACTGTTCCGAACCTTTTATAGTAGGTCCGACTACGGCTCTAACTTGAGAATTTTATACCTATGAATTTATGGATTTCTATCGGAATTATTTTCTTGTATCGGCCTTTTTAGACCTCTTTTTTACGTACTCGGGTTATAGTTTTTTTTACTTATTTTTTTATTTCGTATTTTACCGTTGAAGTTTCCCCATCGAACATATTTTTGGAATATTATTAATAAGTAGGTACCTAATCAAAACATTTAAAATTGAAAATATCTTCTTCATCTGTCGAACGAATAAGTAATAAAAGTGGCAATAATTTAATTTCATCTGCATTATCTAACTAAAAACGGATTAACCGATTTTAATTTAGTTTTTTTTTTGAAAACTGACATGATCTGAGCTTTAAGTCTTCGTCATCAGCTCGTTGACTGCGTGACAATTCAGGGGTTATTTTAAAAAAAAATGTATAACACAAAATAAAAAATAAAAGTTGCCCCTGATTATTTATTTGTCTACAATAAATTATATATTTTATAATCTTTAGGTACATTTAATAAAATCGTAACTGTAAATCGTAACATGTCTGTACATGGAAGATATATAAGAAAAACTATTACAAAGGGGCTTTATATAGGGGGCGTCATAGAACCCAAAGAAAGAAAAGTTTTGTGGAAATAGTTTGATTTATGACGATAATTATCTTGTTGAAAGTGTCGGAAAAAATCAAGCCGTCTGGGAGCTTTTATCGAAAACGCTGCCTAATGCCACGAACACTCACCCACGCGGGAGAAGCTACGGGCAAAAGCAATATATATATATATATATATATATATATATATATATATATATATATATATATATATATATATATATATATATATATATATATATACATATATAATAGGTCTTTACCTATGAAATTTCCGTTCTGCAGTACTGGCCATTTCAAACCAAAATAATTTTTGTTTGGCTAAGAATTCTAATTTCGAATTAATTTTATTTTAAAAACATGGAATTCTTTTTCCAAAAGTAGTCATTTGTTTATTGATTAGTGTTACATTTTCATCGCATTTAAATCTTTTTCGTCATCATGGATACGTTAAAAATTCGAGTAATTATGGAATATGAGTACCGTCGTGGCAGCAACGCGACTCAAGCGGCACGAAACATCAACGACGTTTACGGAGCTAAAATTATAAACCAACGCATCTACGGCTGAATTAGCAGCAGCTTTCGACGTTAGCGTCAAAACAATATTGGACCATTTGCGTCAAATTGGCAAGGTAAAAAAGCTTGACAAATAGGTGCCCCACGAACTCAATGATCGCCAGCGCGAAGTACGCGTCGAGACGTGCCTTGCACAGCTCAACAGACACACAAATTAAAGAATTTTGTACCGCATTGTTACCTGCGATGAAAAATGGATTCTGTTTGATAACCGCAAGCGCTCGGCAAGTTGGTTGGATCCTGGTTCAGCACCTAAACAATGCCCTAAACGAAAACTTACCCCTAGAAAAGTGATGGTCACTGTTTGGTGGTCTAGCGCCGGTGTGATTCATCACAGCTGCTTACCAAACGGGGTGATCATTACTGCAGATGTGTACTGTGAAGAACTGATCACAATGATGAAGAAGCTGGCACATCTCCAACCAGCATTGGTCAATCGCTCGTCTCCGCTGCTCCTGCACGACAACGCGCGACCTCATACTGCACAGCAGACGGTCTCCAAGTTGCAAGAACTGGGGTTGGAAGCTCTTCGTCATCCGCCCTACTCACCAGACCTTGCGCCTATAGACTACTACTTTTTCCAGAATTTGGATAACTTCTTGGCGGGAAAAAAATTCAATACCCGAGTGGCAGTACAAAATGCCTTTGAAGAATTTGTTGCCTCCCGTCCAGCTGATTTCTTTAAGAAGGGCATCAATAAGCTGCCACTGCGTTGGCAAAGTTGTATTGATTGCATGGGTGATTACTTCGATTAATACAAATAAAAAATACATTTAAAAAAATCGTTTAAATTTTTTCATACAAAACGGCAATTTCATAGGTAAAGACCTAATAACTAGCTTTTGCCGCAGTCCCAACTCACACAAAGTGTCATCTGGTGTCGTAAGTAGTATCAAAAACGGTCAATAAGAATTATCGATTCTTTTTCTGTCACCATGCGGCGCTTGGTAGCACGACGGTTCTTGTCGTGTCAAAAAGCTGTCAGATGTCACAAATTTAAAAACCCTCATTGGACAAATGGGTTAGTACGAATTGTACGACCGCATTTTAAACGAATATTTTGACATATTTGTGCAAGCACACGACATATATGTAAATTATATACCTATATACATATTTATGGTGTGCGCGTCAAGACCTTTCTTTTGATACCAAACACGTGATTATTATCTTGGTTTAATTTATTAGGTGTTAGAATCTGAGGTTCAAATTAACAACTTAATAAAAATTAAGTTAATAAAATAAACAAGTTCAATTTCAATTGAAATACAACATTTTGAAAAAAATATATATAGCTTGTTACCCGCGGCATCATTACGAATCTATTGACATCTCATTTATTAAAATCGGATCAGTAGTTTAGACGCTACTAGGGAACAAACATACATACATAGACTCCTAAAATCAAATATTACCCTTTCTTTTGGCTTCGCCATAATCGAGTAAAAAGTAGACTAACATCAGAAAACAGCTTCTTTATTTAGGCGATGCATTTTCAGATTGGAAAGTTACGAAAAAATCAATAATCGAACCCAAAACCTAAAACCATCTTTAAAAGTAATGTTAACGCAATTCAAAAATCCAAAATCATTCTCACAAAAAATAATCACGTTCAAATAAAATCCCCGTGAATTTTGATAAAGTCTTTTTAATTAAGGCCAGGAGGCGCTATCAAAGACGCAATATATCTCGCAATGGCGGGCTCGACTCCTTAGAGGGAACGCCCTCTGGGGTAGGTGGAGAGGGGGGGAGGGGGGCAGGTCGCTCGGGTCACGAACAAAATGTCGGCAAGACGTGCAATCGATGTGTGCTCTCGCTTTCACCCTATTTTTGTGACATAGGCTTATTTTCTACGTATAAGAAGCTATATCTGCAGTCTGTAAATGCCTACGTGATGCTCAACGAGAGTTTTGTAATCATAATTATATCTATACAAGTAAATAAAATCGATGTGTCTATTTGTAATTTTAAGTTAACAGCTACTAAATGCAGTATATACGGTACTTTCAATAAAATATTAATTTTTAATTTTTATCTGGCCGTCTGTCTGTTCTGATGTTCCTAATCTCTGAAACGGCTGGACCTATTTTCACGGGACTTTCACTGGCAAAAAGCTGATACTATAAGGAGTAATATACTACTTTTATGGTAGGAACCGTTTAAAAAAATAATGTCTCCGATAGTTTTTGTACTTTAAAATAAGCTGTTAATTACGTACACAGACACACACATAACAGCACACAACGGCCATACCACGACATAGTATTTAAATATTATCAATTTTAGTTCAAATCTATGAGATTTTTTTTTGTAGTGATGAGATGATAACTTCCGCCAAACTACTTTAAAACTAAACTATTTATTTAATTAGTATTTGAGACGCTGATTCAGGCTCCAGCCAAACAAGAGAATGCGTATTTCACAAACCATTTGGTGCCCCTTTACCCTCCTTCATTATCCAAAATGAAAGTGAACCATAGACCCTTAAAACACACAACACGTCAGATCTTAGTTCTACGAATATATTCAAAGTTCAACACAAGGCATTTTCATATATTATTTGTGAAACGTAGCTAAATAGCATAGGCTATCGTAGCGTTACTATAATGACCGACTTCTGTACAAAAATTTTACCTACTTTTACCTACGTGTCGTAGAAAGATAAATCTTCCAATCCACCTAGGTACTATAATGCATTAATTAATATTAGGTCTTTACCTATGAAATTGCCGTTTTGTATGAAAAAATTTAAACAAATTTTTTTCATGTATTTTTTATTTGTATTAATCGAAGTAATCATTAATGCAATCAATGCATCTTTGCCAACGCAGTGACACAGTTTATTGATGCCCTTCTTAAAGTAATCAGCAGGACGGGAGGCAACAAATTCTTCAAAGGCATTTTGTACTGCCTCTCGGGTATTGAATTTTTTTCCCGCCAAGAAGTTATCCAAATTCTGGAAAAAGTAGTAGTCTGTAGGCTCAAGGTCTGGTAAGTAGGGCGGATGACGGAGAGCTTCCAACCCCAGTTCTTGCAACTTGGAGACCATCTGCTGTGCAGTATGAGGTCGCGCGTTGTGCAGGAGCAGCGGAGACGAGCGATTGACCAATGCTGGTTGGAGATGTGCCAGCTTCTCCATCATTGTGTTCAGTTCTTCACAGTACACATCTGCAGTAATGCTCACCCCGTTTGGTCAGAAGTTGTGATGAATCACACCGGCGCTAGACAACCAAACAGTGACCATCGCTTTTCTAGGGGTAAGTTTTCGTTCAGGGCATTGTTTAGGTGCTGAACCAGGATCCAACCAACTTGCTGAGCGCTTGCGGTTATCAAACAGAATCCATTTTTCATCGCAGGTTGTTACCTGCGATGCGGTTTAAAATTCCTTCACTTGTGTGTCTGTTGAGCAGTGCAAGGCACGTCTCGACGCGTACTTCGCGCTGGCGATCATTGAGTTCGTGGGGCACTCATTTGTCAAGCTTTTTTACCTTGCCAATTTGACGCAAATGGACCAATATTGTTTTGACGCTAACGTCGAAAGCTGCTGCTGATTCAGTCGTAGATTGTGTATCATCAGCTTCCACAATCGCCTTTAATTCTTCATTGTTGACCAAAGTCTTCGGACGACCGCGAGGTTCATTTTTCAGGTCGAAATTTCCAGAACGGAAGCGAGCAAACCAATAACAGGTGGTGCGTTGGTTTATAGTGTTAGTTAGCTCCGTAAACGTCATTGATGTTGCGTGCCGCTTGTGCCGCGTTGCTGCCACGACGGTACTCTTATTCCATAATTACTCGAATTTTTAACGTATCCATGATGACGAAAAAGATTGAAATGCGATTAAAATGTAACACTAATTAATAAACAAATAACTACTTTTGGAAAAAGAATTCCATGTTTTAAAATAAAATAAATTTGAAATTAGAATTCTTAGCCAAACAAAAAATATTTTGATTTGAAATGGCCAGTACTGCAGAACGGCAATTTCATAGGTAAAGACCAATTATTTTCCAACTTTCGAGTTACATAAGACGTGGTTCATAGTAAATACTGTGATAAAGTGATTCCTATCATGAGAAACCATTTAGCTATTTGCTGTAGAAGAATGTCTCTACCGGAATGCATAAATTCAATTGGAAAAGCTATATAAAGTATATTTATCTAAGGACGATTTTTAATCTCATGTCTGCATTTTGGATACTTGCTTTTCATTTAGATATAGCTACATCATCCTTACATAATTAATGAACAGCTCTTACTACTTACGGCAAAAATGCTGAAAGACTTCTATTTTGCTCGTAAGAATATTTTTTTTACTGTTCATTGCTGACTGCAACATATTTTATCAATTGCGAAAGTAATGTCCGGTTCCTCAGGTTTCTCGTCAGTAGTTTATCGATTTAATAGCGCTTTTGAATAGATAAACTACCGACAAAAAACCTCACGAACCGGGCATTTGTGCACTTTGCAGTCGGTCACTTTGCCGTGTACTTTTAATAAATTTCAACATTTAACACCGACAATTTAGAATTAACCCTGAAACTCTGTTCTACGTACTCGAAAGCAAACTTATTTGGCACAAAGGTGTATCAGTAGTTAGTTACTGAAATTCCACCCCAGTTGGAGCTTTTCGCTCGTAATCTGTACCAATTTAGGTACGTTTACCACAGGACGTCATCTGGTCAACTTTCGCATAGCTCTTCTATGTGCCAATATAAGTACGGGTACTCAATACACTACAAATGTCAAAGGTCAAATGCCAAAATGCGACTGTGCTCGTTACGAAGAGCAAATGATACAGTAATTTAGCCAGAACATAATGGTTTAATAATAAAAACACGCCGCACAACAATCGCACGCCGCATGCTTGCCTGTGCGCTATTGTTTTCACTTCTGTCCACTCGGCATTCCCGGAGTGCCTGTATTTATAAACAAAGTACTCCATGCGCTTTACTTTATAGTACGCAAAGTTTTAATGTATTTCATTTAAAATAGTCCTGCATGTCTAGAGGATACGAACGTGCGTTTACACTGTCTGAAAAGTTCGTGTTTACATCATATAAAGTACCCGGGAGACCGAGCTTTGCTCGTTGTTTCAAGTAGAACAATAATTATATATATATATATATACAAACAATACTAAAATTATACGTAGGTACGCATACCAAGCTGCCAATCAGACTGACGTGAGAGAGTCGAAATTATTGATATAGTGTTGCACGACGAAATAAAAAACATACATTGCTTAAAAATGCGTAGTTTCAGAGGGATAATACCTAGCTAGATCGATTTTTCTCCCCCAAAACTCCCTCTATACTAAATTTCATGGTAATACATGAAGCCGTTGTCGAGATACCGATTATATACATACAAAATCGTCTCGTTTGAAGTAGTCTCATTAGTAAGAATCTCTACGTGACCAGGGACCAGGATAAATATAACAGTCATGTCCACGTGAATTCATGTACAACTTTCTACGTCAAATATATATACCGTTTTCACGGTTTCTGTTCCTGTGTATTTGGCTGTACTGTGTATACTTAAAATTGTTGCGTGAATGTGTGTGTAAATGTGTTTTTGGTTTAATAAACTACCGTCGCGTCGGTGTTTTATTTTTTATTTTATTAAGGTAACAAAACACCATTACATCAATATATTTACAATTCAAGTTATCTACTCTATACAACTATAATCAATACTAAGAAAATACATTTAACTAAAAGACATAAGTTTGAATTTTAAGTTACTTCTAAGTAGGTAGGTACATATTACATTATCAGGATACAAAGAGATTTGATACAAGACGAAAGGAAAAACATATACCTATAACTTAAAAATGCGCAGATTCCGATGGATAAAACCTAGCTAGACCGATTTTTCTGTCCCAAAACTCCTTGCATACTAAATTAAATGTAAATACTTGCAGCCGTTGCCGAGATTACGATTATAGATCTACAAGATTGTCTCGTATAAAGTATAAGATTCACACACTTTAGATGTATATAATAATAAAATTATGTCAACTGTGTTTGAATTTTATTTCATCATGTAAACCTATCATATTAACGTAACGTAATGTAACGCTTAAAAAAATTAACTATCATAAAATATGTGAAAGTTTGTGAGGATGGATGGATGTTTGTTACTCTTTAATGTGTAAAAGAAATTTAGTATGGTAGTAGTTTAGGCTACTTTTTATCCCGAAAAAGTACAGTATACCCGCGGGATACCTGATACTACATTTACGCGGGCGGAGCCGCGGAAAAAATCTAGTAACATTTAATTCTATACATGTTAAACAAATTACGAATTAACTAAAAATATATTCATGACGTAGCTCTGATCCACGGCGTAGTGTTTACGCATCTACGTTACGAACCTAACTTGAAATACTGTAGGATTAGCGGGAACAATTGACAGCTGCGTATTCGTAACTTTATCGAATGAATTTTAACGAAAATTGTATGAAAATTTATGACGCTGTCATAAAATATAACAGTATACAATTGACAATTGATAATTTTACGAATACGTTGTTGTCAATTGTTCCTGCTGGGGCTACTGTAGGCCTAGCAGGAATATTTAACAGCGCCGTAAACGTAACGTTGTCGAATGTGAATTGTATGAAAATCTGTTAAAATGTTTTAAACAGATAGTGCCTATAACGCCTACGCCAAACCTACGCCTCGCATAGTAAATTTATACTATTTAATGTATTACAAATAATCGTATGATATAATTTGTAAATTTACTCTTTATTAAGAAAATTTTAATCTCATTTTAGCAAACAAAAAACTAATAACGAAAAATGCGTTCACAATTTTCTTTAGTAAATTACTAGGTAAACTCCACAAATTATCACATTGTATGCTCAAATATCAATAGAAGTTAATATATATATATATATATATATACATAATTATATTGAAAAGTAATAGTAAACTAGCTGTCCCGACACACGTTGTTTTGTCTTAACTATGAACTGGAATGATTAAACAACTACAAATGCACATACAACTTACACGCACAAGTTCTTCGACTAGATTGAGGTGGTGTGAAAGCGTCCATATATTATATTATATTTACTAAGAAGAAGTAGATGACGCAATATGTTGGTAGTTTACATTTCTTCAACATTGTCCATCAGTGTTACGGCACAAACACAGGGTTTTCCAAGTCGTTTAATTTTAAAGTGTTTTTAAATTAAATTCTTTTCTTTACAGTGTTGCGTTAACAAAGTTATTAAATACCTAGCGTCAAAGCCTGCAAGTGCTGTATTTTGATTGAACGAATAACGAACGCCTCTGGTTACAAGTTTTTCTTTTTTAACTGTATTTTAGGGTTGATGTCAGAGCGTTTTCCCATTATGCGATACGATATTGGATATCGCGCCGATAAAAAACGAACAACACAGGCATGTTTTTGAAGGTTTCATCTCTATCGTGCGTGTACTTCACACATGTATATTATTCTTAAAACTTTTACCTTATGATGCATTATAAACATTAATACAGCCTGTCTTCAAATCAAAATTAAATATTCAATAAGCATGATCAGTTCCCTATTCTCGTTTCAAATATGTATATAAGATAACACCTTAAATTTTGACGAGATTATCCTATATAATAATTAACTTTGATTCATAGACGCGCTGCCGATACTTAGTAGCAGCCGCGTGACCTTCAAAGCCGGTGAGGCGTACATCAGTGCGAAGGTGTCTAAGTATTTAGTGAGAATTGTTAGGAAATGTTAATCATATTAATTTTCCGTAAATTACGAGAATTTCTAGGATAATTTTTAGATAAGAATACAAGCATTACTTAAGTAGGTAATATTGGACCCTAATGTTGGGTTAAATGTATCATTCGTTTAAAAATACTCCCTGTATCATCCAGATTAGTATTTGGATAGGTAGGTACTAACAACTACACATTAGCTGGAATCTACAATTTAATGCAACAGATTTTCACGGAAAGCCACGATTTCACTACAATTTCTCAATGCGTTTATGTATGAAAATTCATAAACGCAGTGGAACCGAAAAGTTATTGGTTTAATCCCACCACATTTAAGCATGATTCAAATTATTATTATTTTCCACCTTAAGGCCAATAAATTATAACGCTAATGGTAGCAAACTTTACAATCATTAGTTCGACGATGTTACGACTAGTCTTTCTAGTCGTTTAACATAATTAATTATTTAATTTTCTTGTACTAAGCTTTAATATTTCCTGTAAAACTACAAAAGAATTCATCAAGTTTAAATAAAAATCATTAACATTTTTCCTTTGTAATTTTCTAGGAAAGTGCACATTTTTTTAAGTCCTTTTTCATACGTTTATAATTATTTAGTAATAGAGAACTTAATATAAATTTCTGTAATAGTATAAGGTTTACGTAACAGGACCCCGGTCATCAAAGTAGGATTTGATGATTTGATTTGTGTAGGATTTTGTGACGTAGTCAACATCTTCTAGGAAAATCTCGCGCGACGGCCATTAATACTACGTAAAAAGGAAAGTGGGAAGGGGTCTCGGCATCGGTCATATACTACGGATAGTTACCAAGAGGGGGGAGGGGGTTAAAAAATGGGTAAAACGTTATAACGTAGTAGGTATTCTCAATATTTTATTGTGGTTCAAGAGGAATATTTTGGTGTGGTACTTTTAATCCGTGTAGGTTGTATAAAAAAAAATGTAGCTGTGGCAACAGATCACGGTCGTCGGTGGCCCGTTTGCGCCGAGCCTGGTAGGTTCTACGTGTTTCTAAAGTATTGATTGGAGCCTTGGCTTGTCGAGGGCGCCCGAAAGCCTTTCTGCACCAAAAACAAAATCAATAGGCTACGCATGTTTCATGAGATAAGCACGAATTAGGATATTACTAATTATTAGCTATTTCTTTCTTTTATCGATACATTTGAACTAAAATACAAACTCATCATTTTAATATATTAAAGATTATTATATCCTATTTATTTTGCCCTCTGTTTCAGATTTCATTCAACTTGCGAAGACCTATGAAGCAGCCCAGTACTTATATGTTAAATAAGGAAGGTTGTAGGTACACAGCAGATTACAGATAAGTATAAAAGGATAGAGGACATGCCTCCTAGCATCTGAATATCTCAATGAAGGACCAAGCAAAATATATCTCAAATTTTAATGGCTATGGTAGGAAGCATTGCCATGTCAAGGCTAGATTTCAATGTTTTTTATTTACAATACAATTAGGATAATATTATAGGAAGACTTATACTTCATCATACATCTAATGCTTCCAGCGTCTAAATAGGTAATAGATCTATAAAGCTCTATATCTCTCGCATGACGCAGCCTACATCTCCATACGAAGTTACGAAGTATACCTGAACAATAGCCCAATTCCCTATTCACCGCATTCCTTCACGTGAAAATTTCTAGAACCAGCTCGCAATTAAGCGAAACGGCTCACACGTTTGAAAATCGAAAATCCTTTCGAATACCACTTACAGAATATTTGATGCGAAAAATTTTTCCCTTTTTTTATTTCAGCCATAGACGTGTATAGACGTTGCATGTTGAGGCAAAGATATGTTAAATAGTTTGGCTACCATTCCGTGTGACCAATTGTTCATTTACTGAAAAGTGAATTAACATACAGTCAGATCCATCGGCTTATCGAGTCTTTTTGTGAAGGTACAGATGCATCGAATTACCTATATGGCTTTATACGACTATGCAGTACAAATATATTGTATAGGGTTTTTCATTAAGACCGCTCGAACTTTGAAATAAAATAAAACAATATATATGACCACATTTTGTATGATATTGTTAAGGATATTCGAATAAAGGAGATGACGAGGCCCGAGGGCTTTCATTCAGTAATTTTTCGCGTGTTGCAAGACAAGTAGCGCCGTTCTGCCCGAACCACATATTTGTGAGATTCAAACCATCTATCGTAATGTTACAATTCACATATTATGAATGCCATAAATTAGACGCAACGCACTGAACGTCCGTGCTCGGCAAATAGAGCACTGATTTTGACATCTTAATAATTTGTACGCATTTCTGAAGCGTCCAATTTTTATGGTAAATGTTCGTAGCTAAAAAGTATTAATGCATATTATGACACAGCCGCTATGCGCTGTCAAAGTTCGAGCATCCCTATTGAAATCCCTTTACTTAAATGATGCGTAGTGCATCTGTGTAGTCGCCTGTACTGTGATTCCTAGTACTAGCGTTACTAGGTATAGTAATTTTGAACAAAAAATGTCAATGAACTTCTCCGTATTTCAGGTAATGAGGTTTTTTTTTAATTCGTGACATCTGACAGTTTTTTGGCTCGACAAGGACCGTCGGGCTACCAAGCGCCGCCTGGTGACAGAAATGGAATCGATAATTCTTATTGTCCGTTTTTGACACCACTTACGCCACCAGATGACGCTTTGTGTGAATTGGGTCTGCCCCCTAGCGGCAGAAAATTCGTACTCGTGTAATTTTTTCGGCTGTTAAATAGCTCATTTCAAAGTTGTTCAATTGAATTATTTCATTTTAATGCACTGTGTATTTCATTTACTTCAGTATCATTCTTATAATATCGCGTTTAGGCTTTGTCCGTTGACTTGAATTTTGATTTACTTGCGTGTATTGATTTTTGTAGATTATTTTATTTTTCTGTCTCATAAGTGTATGTTGTGGTCGTAACTTTTAACACCTATACATCTAAAAAAAATTAGAATATTCATTAAAATAAAATCTGTATACTGCTGTTAATATTTAAAAAGTTTTTAATCTATAAAGTACCTAAATATTTAACTCATCTGAATACCAATAGACTTCGACAAGAAAATAAAACTATTTTAAATTAATTCCCGCTTTCCAGCGTTTATTTTGTATAAATGTTGGAAAATTTAAAGTTAGATATATTATAAAAAAGTAATTTCATCTTTTCAAAATGATTTATCCAGAATTATAAATTTAACGCGTAATAGGTACCCGACTTATTATATTTTGCTTAATATCATAACATCAATATTCAAAATCATAAAATAGAGTCAGACTACGAAAGTCAGTGTTAAAGTAGGTAGGTATGTAATGGGTATGTAGGTGTTTCTAAAGTCATTAGTAATGGGAATCAAATAAGAAATATTTGCGTGAAAAGTTCTCATAAAAAAGTGAAAATAGAAGTGAGAATATGAAATAGCCACGGGAACTTAAATGTTAATAGATTGTAAAGTGTAGTTTTTTGGATGAACTGCGACTTGCAAGTATTCCATTCACACCATCATCATCATCAGCACTCGTGTCATATCTAGTTCGATGATTGATATATAAGTAAGTAATACCTAGGAGACCGAGCTTTGCTCGGTGTTTTGGTAGAATTATAAAATTATTTAATTTAATTTAAAAATTATAAAAGAAAATATATAATAAGAATCATAAAAATATTTATCTTGTCAAGATTCGAACCCACCAAATTCCGAATTTCCACACAAAGCAAAAATTATACGAAGGTACACATACCAAGCTGCCAATCAGACTGACTCAAGAGAATCGAAAGTATTGATATATTGTTGCATGACGAAATATAAAACATATTATATTGCTTAAAAATGCACTGTTTATAAGGGATAAGACCTAGCTATATCGAGTTTTCTCCCCCGGAACTCCCTGAATACTAAATTTCATGGTAATACCTGTAGCCGTTGTCGAGATACCGATTATATATATACAAGATGGTCTCGTTTAAAGTATAAGATATTCTATATTCTATTCGTTTAAAGTATAAGTACTCTCCTACGACTAAGCCATTGAACACAATTGTACACTTAAATACACATTGCAGACAAAACTGTACATTACCTAAATTCAAGTCTCACACATTAAAAGTCTTAACGTAAATAATACAATGAATAATATTATTATAAAAATGTATAATATCATCCTACAGTTATTATTGTTAAATTTGAAATAGATAAAGTGATTAAAAGGGCCATATTTGGGATTAGATAATTAAATAGTCGAGAGTCGGCTTATAACATGAAATTAGATATCTTAGAAAGTAAATAAGTTAATTATTGTAAAATGTAATGAATTATAGAAAAAAAAAGATAAGAAAATACAAAATATCACTTAGACACACACTCCGTGGTAGAGAATTCGCTTGCATACATCACTAACGATTCTAACCTGTTCGTCCGGCGCAGGACATCGGAGGCTGCATGCTCTCCTGCATCAATCCGGGGTTCATATTTGTGTAAAACTCGAGCATTTTGTATAAAACTCGATATCACCCGCACGCACAGCTAGGCGAACGACGCGCCTGTCAAAAATACAGTGAAGAAGGGAGCCACAGTCGATTCTTCGCGGACGCGACTCGTACCCCCACCATAGAACCGGCCAATCGCATCCCGAAACTCAACCCATGACTCCTCCCATCTCACCCGTGATCCAACCTACCTATTATACATCAGATCTATGATATTTCGCTCGCCGAAACGCTACCAACAAATTGTCCTTTTTCTGGAAAAATTCGATTTTGCTCCGCCAGAGACGATTATAATTATTCAATAGTAAAAATATAAATGTGCCACCTCCGTAAATATAAATCGAATATATTTTTTTTAATCAATGTATAAAATATGAATGTTTAATATAAATTTACGAGAAAAATTCAACACATTCAGAGTGAAACAAAATAAAACGTTTTATTGTTAATCGCGTTTAAATATAAACGTATTTTTAAGTTACACACGGAAGTGTAAACATTTTTTATTATTTGTTGGGGGTCGTATTTAGAAAGCTCGTGTATCAAGCTACACTTTCTAAGAGATAAAATGAATGTAAGAGCATAGCTTAGTGTAGGCCAAGAGTGTAGTCTGATATTTTATAGGGAAATTAGTATACGCATCGCTTGAGGGGCTTACTCAGCATGGCAGTTTTGAGCAAAATTAATGAGCATTTTATACCTTACACGTATCATAGTTTGTATGTTCGCCGACTATTCTATTATTAGTTAATCTTATCTGTTGCACGCTGTATCTTACTAATATTATAAATGTGAAAGTTTGTGGGGATGAATGGATGGAGGGATGGATGGATATATGGATGGATGTTTGTTACTCTTTCACGCAAAAACTACTGAACTAATTTCGATAGAATTTGGTACAGTTGTAGTTTAGGCTGTGGATATTTTTATACCAAAAAATACAGTGTTCCCGTGGGATACTACATAACAGCTAGTACAAAATACAGTTTCAATTATCATTACAGATATCAGAAATACTTTATACTAAATAATAAGTTATTTTCACTATCTTTTATTAGGTATGGTCCACAACACTTCATTTAATAGAGTTGGTTAGTATTCAGGTAAATAAATATTAGTAAATTTAGCGATATCTAAATATTATGTTATATCAATTTTAAATTAATAGTATGTAATTATTATCTACTATTTATTACCAATTTCATTTTTTTTTTATATTAAATTTACGTAAGCTAGGCTCAAGCCTTTGAAATTTTTGTTTGAACTTTTGACCTCTCAAGTCTTTTGTCAAGGATCCCGTGACGTGACGTCGACGATACTAATAATTAATGGTTATGGGCTCATATAAAATTATGGATACAGTCGTCATAGCCGTCTCTATCCTAACTAATGATAGATAACCCCAGTTTTCATGCGATGCTACATTTTAAGATAGCGATCTCTGCATAGCGCGGCGCCGCTCTTGCAATGAAAAGCTTTTTGTGTGGGGAATAAAGTTCAGTTTTCAATAGCTATCTTAAAAATGCAGCGCCGCGTTGCGTGTCGTCGCGATGTGAATTGACCCTTAGGTACTGTTTAGGACAAAAATCGTTTTATCAGTCTCTATCAAAACATAAAGGACTCTATCACGCCAGCAAATCCGAACAGAAATAAACTTGGCAAACAAAATATATTTATATCATTAATATCTCATACAATTATAAAGTGTCTTTTACTTTTATAATATTCATTCTACCAGAACTTAACTAACCTTAAGAAATATAAACAATACGACCAGGTTCTAAGTATCCCTCGACAATCATCGTTCTTCTATCGAAATGACAGATATTAATATTGTTCATATTCGTATTTATATATTTTATCAAATACCTACTAGATTTTGCCCGGGACTTTGTGCGCGTAAAAGGAAATCCCGCGGGAACCGTCCATTTTGCCGCAATACAAAGTAGCCTATGTCCTTTCCCGTGGTCTACTCTATGTCTGTGCCAAATTTCATCAAAATCGGTCCAATCGTTTCGGAGCCTATTCAATGCAAAAAAGCAAATATACAACATCGAACAAATTTTTCCTCTTTACAATATTAGTATAGATTATAATATTATTATTGATTATTGTTACTGGAACAATATAAATTCCACAAAAACATTATGTGTAAAACGATGCCAAGACGAGACCAAATGACTCGCACTGTCACTGGCGTGCCCCCACGTCTATGGCAAAGTCTGTAGTGTGTTTGTTGACGGATTTTATTTGTTAACGGTGTCCGATAGTACAGCCTTCGCGGGCGATCCAATAAACTTAATTTTTTAGATCTGAAATATAAAAATGCGTACCTTTTATCGTGGGAATATGTACGTTTTTTTTGCGCATACGAAGTCGCGGTACCGTCTAGTAAGGATTACACAAAATTAAAAAATTTTAATGACCCCCGTCATTTTCAAGCTGATGATAATGAATTAGGACTAATAACACTTTCGACCACGTCAGCTTTCAATAAATAAAAACTAGATCAAAATCGGTTCATCCGTTTGTGAGCTACAATGCCACATGTAGTTTTGTAAGACACACGCATGTTGCACACACAAACAGACACACACGACGAACTTGTAACACGCCCTTGTTTTTGTCGAGGGTTAAAAATAGTAAAAGTGATAAATAAAAGTCAGGATACACAGGTAGAGATAATTTAAAATCGTCTTGTAAGTTTGATGTGCAAAAATACGTAGCTATTGGTATAGACAAAGATATGAGACAGATGGGAATCCCCCTCACCCATTCCCTACCTTTCCTCCGTCTCGTATCTTATACCTTAGCTTTAGTTATCTAAACTGTTTTGTAACAAATAAAATGTACCTACAGCATATAAAGCAGACTGTGATATTTTATAAGATTGTGATAGGTAGTTCTAGAAGACTACAGCGTTTTGAGTTTCCTAATTATTCCTATGCATCAAAATCTGCATCAAATATTATCTATCGTTTTATAAGTTATAGTTTTCTCCATCAATAATGTCTTCAAAGGGCTCGCGAGAAACGATTTCACTGTTATTGCCATCCTGAACGCAAAATGAAAATTCACTGCAAAGGTTGTAATGTAAATATGTTTCTAATAAAAGATTGTTATTATATTTTCAATCAATAGTACCTACCGTGTATATTGCACATTATAAGACATGTGACCAAAATTTAAGGGCAATAATATTTTTATTGCAATAATTAGAAAATATTACATATCTAACAAAATATATTTCAAAGAATTTTTAGACAATAAATTTTTATTGCAATAACAAAGATTTCAAAACTCAAGATAAGCTATGATGTACATTTGACAGAACAAACCTTCATACAAGAAAAAGTTACGCCATCTGGTTTTCACCATACCTACTTCAAATGTCAGCCATCTTGTTTTCACCATACTTCAAATGCCAAAATGGCCGCAAAAATCTCATGGGGGGTCATTTAACTGGAGACACTTTTTTCCTCAATATGCCTCGTCTATAATATATACGTCTATGTTGCAATAATTAGAAAATATTATATATCTAACAAAATATGTTTAAAAAAATTTTGAGGAACGAACACCTTTACGAACACGAAACAATATATAAACAATATGTATAATAATACATAGCAGATAATCTAAATACCTATAAAGTAAATAATATTTTGTACACTTAATTTTCTTGACCGACCAGATCACGACCGATTCACAGACCTACTGAAAAATTAATAGAATAGGTCCAGCCGGAGGATTGTGTCCCCTAACACAACAGAATTTTATATGTTAGATTAGATGTGCACACTTGTTTTTGCCTACCAGGCTGTCGATATACGAGTGGTCTATATTTGCGGCCACCGGTATATATTTTTAATACCTATATGTATACAAGAGAAGGGTCACAGCAACGTCATCTTATTCTACGCATCTGCAACGACAATCATCCATTTACAAGTATGTTACATAGGGTGATACATAAAACATTGTCATAACTAGTTTTTAAGGGACGAGTCGTTATTACTATTATCACGCAATCCTTTTTAACCATCCCAGTTGGGTGAGGTTGGGTGAAGTAGTATCTTGCTGGGTGAAAGACCCATTGTGAGTGAAGTGGGCCAATTCTGCCATTGAACGGGTACTTGCACCATCCGTCGTATAAACATACGGTGTGCTATCAAAGTGTTTTGATGCGGTATTTTAATTTATTTTAATATATTTTTTTAAAACCACTAACCCAACTACGTAAATAAAATAGCCTTTGCTACCCGGGCTATAATTATAAATCTATAGACATCTGATTTACTTAAATCGGATCAGTAGCTTAGACGCTACGGTGGAACAAACATACATACATAGACTGCCAAAATCATTACCCTTCCTTTTGGCGTCGCCGTATTCAGGTAAAATGGTGCAGTAGAATGTTCATGAGGCTGTTTTGTTTGAATTATGTCTACCGCGCAACGTTTAGTTAGCACTAGAAGAGAATTTGTTAATATATTAATGTTAATTGTTGCGTTTCAGAATGAACTTGTACTACTATACGAAATATTTTGCACTGTTGCAACATTACATTGCCACAAGAATTTAGCTTAAAATTATCATCCCTAATCTCACTATATAAATCTCCACGAAAATTTATAAATTTAAAAAAAAATAACATAACCTCTTGGCATGTCTAGGCATTTCTAAGGAGGGTTCCGTAACTATAAACACTTAATAAGTATTTTCAAATAACATCAAAATAGTATTTAGCATGGTTTATAAGCATGGAAAATTGCAAGTTTCTAAGTCTCATAGTTTAGGAATGCCTGGCGGGGGGGGGGGGGGGGGGGGCAACTTATAAACCAATTACTCGATAATGGCCAACTTTATAAAAAGTCATGTATGAAACCTAGTACCTTTATTTTAAATGACCTATTCAGTGATACCCCACATGATGGGGTAGAATGGAAAAATATTTTTTATCCCCACTTCACATGTATGGAGAGCCACCCCTAAAATATAAAATGATTATTATTTTATGATGCCAGAACCGAGATATATACACATTACATAACTACATAACTATAGCAAATTTCATCAATTTATATTCATGATTACAGATCTACAAGAGCGGACAGACACACCGATTGACAGAGCGAAACTATAAGGGTTCCTTGAGTACGATGGAATCCTAAAAAGTACATTTTACATAGTTACAATAACACAAACAAATCATTACGTATCAAGTTAATAATTTTAATATTATGTTTAATTATAAATTTACAAATTATACAAACGTTTTTTTTTTATTTGGCTAAAATACCGCGTCCAATTCGTAGATCCATGACGATCGAGTAGAATTATTGTGTTTTCATTTATCGGTGTGCATGAATAGCCCTGCTGCGCCCCCATTGTGTTCTTTTGCTCGTCTACTTCAAGTTCATCGGTAGGATGAACAGGCTATAGAGGAAACACGCTATTTATACATGGTGCTCTCAGTTTGCGATATTTACAAAAATACTGATTGAAATAGTCAGCGGTCCCCTAATTCAATTATGATATTTCAAGTTCGCATAAAAATGTTTTAATGTAAATCAATTAGAAACGACTTTATTTAATATAATATTTAATTTTTTGTTTCATTAAATGAACCGACGAAATCAGATGGTTGTTATAAGTTTAATGTGCCTGTCTGTGTGTGTCTGTCAGTAGCATCGTAGCTCCCAAACGGGTTTTGATCTAGTTTATTATGTTAGTGTTTCTGTTACTTAATTTTTAAAATTTTGTTCATTAAAAAGGCATGTTGCAAGGCAAACAATCCAAAATTTCTTATGATCTTTGTTTGTTTCAACCTAGATAACTATTTCTCTTAGATTTATGTATCTCTATAATGCAACAACTTTTAAATATAATTTTTAAAATTGTCATATTCAATGCTAGTAAACATCCCTATTATTATATTTTGATTAATTCTAGCAAACGTTAAATAAACATTTAACCATTGATAGATTTTTAATTACTGAATACGTAAAGAAATGTTATACCTAATTAAGGATCACTGCCTTGCCTTGACTTAGATAAGCCAATTATAGGCACAAAACAGATTTTCATATTTGATTTCAATGATTTTCGTCTTCAAAAGTGCTGATGAATAAATTCGTATTTTTTTTTGTTTTCAATTGCTGTGCTGAAAGAAGTCGAACAATAGCGAGAAATCGAGTAGGTAAATCGCTATGGCGTTTCTAAATATATCGCTTCAAACCTTTATAGAACACACTGTATAAGCAGAGTAGTTAATAGATAAAAGCATTTGAGCAAAAATTTATTTTCGTAAAAAATGTCATATAGTGTTTGAAGATCCAACCGCAAATATAAAAGCAATTACTTTTTGATGAGCGCAATTAATTTTTTTTATATTTCTAAGGTGGGCATTTCTCAAGTTGACCTTGAATTTTTTTGTATTTTATATTTCATTAGACCTTGATGTAGCGTTTAATCTTGTTTAATAGGTATAATAACTGTAATAAAGTAATTCTAAGTAGTAAAAATCCAACAAGTCTTTTTATTAGGGTCAGTCCACACCGCGTTGATACTCGACTCTACGCGCGCTGCAATTTTAAGATAACTTTTCAAAATCTTATACTTTAAACGAGACAATCTTGTATATATATAATCGGTTCCTCGTTAACAGCTGCAAGTATTACCATGAAATTTAGTATGCAGGGAGTTTTGGGGGAGAAAAAGTGTTCTAGCCAGGTCTTATCCCTGCGAAACTGCGCATTTTAAGCTATATATATATATGTATATACGTTTTTCTTTCGTCGTGCAACAATATAACAATAATTTCGACTGTATTATGCCAGTCCGAGCATGCGTTGCGATCCCCTAGATATTTGTTTACATTCTTTATTTTTCCCTGTGAATTTGACTATAGTGAGTTAAAGTTGTAAAGTTGTAAGTTTAATTGTACAAGTAGTAACTTGAATGCTTTTAAGAGTTACACGTGTACTTCGAAGGAAGTTGGGATCTATATACTTATATAGACATTAGACGTGTCTAACTTTGGCTCCTGATGTAGACGTAGGAACTAGGAACTATCTATTCTACCTACTATCTAAACTAAAAGATTAATTGCCTGCCTCTTGTGAACTGACTTAAATTTTTGCAGTTTCTAAAAAAAATATGGGATGTGACCCGCGACTTTGTACACACAAATCCCGCAGGAGCCGAACATTTTCACGCGATAAATTGTCTATGTCCTTCCCTGAGGCCTATTCTATATATGTGCCCAACATGTTTCATTAAAGCTCTGTTGGCCTAGCAGGGACATTTGACAGCAGCGTAAACGTAACGTTCTCAAATTAAATTTGTATAGGCACTGCCATGATTTTGACAGATTTTCATACAATTCTCATTCGATAACGTTACGTTTACGCCGCTGTCAACTGTTCCTGCCAGGCAAAGTTCGAAAACCATAATGTATTGATTTGACATATTGTTCATCGCTATGTTTTTCGAACTTCGCCGTCGTAATTAGCGATGTCAACATGGCTAAACGCTCTGAGCCTTAGTAAAATTATTGTTTTACAAACGTCCTACAACAATCAAACTTCCTTAGTTTCATCTTCTAATATAATATATAAAATTATCGTGTCAGTGTTCGGGGACACACTCCTCCGAAACGGCTTGACCGATTTTTATGATTTTTTTGGCATATTCGCTCAATTTCAATCATTCAATCCCTAAATGATAAGGGTGACCCACCCCTAAATATATTTTTTTCGTCAATTTTTTTTATTTTATATGACGTGGCATTAAAAAATACGTACAATGGCAAAACAACGGTTGCCGGGTCAGCTAGTTTACTATAAATAGTAATCTAATCTCCACCACCATACCATACGGTAGTTAAGATATGTTACATACATAATATGTGTAAGATATTATGTATATTGCTTCCACAAGAATAAATATTTCACAAAAAACCTATGAAGGAGACACGCATATACAGGTGGAATTTAATTTTCTTTTCTGGTGGGTGGTACATGGCTCATGTCGATTAAGATCATGCACACGTGCCACCGACCAAATATATTTCTCATCCCTTCACAAAGCAAAGTAAACCTTATATACTTAGTTTTAGAGTATAAACTAGGTCGATCAATGTTAGAACATACGCAAGGGTGTTCCCCTTTTCTAAACAGAGGGTAAATACTTTCGTTACAGATTACACATTGGAGGAGATATAACTACTTTTTAGTAAAAAAATATACCAATATGTTGTTCTTAAGTCAATGTTTTTTTTTCCTATTTATTTAAGGTCGCTTGGAACTACATAGGTTATCAGCGATCACTATAACATTATTTAAATTAAACCATATAAATTACAATATTTGAGGAATGTTAAGTCAATGTTGTCAGAGACATTGAAGGTTGTTTAACTTATATTTTTAGAAGACTGCTGCTATACGTGGCATTATCTCGTCTACTCGCAATGCCATTAGAAACAGCACATATAATAATACCTAATTCATACTACTAGAAGTCGCCCTGTGGTCGAAATTCACTCATAATAAGTCATAACTGTGCTTTATGCACAACTTCCTCCACATAAACTTTAATTTACCGGCCAAATTTCACACGCCTCCGGGTTGTACAATTCTCGTAAAACTGTAAAAGTTTTTGCGGATACGTGATCCGGTGTTAATATAAACAATTCGTAGCAGTGCACTAGTGCAAGCCAATAAAAAGAAAATTAAAAAACATAAAACATTAATCCGCATCCACCTTCGACAAAATTTTAAATGCGCATTGTACGCATTAAATATAAATAAAAGTCAATCGGAATGGAAACATTTAATCATCGTGTGATGCTAAACTGTGGGGCGGCCTTATCCGAGACTCCGTTCAGAGTTATTTTACCTCTGACAGGACCTTTATGCGACGGCATAAGGATCACTATCATAGAATCTCCGAGGCAACTAAATCTATATGGGGAGAGCGCAGCATGGCGTATCTGAAAATCATAAAGCTAGCCGTCAGCTGGCTTTCGAGATGTTTACCCTTTGCCTTACATGCTATATTAAAAAGTGACTGGTTTTTTTTTTAAATTATTATTGGTGTTTTGGTCTAGGTAAACGGAGATAAGCTTACAAGTATTCAGTGCAACAAAAAGATTATTAAATAGTCTAGGAAACGAGCAGTCGCTTCGCCTGATGGAAAGCGATTAACTCCGCCCATGGACCCGCAATATCAAAGGAGTTACAAGTGCGTTCTCGGTCCTTAAAGTCCAACACTCAGAAACTAAGAAAAGTGTACAGCTGCCATCACAAATATTTAATAAGTTCCTATAAGTACACACACAAATAATTCCTATTATGTAAATGATATGCCATGAAAAAGTGTAAAATTAACGTGGCTTTACTTTTTAAAATATTGTATTAATATAATATCGTATTTTGTACGTTTATCGTTCGATTTTTCTAATTTTCACGTATCTTGTCTCCCTATTGTACCTACAGTGTACGCTCTTTTATACTTGTATTATTACCCTCCATTTAAAACGTTCCAGTGCGATTTTCCCACAACAGTTTAGTAACAGGTAACTGTACGATATCATCTAATAAAACACCCCTACAGAATTGAAATAGGCGGGAAGATTTGAGTTAAATCGCGCCACGCGACGTCGCGTGGCTCCCCCGAGGGCAGTTTGCTGAGCCCACGGATAAACAGCAAACGATTGATTCTGGTCATAGTTGTTAGGTCATTGTGAGCTGCGTCGATATACATTTATTGCTCAATAAAATCCGTTGTTTTCCTCTGAGCTCGATTCTATGGCTAAACCTGGGGGCATGGTAGTGCCCCCACCAAGACGAGCCAATCAAAGCGCAACTACCAGACCACTTTATCTCGAAGCGTTTCGTCGATTTTTTAAAACCTCATAACATTTTTGGATTTTACCAGATAAGCCTAACTTCACAAACTCTACATCTTAGTCAAGATAAGTGGCTTGGCCGTTTTGTTACTACAAGAGTAATTTAACTTTTTCACCTTACGCCCAAGTTAAGTGAAGGCCAGGCGGCAGGCCACATAATATTTTCACTATGGTGTAAAGTTTGCGAAGTTAGGCTTATAGATTTAGGGCGTGTGGAGTCAGAAGCTTGGTTTTACATGAGATCTGATAACTTTTTAAAAGTGCGAGTCATATCGATTATCTTGGCATCATTTTACATGAAAATGTTTTTGGTGGGATTCATTATTATATCTTTCGGTGTTCATAAAGTTTATACTTTAAGAATTTAACACTTTATTTTACTATATATTCGGGTATTATTATAGTATAGTAAAGTATAGTAAAATAAAGTATTAGATAAAGCTCAACTCATAATACTGCAACTTCGGCGCACTTACACGATGAGATAGTAGTTTTCTTTCGATTCGGATCGATTAAATGTTTGGAGAAAATATTTGTCATTTACCGAATACCTCGATCCTCGTAGTCATTTACCCGAGTAAAATAATCAAATAATTCAGCAAATAATAACAATAAGCAGCACCAAACAATAAGGTGCATTAATAGTAAATGAATTCTTCTGTAACTTAAAAAATACTTACCTATAATAATCGTAATATTTAACAACATCGTTGTCGGGAAAAGGAAAATGCATAAAAAAGGAAATTTTCAGTAACTTGTAACTTCTGATTGCTTATTGATTCTGCAATATTGAAGCGTCGCGTCGGTGGGACAAGTGACACATTAAAAATAACTGTTCTTGAAGATAGCTGGTTAAGCATTTCATAAAAAAATTGAAAAGTATTTTCTTTGTTTTATTCAAAAAAAATACCTGAGTATAGAATGATACCACCCACGCTTTTATATTCTTTTTTTTTTCAAGAATAAATATTTGAATGTTCTTAGAGTAAAAATTACTGTTCATAAAGATATCTGGTTAAGGGTTTCGTGAAAAAATTGTAAAGTATTTTCAATTTTAAAAAAAAAAAAACAATACCTGAGTTTAAAATGATACAACCAACATTTACACATTATTTTTTCCAATAAAAAATGTTTGAACGTTCTACGAGTAAAATACAATAATTTTAAATGTCGCTCATACCGGCTACAGTGTTGGGCATGTTTTTGCATAAATTGTTCGTATATGATCATATAGCCCCTTTTAGGTGTTAATAGTCTCAGGTAATGAATAATGTATTACATTTTGTCATTAGATATGCTGCTGTGCTAAAAATTTGTGGAATATGTCGGCAGGAAATAATCTACAGATTTTAAAACCACAACCAACTTTGTTGCTGTTGGGAAATGGGTGAAAAACAAAATACAATTAAGAATTAAATGCATAGTTGACATAAGCATATGATGAAGAGCCTTCAAATAAAGAATTTTAAAAAAATCTCATAGTTCTTGTGAAGGTTTTTTATTACATAATATTACTGTTATGTAATCTGAAAACCCACTAAAGAAATACCTAACCTAACCTTATTTCTGACTATATAATACTCAAGCTTGCATACGTACACGATGTAAAAAGTCCTTTCATTTACGAATACGTTGCAAAAAAGAACAAGAATTTCACAATCCGACTTTTAGTGTTCAATAGTCTCCGTCTGTTAGCTTAGGGGAGTCCCCGCTCCGGGTTATCCCCTAAGCCCTAATAAAATACCCGGCAGCATCCTTAGACACGGTCAAATAGGAATCTTAAAAGTATTTCACGTATTTTATATAGGTATAGCTAACGCTATATCGTGTTATATACCTAGCTGTAAGCGATTTCGTTAAAAAATAATCTATATATTTTAACTTTTGAATAGTTTATTTGCGTTGATGCTTTTAATACTCGTATACTTATGATGACAGATCTCATCTATACAAATAAATAAAATTGAAGTGTTTGTAATTTCAAATTTACATATTTTCACTAAATGCATATGATTGTATATACCTATGAAAAAACAACATTTTTTTTATTTTTGTCTGTCCGTCTGTCTCTCTGTCTGATTGTTCCAGTTAATCTTTCAAACGTTCGTACCGATTTTGATCGGACTTTCACTTTTATTCGGTAGATAGCTGATGTTATAAGGAGTAACTTAGGCTACCTTAATTTCAGGATTCCGTTTCTATTATAAGTTCCACGCAAACGAAGTTACCAGCTCGTTAAGATATATCGATAAAAAAAATTGTCGAAATCCCTTACAGCTAGATATATAACACGACCAGACATAAACAATTTCTTCAAAAGGCACAT
Source organism: Phengaris alcon alcon (assembly GCA_037179445.1). NCBI lineage: Eukaryota > Metazoa > Arthropoda > Insecta > Lepidoptera > Lycaenidae > Phengaris > Phengaris alcon. The sequence goes on from JAYRCH010000091.1 coordinate 394,957, forward strand.
TTAGTTGCAACGATTCATGAAACACAACACGCTTAGGACCTTAGAAATTAATAAAAGAGAAATCTAATTTTGCGCAATAGGCAAGCCAACACTTCGCTGCAGGAGTCTTATATGAGAGACCGCCTAGTGGGTCGAAATGACCGGCTGCAGCAAGTGGGGTCCATCATGGCCGCCAAGTGGTCAATTTCATAGACGACAGCAGTGCAAACAAAAATATCCCAGTTTTGTAGACTTTCCTCTTCATATTTAATAATTACGACACATCTGAAATTTCTCGTTTTGAAGAGATTTGGTAGAGGCAAAAAATCTCATCTATTTCTGTATAAATGAAACTTTATGAGTTTCTCTCATTCATTACAAAAGTTAAAGTCATTCCTTTTATCAGTAGAAATAAAAGTTAAAAACATTTGGAGCCTTAGTTATTATATATTTATTTAATATCTTTGTTTGTGTATTTATATTGATTTAATAATTATTTTACTATTTTGTATTCAATATCTGATTTGACTAAACGCCACCCATGCATAAACTGATTGCATTTAATATCCATGAATCATGATTCGTATCATACCGATCATTTTTGCTTTGTGCTAATTTGAACTCTACATTGCTAATTTTAATGCTCAGTGTAGCGGAAAATTAGAAAATTACTATCGTGTTTTAGTCTTATATATTTTTTGTTATTATTAGTATTTTAGTAAATAAATATTATTAATTTGAGCAACATGGTCTATTGAAGAAGATGGATTGGTAGAGCATGTTGCTCTTACACAGAGAGAAAGATTGATTAAAAAATAAATAACGACTGCGTAAAAAAAAGGAAAAGAAAACATGAAAGTCCAGAAATCGAGACCTTTGATATCGAATATTATTGAATAACTATACCCAACGTTCAAAGAGTTTCGTGGTCAATACATTCTGTTAGGGAACATAGCGACTTCAACGATCGGGACCCATTATAAGGAAGCCGGATTATTAATGGGTCCCTACTGTTAAAGTCGTAATGTTATATTTACATACATAGGCTGATACACACATTACCATTCCTTTGTGTCGCGCAGTAGAGTAAAAAATAAGTATGAGTCTCAACTAATCATAGATTTTAAGAACAAAAGGATGTCCAGCTCTTTTTTCTCTTAATATTTGGCAACGCTTATTAAAAAATCTTTTTATAAATACACATTCGATGTGAGAGCTGATGATGATCATACGTATGAATACGTAAACATACCCGTTTTCAATTTGCATAGAGGCAAGCCATACGCGAGTGGTTGTGTTATTGCCTTTTCAAAGTAACAAAGCATCAAATTGGGCAACCTGTACCTGTATAGTGTGTTCACTACTATATACCGCTCTCTCCACCTTTCATTACTCGCTTTATGCCTGAAAATATACATTTATTAGCATTTAGATGTGAAAAGTTATGAATTAATAGTTGGCTTTGAATTTACATACGTTTAAATTTTTAATAAGGTGAAGGTATGAAAGTTTTTGGGAGTGAAATCACTTTATGGTTTTATTGGATGGAAGTGGACCATTTACATTTTAGGTTTTTTTTCTTCATCGGCCAAGTACGAGTCGGACTCGCGCACGAAGGGTTCTGTACAAAGCGATAAAAAATGACATTTGTTGTATGGGATATTTTATTTTATTCTCTCGAGCTCTCGAATTATAGACTTGTGAGCGTGACTCAAGCATTTTTCTTTTTAACCGACTTCTAAAAAAGGAGGTTCTCAGTTTGACTTCTATATTTGTATGTGTGTATTTTTGTCCGTGATTTTCTCAAAAACTACAGCTGATGCTAATTGAACGGGGCTTTCATCATTGAGTAGCATATTTACTATCACAAAGAAAGACTATCAACATATCCACTAAATATCTCCGACTATTACAAAATATTTCCCATACAAATATTTAATATTACTGATTTCGCATTTACAAATAGGGTGCGATTATCAACATAGAGTAGACAACATGGAACGACCAAAAAGAAACAATAATTTAATTTTCTTTGGGCGATGTTACGATTATCTACTAAATATTTTTATAATTTCGTAAATAAGATCCAAAAATTTTACTAACAGTCGTTTAGGATAAAGTTTGAAAACTTTGTAAATACAGTGAACTGTGTAGACAACATAACGTAGGCTGTACGATTGCAAACAGCAGCAAAAGTACACAAAATGGAAAAAGAAGGTAAAATTGCAGTCAGCAATATCAAAGATGCCTTTGAGCGCAGGTCTTTCCTTTGTACGTCATCGATTTGTTTTCCCAATTACCTAAATTCTGCTTCGAAAAGCGTCTGATTTTGATTGCAGCACATAAGTAGTCCTACAGTGAAAATCTTCATGCGTTACGGAATAACCTTTAAGATATAAATTAAAATATTATTAGGCATTATCAATAAGACATAGCTGTATTACCTGAAAACTTTTAACTTAAAACTTCAAAAAAAAAATATTAAAAAAAAAAAAAACAGAATAAAGCACTGCACCGTATGTCCCTCTATTTATCAAACTAATCTACACAGGTACTTGGGGCGCGCACGCGTGGGAACGTGCGCCCGCGCAGATGACATCTATATTGGCACTTGTTTTGAGCTTTTCACTGTTTTGTGACACGAGCTGTTGACTGTTTTGTGACACGAGCTGTTGATTGCTTTGTGACATAAACGTTTGACTGCTTTGTGACACAAGCGTTTCATTGTGACGCAAGTCGCTTTTAACTGGACGCATCGTTCACGTGCCCTTTTAGTGATAATTGGATGAGACCAGATTTGTGATTAATTGATGGAAAGTTTAAAGCCCTCTAGAATGAGTTTAGAATAACTGTTAAAAACTTTTTCTTATTCTATATCTTTCTATAGTTTTTAATATAAAGAAAAGTTTTTAATAATACATCTTTACCTATGAAATTGCTGTTCTGCAGTACTGGCCATTTCAAATCAAAATAATTTTTGTTTGGCTAAGAATTCTAATCTCAAATTAATTTGAAAAAAATAAAAAAAAAATATTTTAAAAACATGGATTTCTTTTCCAAAGGTAGTCATTTGTTTACTGATTAGTGTTACATTTTCATCGCATTTCAATCTTTTTCGTCATCATGGATACGTTAAAAATTCGAGTAATTATGGAATATGAGTAACGTCGTGGCAGCAACGCGGCACAAGCGGCACGCAACATCAACGACGCGACGTTTACGGAGCTAACACTACAAACCAACGCACCACCTGTTATTGGTTTGCTCGCTTCCGTTCTGGAAATTTCGACCTGAAAAATGAACCTCGCAGTCGTCCCAAGACTTTGGTCGACAATGACAAATTAAAGGCGATTGTGGAAGCTTTCGACGTTAGCGTCAAAACAATATTGGTCCATTTGCGCCAAATTGGCAAGGTAAAAAAGCTTGACAAATGGGTGCCCACGAACTCAAAGATCGCCAGCGCGAAGTACGCGTCGAGACGTGCCTTGCACTGCTCAAGAGACACACAAATGAAGGAATTTTGAACCGCATTGTTACCTGCCATGAAAAATGGATTCTGTTGATAACCGCAAGCGCTCAGCAAGTTGGTTGGATCCTGTCCTGATCCTGCACCTAAACAATGCCCTAAACGAAAACTTACCCCTAGAAAAGTGATGGTCACTGTTTGGTGGTCTAACGCCGGTGTGATTCATCACAGCTTCTTACCAAACGGGGTGAGCATTACTGCAGATGTGTATTCTAAAGAACTGAACACTTAACTGAACTGAACTGAACTGAACTGAACATTGTGGAGAAGCTGGCACATCTCCAACCAGCATTGGTCAATCGCTCGTCTCCGCTGCTCCTGCACGACAACGCGCGATACTCATACTGCACAGCAGACGGTCTCCAAGTTGCAAGAACTGGGGTTGGAAGCTCTCCGTCATCCGCCCTACTCACCAGACCTTCCGCCTATAGACTACTACTTTTTCCAGAATTTGGATAATTTCTTGGCGGGAAAAAAATTCAATACCCGAGAGGCAGTACAAAAAGCCTATGAATAATTTGTTGCCTCCGTCCAGCTGATTTGTTTAAGAAGGGCATTAATAAACTGTCACTGCGTTGGCAAAGATGCATTGATTGCATGGATGATTACTTCGATTAATACAAATAAAAAAGACATGAAAAAAATTCGTTTAACTTTTTTCATACAAAACGGCAATTTCATAGGTAAAGACCTATTATAATACAATTTTTTTAATTTAAGAAGTGATTTCACTTGTACGTTGTACCTGCCAGTTCGCTACCTGAAATCTTTAAATTAGTTTTGTAGAAGAAAATAATTCAACGGAACCCTAAAAAGTCGTGACGTCACTGGGAACAAAACATTTGGCGATACAGTCGAAGTACCACTGTTATCATTGTATGCACTGCGAAATTACCTTCCTTGTTTATCATAGGAATAGATAACGATTACGCCACAGAATTTGTCCGATTGAAATTGTTTACCGGATTATAGATATTATTAATTGCGATAATAACGGCGATAATCCAATGATCAGGAATATATTTATACAGGTGAAATAATATATTGGTTTTGGATAGTGAAGATATTTCAGTGATGGATAATTTTCAGGTTTTCTCGACTCTTGGGGCATAACAGACAGCGAAGATACTATAATGTTTAATAGTGTTAAGATAAAATATCGCTTGCTGTACAGTTTGTTAATCTATCAGAGACGGCTAAGATAATCCAGGCATCTTAAGAAAATATTATATATATATATATATATTAAATATATATCTTTGCTGTCTGTGACGCCCCTTAATCGTAATTCCAATTATACCTGTTTAGTGTTTACAATACAAAAAGAAACTGCCTTTTACTTTTTTAATAGGCAAGCGAATTTTATTTATTTACAAACTAAAAGAAAGAAAGAAAAAAAAAACATAAAAAAAAACTAAACTACAAGAAACTTAAATGGCTATAAATAAAAACCTCTAGGTCGTCCCCATCAGGCAGAGTGCCTATGAGGCTCAAAGAGTTTCCTCGCTGGATGGCAATGCTAACTCTTTGAGCCAGATAGATGCCAGCTCTGGGATCTCGCGTGGCCTCTACGAGTCGATATTACAAACACAATTTCAATATTTAATAATACAATAATAATTATGACATATTATATAAACACTTAACATTTTTAATTGACGGTTCATTTGTTTCTTAGCTAAAATATACCTAGCTGGATTCAATTTCGTTTCAAGCTAGCAATGAAAAGCGATAGAAGCAGCTAACAATAGAAGTATCATAAATATTGCTTTTATTCAGAACCATTCCTCCGTTAGGTGAGAAATTTTGTTGCACCCCGAAAACAAATAAATTGGACATTGTACCGGCACTTTGTAAATAGTTTCCAATCAGCGCGCAAACATCGCGGATTGGGGAAAAATATTGTTTTTCACAATGATGTTTATTGTGAAGCCGGCAATGGGGAACATCCCACGGGCAATAAGGCCGGGCGCAAACATCGGGCTTATCATTCGCCTGGATGACATTTAGTGGCGCGCAGCGTATGCGCGGGCTTAAAGACGCGTGAGCGACAGCGCGCGACACGCGCCGGTAGGATGACCATAAGTTCGTGTTTTCTCGCAGACTGGGTTTCTGTTTTCTACCAATATTTCTGACAAATTCTACATTTCTTTATATCAAAAAACTTATTAAATGAGCTTTTATGTGGTTTAAAATAATTATCTAATAAATAAATAAAAAAAATATATACTCGTAGGCGAATCGGTGACAACGAATTTTAAATTAAGTATTGACTGTCAGCTTCAAAAAAAGAGCTTTTGAAGTACGTTTCCATAAAAAGTCGTACAAAGGCTCAAAACAAAAATATTAAGCATTGACAATAGAATTTTTGGGGCTTTGTATTGAAGTGATTGGACCCGTTTGACAATTAATGTCAGTATCTAGATACCTTTCAAAAGTATTTTTATGTAGGTAGAAATTGCGACGATTTTATTCATGTAGGCTCATGTAGCCTTTTATAATAGCTGTATATTGTTTATATAATGTGAGCGTATAGGTATATTGTTTTAGCTCATTAAAAAATTCATAATTACATATATACAATACAGTTACAATACCGGGTGAAAATAGAAAATATTATAAATACATACATAATTTTACAACCTACTACAACGCAAGGATGCGATCGCTACTCGAGATATTGAATGCATAATTTTTCAGTTTCCACATTGCGTAAAATCGGATACTTTAATTAAAATTCACATTTCAACTCCGAATTGAAAATATAAGAGAAAGAAGTAAGCGCTATTAATATTTTCAATAAAAACGGAGCTTCAATTAATACCGAAGGCACTACTGAAAATATTTTTTCTGTTGTAAAATTTTACAAAAAAAATGTAACGGAAGAATTTTATTGAGTTCGCGTTTCAGTATTAAATTAATAAATAGTGAATATGGCTACCCTATTATAGCAGCGTTCAATCAAGGCATTAGATAATGATTGTGTCCGACGAATAAAACACTCTGTAACATTGAATTAAGGTGCATTGTCGCGTGCCACTACGTATTATTAAATTGTTTATAATTGAGATACAACAGAGCTCAAAATGGCAAAGCATTACATTATTATTGAGAAATTTAGAGCGGGGCGTCAGAAAGCTTAGTAGGTCGCTTGCACTGACTTTTCTCTTTATTACGGTGGATTTAAAATATGACTTTATGGTGGCTGGGATCAACATTGACATCTTTAGCTTACCAGTCACGAGTCGTATGAATTATTTATTTCGTTATCGTGGGACTGAAACGTGACATAGTTGTATACGGTTCTGTTTAGCGGGCTAAGCGACGCATTAGTAAACGCTCCACCGGATGGGTGACCATTTAAGCAATATTATGTTGTGAGAATTCAAGCATCTAAATTACAGTAAGCACCAAGTATTATAGTATATATATTAATACGTGAAGCAAAAACTTTCAGTATAGTTTTACAAGAAGTATGTGACCGGAGGTGTATGAAATTTGGCCGGTGGAGGAAGGTGTGCAGAAAGCTAATATATATTTTTAATAATGCTTAGAAATACATACAATTAATAAAAAGAACAAAAGCACACACTACCTCAGATTATAAACACCACTACCTTGCGTTTGATAAATACAATTTCGCTACACGTGACGTCTGACGTTTGACAATCTGTCACATTTACATTTTGTTTTCTTATAAGAAGCAAAAGACCCCTAACAAGGTTCGAACGTAAAAATTATAAAAATTAATTAAATATGTGTATAATATAATAAAAATCATAAATACATATAATATGTATAATATACAAGTATTAAATGTACTTCCTACTGTCAGGTAACACAAGTTCCTCGAGTACTTAGCACATTGGCAGATGGACGTGGTGTGAAGCGTACATGGATATAATTATTATTATGGGTGAATTTTAACAACAGCGACCTCTAGGTGGTAGTCATATTTAGACCGACGTTTTGGGTCTATTATTTAAACGTATTGGGACTATTATTGTAACGAATCTATTCGGCTCTGCCATTCATATGGCAAATTAGTTCATTCATCGTAGGTACTCGTATATTTAATGAACTCTTAAACTTATTTAAATTAACGGCCGAATACTGAAACGCAAATCAAAATAAAATCCTCCATTCACAGGCTATCACTGTCTCTGCTAGCCGAAATGACAAGGACAGCATGTGACTTGACCGTCACATAATTTAACTATCGTTCCAGTATTCGGTCATAGGTTAATTATCCCTAAAGAGTTATCCGGCAAACAGAAAACAACTCAATGCCTTTTGTTAGTCATTTAAGTTGGTGCTTTAGACATTAAAAAATTCTCTATCATACCTAAAGCGCTTGAAATAGCTCCTCAAAGCGTTCTAGGTTATATTTAGCTCATGGTTATGAATGAGATTTAAAAGTGGATTTTCATCACTACGACTTTCTTATTAATTACAATAAAACCTTTTAAGTAATGAAATGATAATGAGCCGGTCGTTTCATTTGGAATCTGTAATTATCACCTTCAAAATGATTTTTATGAAGGCTATTTTGCGGTATACCGCAAATTTTTTAATTTATAAATTAAAATATTGTTATATCTGACTCTGCGTCGCGTTCTTACTACTAAAGGTACCCGCCCGAAAAAAGGAGCTTATGTGTTCATTCAAGGCTTAATCTACCACCATACCAAATTTTATTAAAATCCTTTTAGTAGTTTTTGCGTGAAAGAGTAACGAACAACCATCCATCCATCCATCCATGCTCACAAACTTTCTAATTTCTAATAGTAGTAGGATGAGTAAACTGACCAATGAAGAAAGAAATGAACGAATAACCTATCCAAGAGGGTGTCAGGATAGTATTTAACGTGAGCTATTAGCATGCAAACTTACAAGTTTATAACTCTTTTTTTTTATACAGAAAACTTACAGCTTCTTTAACATTAAATAATGCAATGTACTACTTACTATAAGCCACTCATAGCAAATTATAGTTTAATAAAAATTTAATTTATAGTTTGGTAATGACAGGCGGGTCGACTTGTTTAACCTCGCCTTTATTTAAAAAGAACTATTCGACGATACCCCACATGATGGGATGAAATGAAAACAATATTCATCCCACTTCACATGTAAGGAGAGCGACTCGTAAAATATTAAATTATTATTATTTTATGACGTCAAAAATAAAATCTAAACACAATTTCTAACTATGCAAAATTTCATTTGTTTGTGTTTATTATTACAGAAGTTAAAATGGTGGACAGACTGACAGACAGGTAGACAGATAGATTGACAGACAGACGGACAGAGTGAAACTTTAAGGATTCCTTGTAAGTTGTAGTTACTACGGAACCCTAAAAATGAAAGTGAAATAAATTACTAAGATTATAAATCTTAATTCGAAGGACTTACGGCCGAATACTGGAACGTTAGTTAAATTAATTGACTTTCAAGTCACATGCTGTCCTTGACATTTCGGCTAGCAGAGACATCGACAGCCTGTAAATAGGAGGGCTCTTAATTTTGATTGGCGTTTCAGTATTCGGCCGATAAAGTCGATAATGCTACGATACGGCGACATAGGCGTAGCATTTATGTAGGTACTCCACAAAAGAAATCGTATTTCTATGAGTTTATACATACCTACTATATAAATACATTGTAGGTACTTACGTATCTAATACGACTAATACCTAATCATCTCTTTTTATATATGATTATATTTAAACCAAAAATTTAAACCACAAAAAAGTATGAAATTCTAAATAATTTCCCATTTAAATTTCGCAAAAATTTTAACTATTTCTCTACTCAATCTTAATAACTTTGAAGTCGGTACCAGCCCGAACAATATCCTGATAAAAACAATATTTTATAGAACTCACGATCAAATTGGCTAATTGCTCACTGTGTTCAATTTGTCATGTGATTGTTCACTTTGTCATGTGATTGTTCAATTTATTAAGTATTTTAGGTGCGTTCAACTGAAAGGCAAACTTACGTGTTTGGTTATTTATTTATTCCAGTTCATAGTGAGGACAGAACGTGTGACCGGACAGCTAGTAACATAATATTATACACTTTTCAAATTGATGGTATTTGTGCGAACTCCGAATAATCATATATCTACATACTTTCTATAACTATGTAGATATATAACATCCTTTAGCTGTGTCAAAACTATCTGTCGGAGTCAGCAGATGTCACTAATCTGATTATGGACAGCGTGCCGAGCGATCGCTGTACCGGCTTTGCCACATGCTGTTCGGTTTATGTCACGACTCACGAGCACTATGTAATTATATACATGTATACACACGTTATTATATAAATGAGCTCTGTAGAAATATACTATGTACAGACACGAGATCTAATATGATAATAATAATATGAGAAGTATATGGGGATAATTATTATATTCTATACTGGCTTTTTCAAGTGACTTTGTACCCATGGATCTGCATTGCACCCTCGTGGGGTACGTATTTCGAAATTCCTTTTTTAACGATTTTCTTTTTGAAAAAAAAACTATAAAATAAGTACCAAATAATTTGTATTTTTTAACTTCGGATTTTAAATTTTAGATTTTATGGATTTTAGATTTTAAATATTTTTCATACAAACTTTAAACCCTTATTTTACACCCTCAGAGGGTGAATTTGAATAAACCCTGAAACAAGTATTTAATTGAATGTACTTAAAAGCATGAATCATCTCAATTTTCGTCGAAATCAGTACATATTAAAAGATTTTCCATACAAACTTTTAGCCAGTATTTTACCCCTTTAAAGGTGGAGTTTTTCAAAATCCTTAGTGCGCGTCTACTTTATGAATTAAAACAACTGGCCAAATTTCACGTTTCTACCATTATTCTAGTGGTGGGTTCGAATCTCGGTAAAATATTTTTGTAATTATCTTTTTTCATTTACTAGAGCTCCGAGCCAACCTCGGTTACCCAGGTACTAAGATATATAAGAAGATATCAATACGATGTAGGTACAATCATGAAGGCTGATTCTACTTTGCCACATGCTATTCGGCTTATGTATACAGGTCACGAGAACTATGTGATGTCTGTCGTTGACAGTTAAATTAGTACTGTGGGCACCGTCATGAGCAGTTAGATAGGCACAAAAATTTTAAGTAGGTACCAAACAAAATATGTAATGAAATTCGTTTTTTCCCAACGCTCGTAAATGCACAATAACTAGTACAAAATGATTAGATGCTACCAAGTTAACTTTATTAGTACAAGACTAACTTTTTTTTTGTCCTTTTGTTTTTTGTTTTTTGTTCTTTTCTGTCCGTCCGTCTGTCTGTCTGTCTGTCTTTCCGCGCTTGTGACTTCTGTAATTATGAATATAAATGGATGAAATTTGGTATAGTTAAAGACTGTGTATAGATCATAAATCATAAAATAATACTAATTTTACATTTTAGGGGTGGCTCTCTCTCCCACATGGTGAAGTGGGGATGAAAAATTTTTTTTTCATTCTACCCTATCGTGTGGGGAATCGTTGATTAGGTATTTTAAATTAAAGGCAAGGTTTCATACATGATTTTTGAGAAAGTCAACCATTTTCGTGTAATTGGCCTCCAAAATGGTTTAAAAGTTGCTCCTCCCCCCCTGCCTTTTCTAAACTATGAGACATAGAAACCTGCAACTTTCCATGCTGATAGACCATGCTAAGTACTCTTTAGAAAAATTATAAACAAAATAGGACCAGTCACTATTGCAGTAATTTGAAAAAAAATCTATTACGCTTTGATAGTTACGGAACCCTCCTTAAACATCTCCTGATATGCTCTTGGTTAGGTTATTTAGTAATTATTGCCACGGATTTGACTACTTGCTAATAATTTATTCAGAAACGCACTACCAGCATAAAAGGAGACTAATCACTTGTGTTGCAGGTGTCCATAGGCGGCGGTGATCCGTCTGCTTTGCCCCCTAATAAAAATGTTGATCATTGCATGCTCTATATTAGGAACAACCCCGTAACTTTTTACAGTCATTAATAACATTGATGTGCCATAGTTCATAGATATGAACGCTGTACACCAAACCTAATGTGTTATGCGACGAGTAAAACACAATTTTTAGCAGTCTTAGGCCGCTGCCTCGAATTCCGAGGTGATCCGTGAGCGGCGCGGCAGCGGCTCGGCGGCGGGCATCTAGATAAGTCTAGCTATGAATTATCGTCTGGTTATGAAATAAAAATAAAATCCAACCTTTTTATAGTCGATTGAAAGACGGTTGTTGTAATGATAACAGTTGCACTTAAAGAAGCAGATTAAAGAATCGGGACTAGATTAACAGCTACATAGTAAGCTTTCGATTTGATTGCACTACTACAGCAATCGGTGTGTCCACGATCGTGTGGAGAAATTTTAAATTGGTTCGTTCTACGAAAGCTGTTTCGTATATATTTTCTACTCTGTGCTCCTATACTTATAGCAACTCGTCGCATTGCAACGTCCTTCGTACGGTATGTCAACGACAATAGGGTAACATTGTCCGGTGACAATAACACCAGTAACGCTGTAGACACGCTCCGCGCACTTGTTGGCAAGTGATTAATGACTTTCACCCACTGACAGAACATATTGTGGCCAAAGGGTTATGGATAAATCGTGACTAGATTTTAATGTAGGTTAAAAACATGTGTCCGATTAAGAGGAGAATTATGAAAGTTTAAGGAATATCCCACAAAAAAACACATGTAGAGTAAAAGTGAGGATTAAGAGTATTAATAAAAATTGTAAGTTACCCCCGAATTCTCAAGCAGTGAGCGAGCTGATGATGAATTACAGTTAGAAACTATGTCGATCACGCCAACTTTCAAACAAAAAAAACACATCAAAATCGGACCTTTCGTTTAGGAGCTTGAGCTTATCGCTCTTACAAATAACGTCTCGATGTAACCGGTGGTAGTAATCTCTTGCTATCAGGTGATGTAACTTTTTAGGAATCTGCTATTTGACACTAGAACAATTCTTTTTATGCGGACCATTTTAGAAATTCATATAGAAAATTGTCAAATGAATGTATTTCTGCTTATGGATTGTATCCTAATCAAATTATGAATTGGCGGTCAAGTTAAGTTAAGATTACAATCTTATTAGTAATTCATAACAAGAATGAAGGTGAATCGCCGAAAGCAACCTTCTTAGACCTGCTGCTCGTTTGCCGGTTTCATTTCACAAACTTAACTTTAAACGCTCTCGCACATATAACAGATTAAATGACTAGTTATCATAACTTTAATCCTATAAAAATTGTTAAAAATGTATGAATCATTACCACACCTGTTATAGCTTTGAAATAACCCTCTGATACTACAATAACGCGACCCCCTGTTAGTATGGAGTAATTTATGGTAGTAATAAGATTGTTTGCAAAGAGGATTATACCGAAATGATTGAACAAAATACGATTAACCGTGTTCAAATAAAATAAAAACACAAACGAAAACACCAGAGATTATTTCAAAGACATTTGACGAAGTCGGGTTGGTTTTGATTTTTAATTTCGAAAATCCTTGAGTTATGAAAATAGCAGGGCCTTTAGTCAAGATGCATTCAATACATTCGACGGCGAAGTTCGAAAACAAAATGTATGGGATTTGACATAAGGCATCGCAAGCGACATGTCACTTAGCAATGACTTACGTCAAATCCCATACATTTTGATTTGGAAAAATCGCCGTCGAAATTATCGAATGCATCTTGACTAAAAGTCCAGGTTACCGTTCATTTACACCTTCTCCACATTTCGGATAAAGCAGCTGAGATGACGCGAGACGAACATGAAAGAAGTAATAAGATGATGTAAATTCTCAAATCATTGGTGATGATGATGATGATGATAAACAATGATAATGGTTACGCAAACAGCATAGATAAGGCGGCCTCGAGATCTATGGGAATCAATAAATCAGCCATTGGTAAAACAAAATGAATAATCCGCGAATTCTAAAGCAGTGTGCGAGCTGATGATAATGAATTATAACTAAGCACACTCTCGCTCATAATTATCAGCTTTGAAACAAAAAAAATAGATCAAATTAGATTCATTCGTCTAGTAGCTACGGTGCCACAGACAGAAACGTCAAATTTATAACACCCCTCTGTTTTCGTTGGGGCTAAAAGCAATACAAATTTGACATCATGCCATAGTCCTGACCCTAGGAAGAAAAATAAAACATTGAAGGAGTAGTTAATAGAATCAGGCGTCACTTTGCGGAAATCCGTAGCATACAATTGAATTAGATATAATATTAATTAAATTGTATGGAAGGAGTAAGTACTTAAATCGAAGCCGTAACTATCGGTCTCACAAAACATCAATAGCAATCCAATCAGAGAGAAAGAAAAAGCACATCCATGTTTTTTTGTTTTTTTTTGTTCTAAGGTTGTCCCAGCGTTGGTGATCCTTTGGAGCCCATTTTTACGAAGTTGGAATCATGACTTTATGACGATGATGTGTTGTGTGATGATGTAATGTTAGCGTGTAGGATAAGGAACGATATATTATAATACGGTGAACCCTGGCTTATTGGGATCTTAAGGGATCTAGAATTACGTACCATTTAAAGAGGTTTTCATTAGTTCAATTTCCCAATTAAAGAGGCATTAAATTATAATTGTCTCATTTACAGAAGCATCCCGCTTATAGATGTTGTAATGTATCATTATTCCATTTATAGAGTTCAGATATTTATAAATAAACATGTCCAAAAGTGTCCCAACCTGCTAAATTATCTCACCTATACAAGGAATTAAGCTATAGATCCTCAATTTTAGAGGTAAACGTCGAAATCAAATTTCATTCAACCAGGTTTAAATACCTTAATATACCTTTAAATTAAAATTTAAAATTTAAATTAATTTTAAATTCGATGAAAAAGTGCCGGGACCTCATTGAAATTCTCAATAATAGAGGGTTCTCAAGTATCCAGGTCCCACTTATCCAGGTTTCACTGTATTTTGTCTTACTAATTAATAGCCGGGTCTATTTATTACACAGATAACATAAAGAATGTTACATAACTTTTAGAGCATCGTAAAAAACGCATGTTGTTGTTATACTATGTTATTGTGCTAAACAATGTTATCCCACAAAAACTGTTAAATCAAAAAGAGTCAAGTCTTGTTCACGTAAAAGTTTTGAGATATCTTAGAAACCAAGTCTAATTTAGGTTAGTCCCTAATTATTACTTATTCATTAAAATTTTGCTACTGGATGCGGATAATTTTATTTTTTTCATATTTATTATAGTGACTTGGCAATGAGCACTATAAATTTATTTATAATATATGACGGGATGACGATGATCAAATTTTACATTGATTAATGTAGAATTTTGATCGTCATATTTTATTATAACAACTGAAAATTGCAGTCGTTATTAAAATTGAAGTCATTAATTAGAAAAAGTTACTTTTTCTCTATTTTCGCTTCATGTGTAGGTATTATGTATCCTATCTTGACAGCAAATTTGAAATTTCTAAGTCTGCTAGAAGTATGCTTTTAATTTTGCTTATCTCCCTACCTCTATCATCTCATCTTCCAAAATCGCGTTTTTGTCGCTTAATTTCCTAAACTGTCTACTCGATTTTATGAAATTTAAAACATTAGCTTCTGCCACTAAAGACTTATCCGCGACAAAAATTCAGAACGCTAGCTTTATTACAAATGAAAATATGGGGGTACGAAAAAGCCGCGGAATGCTTCGGGAAAAGATAGTTACGGCCGCTTAAAGATTTGGCGATAGCGCTAGCCGCGCTATCAGATATGTATAAAGTATAAAGTACATGGGATCGAGCTTCGCTCGGTGTTTTAGTAGAACGATAAAATAATTAAAAATTAAATATGGCTAAAATTTAAACTACTTCTCTACACAATCTTCATTATTTTGAAAACGGCACCAGCCCGAACAATATCCTGGAAAATCATTATTTTATAGAGCTCACGTTTAATTTGCTTGGTGCCGACTTCAAAATTATGAAGATTCTGTAGAGAAATAGTTAAATATTTTTAGCCGAATTTAAAAGGGGAATTATTTAAAGAATAAGATTTATTTCAATCTTTTTGTGTATTTATACTTTGGAAATAGGTAAAATTTTTTGTTAAAAATAATAATTTTTCCCTTTTTAGTCACATTTGTCATATTATTAATTTAACTTTTAAAATAAACTATCGAATGAATAATTGAATACGTTTCATTTTAAGCTTTCATTAGGTATTGTAAATGATGATGATTACTGTAAGTTACATAATGGCATATGCTTGCAGTTCTTTAAACAATGTCGAAATTCCCAAACACGTATTGTTACTTTTTGGTAGCATATGCTTCAGAAAAAGTCAAATCACTATATGTGTCCATATATAAATTTCAAGGAGATCCTTCGGTTCCTCATGGATCCCATTATCAGGTCACCACTTTGATATCAAAAGGACAATTTGGGATTATACCCTATACATCAACAAAAAAAATTTTGAAAATCGGTCCACAGACGGCGGGCGGAGTAATCGTTGAACATACAAAATATATATATACCCGTATTTAATGGTCTTTACCTATGAAATTACCGTTTTGTATGAAAAAATTTAAACTATTTTTTTTTATGTATTTTTTATTTGTATTAATCGAAGTAATCACCCATGCAATCAATGCATCTTTGCCAATGCAGTGGCAGTTTATTGATGCCCTTCTTAAAGAAATCAGCTGGACAGGAGGCAACAAATTCTTCAAAGGCAATTTGTACTGCCTCTCGTGTGTTGAATTTTTTTCCCGCCAAGAAGTTATCCAAATTCTGGAAAAAGTAGTAGTCTGTAGGCGCAAGGTCTGGTGAGTAGGGCGGATGACGGAGAGCTTCCAATCCCAGTTCTTGCAACTTGGAGACCGTCTGCTGTGCAGTATGAGGTCGCGCGTTGTCGTGCAGGAGCAGCGGAGACGAGCGATTGACCAACGGTTGGAGATGTGCCAGCTTCTCCATTATTGTGTTCAGTTCTTCACAGTACACATCTGCAGTAATGCTCACCCCGTTTGATAAGAAGCTGTGATGAATCACACCGGCGCTAGACCAGACAGACACAAACAGTGACCATAACTTTTCTAGGGGTAAGTTTTCGTTTAGGGCATTGTTTAGGTGCTGAACCAGGATCCAACCAACTTGCTGAGCGCTTGCGGTTATCAAACAGAATCCATTTTTCACCGCAGGTAACAATGCGGTTTAAAATTCCTTCACTTGTGTGTCTGTTGAGCAGTGCAAGGCACGTCTCGACGCGTACTTCGTGCTGGCGATCATTGACTTCGTGGGGCATTTGTCAAGCTTTTTTACCTTGCCAATTTGACGCAAATGGACCAATATTGTTTTGACGCTAATGTCGAAAGCTGCCGCTAATTCAGCCGTAGATTGTGTATCATAAGCTTCCACAATCGCCTTTAATTCGTCATTGTAGACCAAAGTCTTCGGACGACCGCGAGGTTCATTTTTCATTGTTAATTTTTCGAAATTTCCAGAACGGAAGCGAGTAAACCAATAACAGGAGGTGCGTTGGTTTGTAGTGTTAGCTCCGTAAACGCCGTTGATGTTGCGTGCCGCTTGTGCCGCGTTGCTGCCACGACGGTACTCATATTCCATAATTACTCGAATTTTTAACGTATCCATGATGACGAAAAAGATTGAAATGCGATGAAAATGTAACACTAATCAATAAACCAATGACTACTTTTGGAAACAGCATTCCATGTTTTTAAAATAAAATTAATTTGAAATTAGAATTCTTAGCTAAACAAAAATTATTTTGATTTGAAATGGCCAGTACTCCAGAACGGCAATTTCATAGGTAAAGACCTATTATATATATAGCCGAACGTATAACTGCCTCCTTTTTTTGGAATTCGGTAAATAAATAAAAAACTATAAAAGAAAAAGAAATAATGAGATGAATGATCACAAAAATATTTATCTTACCGGAATCCGAACCCACCACATTCCGAATTTCCAAACAATGCAAAAGTTATACGTTGGTACGCATACCAAGCTGCCAATCAGACTGACATAAGAGAATTGAAATTTTTGATATATTGTTGCACGACGGAATAAAAAATAATATGCTTAAAAATACGCAGTTTCTGAGGGATAAGACCAAGCTAGATCGATTTTTCTCCCCCAAAACTCCCTGCACACTTCAGTATACATAATGCAAGAAAAATATTTAATTTAACAAATATTTTCATGGTACTACTTGTAGCCGCTGTCGAGATACCTAAAGCAATACTAAAGCAATTTGAAATTGACGTCATGCCTGGAGTATGCTAGTTCACACAGCGTTCCCGTTCAAGCAATAATTTTTTGAGGGTACTTCGAAAAATTGATCAACCGTATAAACGCAATTCATATTCCATATATGAAACTGACGGAACCTTCGATCTGTTAGAAATAAAATCAAAACGTATACAATACCTTTGAGCTTACAAAACAAATAAAGCTTTTTCGATGCTAGGTTTATCGTAGAGCTTTTGGTATATTAATTGATACTAGTTGTTTGAGGAAGTTGTTTATGTTAAGCCTTCACGCATAGACGTATTTAAAATAATATAATAAGTAGGTAAATAAGGTACTAGGTTATGAATGAAGGTATTAGGTATGGAATGAAGTTTTGTGAAGGTCAAAAGCTACCACCTGGCACCTATTTCGTGAAAAGTTATATATTACGTATTACAACGACTAAATATCTTAAAAAATGAACTATGCCAGTCCTTACCAAATTTAGTTATAATTTATAAGCTAACGGGTTTCAGTATATAATTTTACAGCCAAAGTTATAGAAAGTAGATTGATTAGAAAAATAACGATCAATCTGTAGATCTAACGCCAAAAATCAGTGCGAATCGATGGTTGTGAAGATCATAGGGAATAAAATATTGGTTTTTAGAATTATCTAAGTCTATAGACAATAATCATCACAATATATTATATAGAGGCCCAAATCAGTCGATGTTTGTGCGGAGTATTGGCTCAAAATCCAGGTCAGTCACACACGCACACACGCACACTCGCCTGTGTTAGTGTATCTTGCGCGCACGTGACGGCGTGTCGTCGCTGCGATATTAAACCTGGGGTATGTGGCTTCGAAACTATACGAAACGACCCACAGGGAACAATATTCGAGGGAACAAAGAGTTTATCTTTCAAGAGGCGATGGAATAGTGTGAGTGTAATAACGTAATATACTAGAGTAATATACTACAAGTACCCTGTAACGATATAACGTCGTAAAAACCACAAGAAAGAATAAATAGGATAATCGAAAATTTAAGAACTTAAAAAAAATTATATACGCCCATATAGTAAAGCATTTTTTAAGGTTTAATAACTCCCACTAGTCGCTAAAACTCCAAAACGGATCAAGCATTTTTAATACTAAACTATGCTAAATATGCCTCGTATGTGGTGTGAGCAAACACCCGAGAGGTTATACTGCCATGGAAATCTGCTTCGTCATTTAAAAATAGGATTATCCAAAGATATTCTAATGTCATCACAACGTTTTGTTCAACAGGTTAACAAAACAGGTTAACCATATTCTTTTAAATGTTATATTCAGTTAGACAAAAATTCAACAGTTTGAGAGCCTCTTGCCTCCACCCCAACCGCGCGGGCGCGTAACTCAGCGTACAGCGAGATCGCGCCAGAAAAATTTAATTGTAAAATACGAACCCCACCCTACCCGACGCACAATGAAGGCGTTCTCTGAGATCTGATCAAATTTGATTTATTATCACACCTCAGTTATATAATATTGTTCAAAATCAATAACGGATATTTTGGTCCTATAAAATATTAATATTTATTAAATAAAATAATAAAAATCGAAAACAGTCGGGTAAAAATTATAGTAAATAAATTTACATTACGCTCTTTACGGCGCTATTAGGGTCATTGACCTCACCTGACAGCTGATATATTGATGTTATTCTGGCAAAGTCTCTACTTCGTCTTTAAATCACCTGTTATTGTGAGGTTAAAGACCTCAACGCCTTATATAGCGCAATGAAATTTTATTCAGTAATAGCAAAGAGTAAAAATATATACTAATAAAAAAATTCACACGTACTTTTTAATTCTAATATATCTCTTAGATAAGGATTACGTAATATTGTATCCGTCTAAATAGCTTCTGAAAATTAGAAAGAAAACATTGTTTGTGATCATTTTTTAAACTTACAATTGGGTATATGTATCCTTAAAAGATAGACATATATATGCCATCGCAGACTTTTTTGTAGACACCATGATATCGACTTCAAAAATATGAAGATTGTATAGAGAAATAGTTACAATTTTAGTCGAATTTAAAAGGAGAATTATTTGGAAAAGAAGTTTTATTTCATACTTTTTTGTGCATTTTTATTGTTTAAAAATAATAATTTTCCCCTTTTTAGTTATATTTATTATTATTTACACATTTAAGAAAGTTATTAATACAAAAAAAGCCTCCGGTATTCTCACTCTCTCCGCAAACCAAATAAGCATTACCGATCTGTGGACCAAATAAACAATCACCAGTGATGATAATGACTAATAAATAAATACACTATTGTAGTAGTCGGCGGAAAAAATGTAGAAGCCAGCATTAAATATAATATTGTAGTGATGATCATGAATATAATTTTGGCAATAGCAAAATTTCAAATACATTGATATCGGTGTACAAAACTATGAGGACTACCTATGTCACCATAATAATATGTTAGTGTATCCTAAGAAGGTGGTGGTAATGATGATGATGATGATTACTGTAAGTGGCGTGCAGTTCTTAAAACAATGCCGATATTTCTAAACCTGTATCTTTAAAGACTGAGGAGTTTTGTTCAGTGCTTTTGGATTTTGTGTAGGGATACACCTTGGCTCAAAATTTTACTTACTATCTCATAATTGTATCTGAAATTAATATAAATGTCCTCATCATTTTGTTGAGTTCTCTCGATTCCTCATGGATGCCATCATCAGGTCTTCACCTTGGTGACTAATGGACCAATTTCGAATTATATTCTTTACAACAACAAAATAATTTTGAAAATGCTTCGACAAACGGCAGAGTAATGTTCAAAGATATATGTGTCGGTGTAAAAGACTATGAGAAGTACATATTATTATCATCATAATGTGATGGTGTATGGTGTGGTGAAGGCGGTGATTGATAAGTACTTTAATTGACATAGTGGCATATGCTTTCAGTTCTTTAAACAAAGCCGAAATCCCCAAACATGTATCTATAACAACTCGGGAGTTCTGTTCAGTACTTTTAGATCCAGGGTATACCTTGGTGCAAAATCTTTATTTTTGGTAGGGCATGGACTACTTCAGAAAAAGTCAAAATCACTATAGGTGCTTATATGAATTTCAAGGAGTTCCCTCGATTCCTCTGGATCACATCATCAAGTCACGACTTCGGTGTCAAAAAGACCAATTGGGGATTATACCCTTTACCGAAAAAAAAGAATTTTGAAAATCAGTCCACAGGCGGTGGAATAATCGTTTAACACACAAAAATATACATAAACAGCCGAATGTATAACTGCCTCCTCTTTTAGAAGTCGGTTAATTAAATTTTTAGGGGAGTGGACTAACCAAAACGCATTAGTGAATACCGCATTAAAATCGGTTAAGCCGTTGACTTAGTACGCGCAAATAACAAAATACGAGAAACCGTACCTTTTTCCGTACACAAAAAGGAGGATTTGTGTTAATCCAGAGTCTAAACTACTACCATACCAAATTTCATCAAAATCCGTTCTGGAGATTCTGAGATTAGTGCGTACAAACGTACAGACAAACAAACAAAAACTCTAAACATCATTGTTTTGGGTTCTATGTCGCTCATAAAGCTCCCCCCTGTAATAGTTTTTCTTACACCTTCCACGTACAGACGGCGACCAGTTACGATTGTATTATAGTATAATCATTTTTTTTTTCGATTTTATTTTATTATTTTTCTGCATAAACGTCTAAATATAATCAGGAGATCATATGCCCAAAACATCCATATGTATCCGGTATTATATCCATTATACAACAAAAATTGGAGATGGATGGTAGTCGTTTTTGCAAAATTGTAACGCTCGCGCTCTGTAGGCGATTTTTGAAAACTAATCACTTATTTGAAACCTACAGCCTGAATTGAGTTAGTTTTGTTTACATAGTAAGTAATCTATATAAGGCACCTTACCGAAGACTAATAAGTACCTATCTATTTAGTAATTACCTATATGAAAATGTGAAATACAACTCTACACGCATAAAATTTGCGACTACTGATTCTTTGAAACTTTACCACAAGCCATATTAATAAAACTATACCGAAAATACTACATAGCATTTTTAAGTACATAAATAAATATAGCTCTACGAATATTAATATTCTGCATCAATGGTTCCATCATAATATTCTCCCAAATGCCATTTAGTTTCCATATTTTCTTTCTGAGCAAATAAAACATGTCATTTTATTAAATAGAACTATATGGAACTAAATTTAAAAAACTACCTAAACTCCGACACTAAATTGCGAGATTCATACAAACACCGTAGATGAAATTTCAACCATCCAAGGTGCAGTGTTGTGGTTAACATTTGCTACGTCATTTTAATATGGGGGTCACACTACTTGATTTAGGGTAGCTAATATTTCTCTCTGACTTTAAATAATTTGACTATAGTATAGGATTTTGAGTAATCCACTGTAAACGTCTTTGATAGGTACCGAAAAAATCAAGTATGAACGTCGAGTGTTTTCAATCATAAGGATTATTTAGTTAACTTATTTAACTTTGTGAATTAAACGAGACGATCTTGTATATATATAATCGATATCTCGACAACGGCTACAAGTTTTACTATGAAACTTAGTATGCAGGGAGTTTTGGTGGAGAAAAATCGATCTAGGTAGGTAGGTTATCCCTTACAAACTGCGCATTTTAAGCAATATATGTCTTTTATTTCGTCGTGCAACAATATATCAATAATTTTGCCTCTCTTTCGTCAGTCTGATTGGCAGCTTGGAATGCGTGCCTACGTATAATTTTTGAATTGGTTAGAAATTCGGAATGTGGTGGGGAAATTCGGAAGATAAGTAAGGTAAGATAAATATTTTTGCGATTATTATTATTTCTTTTTTTATATATTTTTTATTTATTTTGATTATTTAATCGTTCTCCTAAAACACCGAGCAAGGCTCGGTCTCCAAGGTACTTAATTCTAAAATGAAAAACTAAACAACAATACAGTCGATTACTTTGGTGGGATAATCGTTTTAACATTGAGTAGACGTCGGTGCTTCAGCAGTGACGACCGTTACTATCCGGTGATGAAGATAATGATGATGCAGAAAACAAAATCACCTGTATAAAACTGAAATAATGACACTTGGCGATTTCATATACACGTACAAGAGTACTCGGCTTTTCAATAATGTAGTTGCTTGACAGATCTACCGTAATTCCACAAGTTTCAATCGTTTGACTCGTGAGTTGTGACCTCGTTGCTCGATGCCTATTTATAACATTGCTGACTTCATCTGGTAAAGCCAAACTTTGTCACGAGTTGTTCGACTGAATAAATACGAAGGCCTTACAGATAACCCGCTTGGAATAATGCTTGTGTTTCGCGAGTGAGGGTACCGGAGGTTTAGAGGGTGGTAAGGGCCCGCAACGCATTTGGAACTCTTCTAGTTTTCCGGGTATCCGGTTAACGATTACCGCCGTTCAACAGTCGGCGTGTTTTTCAAATAAGTCCAGCAATATTGCCTAGCAAAGATTTATCAAATCTTGTGTATATAATATTATAACCTTAATCGGTATGTCGGAAACGGTGCATTTCCATGACATTTAGTATGCAGGGTGTTTTGGAGGAGAAAAATTGATCTAGCTAGGTATTATCCCGGCGAAACTGCGCATTTTTAACTTATTTATTTCTTTGTTTTCGTTGCATAAGAAGATATGAGTGATTTCGATTTGAATGTCAAATCCGGTTGGTGACTTGGTTAGCGTTGGACTATTTGCGTTGTGTGCAAATTGTGTCTCTGGTTCGAAATACTTATCAGACGAATACTTTTGTGTTTCTTATTCTTTTGTATTTTATTTTTTTATTTTTTTTCAATTATTTGATCAATCTACTAAAACTACGAACAAAGATTGGTCTCCCGGGTACTTATTATATTACGTACATAATTTAAATAAAGTCATCTATACTTCTATACTAATATTATAAAGTGGTAAAGTTTGAGAGGTTGTAGGGGGCAATCTCTGGATCTACTGAACCGATTTTGAAAATTCTTTTACCAATAGAAGGCGAATTGTTTTACAAATAACGTATATTTGTGACTGACATATGATATATATTATATATTAAAAAATTATAGTTTAAAAAACTAAAAAAACACGCTTTTATAGAAAATCTAACTTTTTATAGAAAATAAAAAATAAAGTTTAATAAATTTGGATTAAGAATAGTGTAAATTAAAAATAAATGTTTATTATTGTAAAAAAGCGTGGAGTGCAGTGTCTTCACCTGTACGTTTGTTTGTATGTAACCGACTCCGGTGGATTTGATTTTGATCCACTTCAAACGGTCAGATTTCGTTTAAAGTGATTTTTAAGATATTATCAAAGTGAAGATCTTTCTCATATATCTGCCAATAAAATGTTTATAACTATTGACACTATGCACCCCACGCTTTTTTACAATAATAAACATTTATTTTTCATTTACACTATTCTTAATCCAAATTTATTAAATTTTATTTTTATTTTTTAGGTAAATTTTCTATAAAAGCGTGTTGTTTTAGTTTTTTTAAACTATAATTTATTTTTTGCTTTTTAGTACGATTTGCCAAAGAGTAAGCCTGGAACTGAACGCATGATTATTTATTATAATAATTTATAATTTTAATTTTTAAAATAATAAATTTTTAAATTTTTTAAATTAATTTTTTTTATTAAAAATTAAATCGAATTATTGCATTGTCATCGGTCTTGTGTGCTAAGTTTGAATTAAATCTGATCGTTCAAAGTAGGACAAAATCGAGCCCAAAGGAGTCGGTTACAAGCAAGCAAACATACAGGTGACACTAATAAAAACGGTCGAACGAAAACGTTTCTTACGAACGCTGCCTTACTGATGGGAGATATATGATTACCTAAGTCCTAGAGAAAACTTGTAGAACTTTATAATAGCTGCAAAACAGCGCATATGTCTAAATTTTATATATAAGTCTAAAAAGTACTTTTTTATCCTACTTAATATTATAAATGCGAAATTTGCGAGGAGGGATAGATGGATAGATGTGTGGTACTCTTTCATGCAAAAACTACTGAATGGATTTTAATGAAATTTGGTATGGTAGTAGTTTAGGCTCTGGATTAAAATATAGGCTACTTATTATCCCGTAAGAGTGCAGCATTCCCGCAGGATACCCGATAGTATTTACGCGGGCGGAGCCGCGGGAAACAGCTAGACATACAATATGGGTATTCGTAGTGCGTAGCAGCGCTACGTAGTGTGCCAACATTGATGCCATTCTGTTTTTTCACAAAACCCAGCCGGCAACTGTGCCTCGATATTAGTTTTTTTTATTAAATATGTTTTTTATTATTAAAAAAAATAACTAGCTGACCCGACATATGTTGTTCTGTGTTAATTATGAACTGGAATAAATAAATAAACAACTATTAACTACACCTATAACCTACACCAGCATCTACAACTACTTAAGTGGTTACATAGGAACTGAATTCTTAAGGGAAGCTTTTAATTCGTTTTATCGGAGCCGAAATAAAAATTGACACCGGAATCGAAAGCGGGGTAGAAAGATAGATGTGTTAAATAAATACTCCTACAACCTACCAACCAACATAACCTACTTGTACTGTGGTGACGCAACACGTGCAGGACGATCTTACCATCTCCTCCCCGAAAGAAATTACCAAGTGACATATCTATCAAACATAATCTATGCCAGTAGTAACAATTAATTATGCGCAACTACCCCCATTACTGCACGTGTAGAGCGGAATTCTAGGGGACGACCAGGGTGCATAACAATACCCCATTGAAGACCATATTGCCATATAATAATACCATTTGCGGGGAGAAACATAATTAATTAATACCGTATCAATGACAATAAAAATGTCGTTTATCAAGTGTTTTAAAGACATACGATCACGATGTTGACAGGTGTATTTTATTTATGTATAGTTCTTCTGTTTTAGTTGTGACAGATTAGGTCTACAGAGACAGAGGTAGGTCATGATGTAGGACAATTTTATAAGTGTTAGATTATATATTATTAGCTTTATAATGGATTAAAGAAATAAAAGATTTTAAGTTCGATTTTGATATGGTTCTATTTTCCTATAACTACCAAGTAGTACCTAGGATACCGTTCTTTGCTCGGAGCTCTCGTGCATAGTACGTAAATAACGGCTTACAATGAAAAATAAATATAATTTATATAATTATTATATAATTTAATTATTATAATTATAATTCTATCTGGGCTATTTTATAAAGTACACTGGGCATTTTCTACGGCGATAAAGACAAAATTAGGCTATATGCAAACGTAATTATACCTACAATACAACGACACAGGTCCGCATATATGCAGGAGGTGGGGTAAATTCTCATACATTTCAACGAATATTCGTTTAAAATATGACTAACAATTTATTGATTATCACCACTTCTCCACGAATCTGAATTAATTATAATTCAGATTAATTTAAGAACTTGAAGAGAAAAATCAGTATTATTAAATTACGAGAAATTAAATGTGAATAAAAATTGTACAATCTAATAGTATTTTAGTATGTGATCGTTTTTAAACAGCGGGTCATAAGCCCGCATATTTCTGATTTAGTTTTAAAGGTAAAACTGGCCTTGTAAATCTTTTTTTTTTATTTAATTATTATTTTAAACAAAAAATTAAAACTGCCTTCCAAAGTAAAAATACACAAAAAAGTATGAAATAATTCTTATTTTCTTAATAATTCCCCTTTAAATTCGGCTAAAATTTTAATATTTTCTCTATTTACTCAATCTTCATAATTTTCAAGTCGGTACTAGCCCAAACGAAATCTTGATGAAACAATACAAACACGTATATATAACACGCAGGTAGCGTTCGGAATGATATTAATAGAGTCGAAATTATTGAAAATATATTGTTGAACAACGACAGTAAAAAATATTACTATATTATAGTTTAGAAAATTTTATAAAAAATATTAAAACGTGCCTGCAGTGTCGCGGAACGTGGCGTTTCGGTGTAAACTGACCCTAAGCGTTAGTTTACACGGCCACGATACGCGATGCTACGCGGCGCTACATTTTCAACCGATTTCCAAAACACAGGAGGAGGTTATCAATTCGTGTGTATGTTTTTTTTTGTATGTATGTTACGCGATTACTCCACCGTTTGTGGACCGATTTTCGAAATTCTTATTTATTTTAAAGAGTTGACTCCCAAGTTGGTCCCATTGTCACCAAATGGTATATCTGGTAATGGAATCCATGAGGAATCGAGAAAAATCCTCAACATTTATAATGATATGTACCTAGAGTGATTTTGACTTTTTTTTAAGTAAATCGAGCATATGGTACCAAAAAGCGAAAATTTCAAGTACAGTTTTTTCGAGAATTGTGCGTACGGATGAGAGTGAAATTTGGCACCATTAAAGTTTATGCTGAGGAAGGCGTGCGAAAAGCTTTCATTTCTTAAAATAATGCACAACAAACATTAAATTAATGAAAATATCAGCAACACACACTACTAAGATTTGTTTCACACACACACACACACACACGTATTCATTATTCTCAATGCCTATGAGTTTTGACGTTCGGCTTTATCGTGAAAAACATGAGTAACATTTTATTATTCGTAATTATAATAGAACAGGACTGATATATTTTTCATTATTACATTAATTATAAAGAAGGTATATGTTTAAATATAAAAAATAATATAGCTGTCTCGCTTAGTCTGCAAATCCAGCAGCCTGTCAATAATTTGTTTATATCTTTTCATCTGTTATCTGTAAATAGTAGTAAATATCCAGGCGGATTTACCAGAAGGCTGAGTACGCGCAAATTTTAGGGTGCGTAAATGTGACCTAAGTATTTTTCGTCTTATAGAAATATAAAAAACATTATTATTTGCATACAAATATTATTCTCGAAAATTTAAGAAAAAAAAAGTTATCGAAGAACTAGTGTTACGTGTACCAGACAACGGAAACATATTTAATACTTTTATAATATACACATATTTAAGATTTTTACTATATTATAGACATATTTAATATATTATACCATTCGGCGGGATTTGAACCCGCGACCCCCTGCTTGAGGACCAACACGCTCAAGTACTGAGCCACAGAGGTCGTCATATTTTACACTCTACACTTAGTGTACTTTACACTGTAACGTTTGAATACAAAAAATATTAAACGCTCTGTAAACTATATATACTTTTGCGGTAATATACGATGCAAAATATTTTAAAAGCGTTTCAATATTATAATATACAATAATGTTCAATATTTTTTAAATGAGAGCGGCGGGCGACGGCGGGTTCTTTTGGTATTGAGAAGATAATATACGACTGCAGATTTTGACAGTGTGTTACTGTGTGTCATTTGTTTTGGTCCATAGGAATTTATCCAATCCATATGCAATAGAAACTTGCAAAATTAGAGACATTTTTTCTCGCTCGCTCCACTCGCCATGCGTATCTAAGAGGCAAAAGAACCCTAAAAGTTTAAAAATAAATTATTGTCGAATTTCGATCACAGGGCGAAAGTATTCATAATTACAGAACCTAGAAGCGCCGATAGACAGACGGACGGACGGACGGACTGAGCGAAACTATAAGGGTTCCTCGTGTATTACGGAACCCTAAAAAATGTACAGTCAACAAAACCTAGCTTCGGAATTCATACAGGTTCTAATCCCGTTTGTCCAAATGCATGGATATCATCGATTTCACAGTCCAACAAAACAGAGTCGAGTGTCGGATATTGTATTGTGTATTTTCACGCCGCCTCCGAATTGGGCATATCGTCACGCTGGCGCGGGGGTGCGAGGGAGCGAAGGGGGACGGAGGGGTCGAAGAGGACGAGGGGCGCTAACAAGGCGAGACGCGTTATACGCAATGTCACGGGTTGACAGGCAATTAGCAACGCGCACGCGCTTGGCTGCAGTTGCGGCTAAGTACTAACTGCAAGAAAACCAATTGTTACGCTCAAATACCAAGATCGATCAATGAGCGAAGCGATTTTTTGACAAAAGGTAAATTTGTGTCAATTCCGTTAAGAATACGCTTACAACGCGTTGTAGCAATTGTATCCAGATCTATTTGTAAATATACACTAGGTTCTTAAAATATACTCTAAATTCAATTTTTTGAATTGGTACCTGGGAATACCCCTATACTTAAAGTGGGGATGATTTTATTTTTGGCGTCTATACCATAGTGTTGGGTATCATTACATAGGTCTTTTAAAATCATTGAGAGATTACTCAGACGATTTTTAGACGATTTAGGTTTGCGAGATATTCAACTTTAAAGAGATTTTTTTTTGTTAAAAAAACCGATAACCGATATTTCATAAAGCTAAACGGCTGACTCGAAAAATCTTAAAAAATTAATGGTGACAGTCCGTATGATGAACTTTAAAGGGAAACCATTACAGCTTATCTGACTTAGCTAGCTTAGGAGTTATAGACACTTAACTTGTAAAATGCGCATACTTTGAAAACTTCTTACAAAAATAACTAAATAATAAGTAAACATGTAAAATATTGGTATAAAGATACGGAACACTACGTGCGCGAGTCCGACTCGGACTTAGCCGGTTTTTTTATACAAGAATTGCACATTGTATAAGATTTAGTCATTAATCTATATCTATCTATACATATAATAAATTTGTAAATGGTTATAACGACTATATATTATATAGTAAAAAGTAGCCTATATGTTGATACAGACTCTAAACTAGTATATATTTTGAATGTTAAACGATTATTCCACCGCATGTGGACCTATTTCGAAAATATATATTTTTTTGCTGTAAAGGGTAAAAATTATCCCCAATTGATCTTTTTAACACCAAACTGGTGACCTGATGAAGGCATCCACGAGGAATCGAGAAAACTCCACAAAATTACAAGGATATTTATAGTGATTTCTACTTTTATAATAATTAAAATGTGCCAAAGTGTACCCTAGATCCAAAATCACTGAACAGAATTCCTCAGTCTTTAAAGATACACGTTTAGAAACTTCGACATTGTTTAAAGAACTGCAAGTATATGCCACTTACAGTAATCATCATCACCATCATCGCCACCTCTCACGATACACCAACATATTATTATGGTGACATATGTACTCCTCATAGTTTTGTACACATAATTATTTAATAATATAGTGTTTTATCATTATCAATCTGTGTACCAAATAACAATCACTGGTGATTGTTTATTTGGTACACAGATCGGTAATGCTCATTTGGGGAAATACCACGGCCTCATAGAAAAGAGGCATAAAAAAACGCTTGAGTTTGTTTTGCCGAGAGAGTGAGGATACCGAAGGCATTTTTGTATAAATAACTTTCTTAAAATGTGTTAATAAAAATAACTAAAAAGAGAATAACCTAACGTAACCAAGAGCATGTCAGGAAATGTCTAAGAAGGGTTCCGTAACTGTCAACGCGCAATAGGTTTTCTTTGAATTTCTAAACTATAGAAGATATCTATAGTTTAGAAATGCTAGGGGAGGGGATAGATAGGGGGGAAGATTTTTTACCACGAACACTCTCCCACGTGGGCGAAGCTGTGGGCAAAAGCTAGTTCATAATATAATATAATTTTAAGTTTGAAGTTTAAATCTGATAGAACCTATTTCGAAAACATCCTGATAGTTACATAGACGTATATATTATAGTCGCGTCATGTTGAGGCAAAAAATGCCTCCAGTTAAATGGCCCCGCTTTTTTGATGCCATTTTGAAATTTGAAGTATGGTGAAAATAAGATGGCTGACATTTGAAGTACGGTGAAAACCAAGATGGCGTAACTTTTTATTGTATGAAGATTTGTTATATCAAATGTACTTCATACCCTATCTTGAAAATGTGTAAGCATTAATCTATATAGCATTAATGTATTACAACAGGAGACGAACGGGCGGTTCTAATGTTTGAGGTGACGAAACGGTGGAGGTTTTATAAATTGGGTGACGAACTGGCGGTAACTCATCTTTGGATGGTTATAGTAACTTTGTCGTTTGGTCATCATCTGTAAAAAACAACAGAATGTTTGATCGCAATTTCATTCTTTTTTCGCAAATATTAATGTGTTGATTTTTATCAAAAAATTTGTTTATTTTCATAAGATATTGAAAAAACATATAATTTATATACAAGCTATATTCTTACGCTTTTGAGGAATCTCTATTATGGGCGACAGGTGGACTGAACTAGGTTAACTGCAATTTTTGTGGTATCCAGGACGAAGTACAAAGAAACCCCCGTTTAAATTCTCTAGGACAAGTATTTTCTCATTTTGATATTCCCAGAACTATTTAGCTCTACGTAGGCTCTACCGTGTCACTGTTTGAGTATAAAACTTCTATCTGAATATTAAACATTCTCAGTATTTGAGTATGATGAAATTATTCAACAGCCTCCGTGATCTAGTGGTTAGAGCTTGGCTTTCGACTCGGAGGTCGAGGGTTCGATTCCCGCATTGGAACAAGAAAAAGTTTTGTTTCCCAGTTTGGTTA
This sequence comes from Phengaris alcon alcon, assembly GCA_037179445.1. Classification (NCBI taxonomy): domain Eukaryota; kingdom Metazoa; phylum Arthropoda; class Insecta; order Lepidoptera; family Lycaenidae; genus Phengaris; species Phengaris alcon. The sequence continues at coordinate 426,332 of JAYRCH010000091.1, forward strand.
GGACAATGCACGCTGATTGTCTGACAAGAAAGATGATCCATGCGTCGAATGGGCATGTAAAAACTCGGACCTACGCCTGATTTCTCGCCAGTCGTGTCGGTTATCCGTCCCACTGGGTTATGAGTGTAAATGAAGAGAGAGTGCTCTTATGTACTGCGCACACACTTGGGCACTATAAAATTACTCCTGCGTATCTGGCCTGGTTTGAACGAAAAACCGGCCACCGTCACCGAAATCGGTGTCGAGAGTTATATAGTTATATGAAATTGTTGCAATTACTTCTGATGTGTTTATAAGAAAAAAATAAGAACTCCCAATTTTAATGATGAATTGATTTCACCTTTTTCCTGACAACAATCTTAGTTATAATTCTGTATGAGTTATGATATCTGTATACAACTAATATTAATAATTAATCATATTTATAAATTCAACGAGCAATAATTGTAAATATATAATCAGAATCACAGAAACGGCTTTAACAATTTTCAGGAAATTTAGTATTCAGGAGGTTTATATCCCAGAAAAACGCGTTTTTATTAGTTTTTTATATATTTTCTTTCGTTGCGTAGATATAAGTTATTTCGCTTTCTAGTTATCAAAGCTCAGCTACGTTTACGTTGGACTTTTGCATTATAATCAAATATGGGTGTCTCGAGTACGAGTCCCCAGATAGTCAAATATTTTTTTGATTATCTATATTATCCTTTTTGTTAATTTTAATCGTTCTACTGGACCTTCGACCAAAGCTCGGTCTCCCAGGTACTATATACAAAATTGTAACTTAGAAGTGAAATTAAATAAATAGTATCTCGTACCTACTGATAATGAAATTAAAAATCAATGCTTACATATTTCCAAATATAATCTTACTTTATAGTAGTAGTTTTGTTCCATCTATCCTCACAAACTTTCTCATTTATAACATTAGTAGGATTTAAATGCATAAGAGCAAATATCACCTTCAAGTTAGTAATTTCCCGCTTTACACAAATCGGGACATGTCCGGGTATAATCGTCTTTCTTGGACACACTAATCAATAGCACGTGCGGCACCCCTAGACACATAAATTCCGGGTAGGTATTGTGACGTCACAAGGCCCGGCGACATATTGCCGCGAAATATTAGGGCATCCCATCAACACGGAGGGGGACGAGGAATTTTTTAAATGAATATCCTACGCGCGAATAATAATGGTTTTTACGTAATTAATGTACATAAATTGTTACTGTCTGAAATATAAAGCTATTTTTTCTCTAAAACTAGTCCGCAAATTGTTTTAAAATACTTAAGATGATCAAAGTTGAAAAAACTTGTACTTAAGTAGACTTTAGGTACTCCCTAGTCAAGGGACTTACAACCACAGAGTAGAAAATATACATATACTTATACAGTATACAAATATACATACATGTACAGAGAACCAGCTTTCATAGAACGATCCAAATTTGAAAATTTTTACGTCACGTACAACGGCCCACAAATTTTTCACACAATCGTGGACGCACCTAATGCTTGTAGTAGCGCAATCAAAACGAAAGCTTACTATGTAGCTGTTTATCTGTTCGTCTTTCTGTAATATGTGCTAAAAACCCCACAACAAGCTTTGAAAATATCTAAACTTGGAGAGTGTAAAATTCGTCGAATTCTGGAAAAACATAAATGTTGGTCATTTGAATGGACAATATCCAACATTATAAGAGATCACCCTGTATTTCCAAAAAAAGATGCATACGTAACGCATCTTATGATCTATCCCTACTAAATATGCAAGCGATCCCATGCAAATTATGCACAGCACCCCGAAATGAAACTACAAGTATGGTTGTATTTTATTTTCTACTAAGAAAACCATTGTGGTTTTAAGCGAATGCTGGTTTCTAAAATTTTATAATATTCGTCGCTATAAAGAAGCCCAAGTCCTTCTCCGTGATCTACTTTATATCTTAGCCAAATTTCATGATAATCGGTTAAGTAGTTTTCACGCGAAAGAGAAACAAACAAACTACCTAACTTCACATTTATAATAAGAGTAATGATGCCTTTTAATTATGTTCTTAAAAAAAATATTATTTTTGTATAAATTTGTCTAGAAAAAGATTACGGATCTCTTGATGATAAACGATTATCGCCGCCCATGGACACCGCAACACCATAGGAGTTACACTAATTACTATCTGGTAGTATCAAAATCAAAATCAAAATCAAAAATTTTTTATTCAAAATTGGTATTTTTAAATACTCTTTTTGAACGTCGATACTACGTGATGCCTACCACCGGTTCGAGAACTAACCCAGCGAGAAGAGCCGGCAAGAAACTCGTCTGGGGCCATCTTTTACCAAAAAGATGGAAAATTATTCTTTTAAAATCAAAATTATTACAATGTTTACTTATGTCTATGTAACAAATAATAAGATAAGATAAGGAGCCACCTTATTCCCAAGGTGTGCCGTCTTGAATAAAGTCATTAATTTTATAATACGCTTTGGCACACAAACGTTCTTTAACTACTTTTTTAAACTTATTAATGGGAAAGTTTTGAACCTTTTCTGGGATTATATTGTATAAGCGTATACATTGCCTTTAAAGGATTTACTAACTTTGCTTAGTCTGAACACTGGCATATCTAACTTGTTCTTATTTCTAGTGTTTACACAATGATTATCACATTTCTTTTTGAAGTTGTTTAGATTCTTTCTTACATATAACACATTTTCCAAAATGTATTGAGATGCGACGGTCAGAACTTTTATTTCTTTAAACTTTTCCCTTAGAGATTCAAAAGTCGACATCTTATAAATAGAACGTATAGCACGTTTCTGCAGCACAAATATTGTATTAATGTCCGCAGCGTTTCCCCACAAGAGGATGCCGTACGACATTATGCTATGAAAATAGCTAAAGTAAACTAATCGCGCGGTCTCTATGTCGGTAATTTCTCTAATTTTTTTAACAGCGTATGCTGCAGAACTCAGCTTATCTGCCAATTTAGCAATATGTGGTCCCCACTGTAACTTACTATCTAATGTTATACCTAGAAATACAGTGGTGTCTACTAATTTAATTTTCTCATTATTTAATAGTATATTGGTTTGTGCCTGCGTAACATTTGGCAAGCTGAACTTTAAACATTTTGTTTTATTAGAATTCAACAGTAAATTATTAGCATTAAACCAATGTACTATTTTTGAGAGAGCACTATTTACCTCGTCATTGTTAGATTGTCGTCGCTTCACATTAAAAATTAGTGAAGTGTCATCAGCAAAAAGTACTATCTCATGCTTATCATTAACTAGATAAGGTAGATCATTTATATAGATGAGAAATAGAAAAGACCCCTGTGTGAAAAGGCCCAAAATAGACCCCTGTGGTACTCCTAGTTTAATTTTAGTACCATTAGACCTTTTGGAATTAACTTCTACAGTCTGTGTTCTATTTATTAGATAAGAGCTTAGAAGCTTTAGTGCCGTGCCCCTTACACCATAATGGTATAATTTCCAGAACAGCGTATCATGCTCCACACAGTCAAATGCTTTGGATAAATCACAGAATATACCAAGTGCATCCTGTGACCTCTCCCAAGCTTCAAATATACTGCACAGAAGACTGATGCCTGCATCTGTTGTGGACCGACCTTGAGTAAAACCAAACTGATTACTATGTAACAATTTATTCGAGTTGAAGTGAAAAAGTAATTGATTTAGAATAATTTTCTCAAAAATTTTACTTAAAGTCGGTAATATGGATATTGGTCTATAGTTAGCTGGGTCTGATTTATTCCCAGCTTTAAAGAGAGGCATCACCTTGCTGTGCTTCATCAATTCAGGGAACACGCCACTTTTAATACAATTATTAAAAACTAATGCTAGGTGAGGGGCAATGATGTCAATTACTGGTTTTATAGCTTTTGTGGACATACCCCAGAGATCAGTTGTACTTTTAATATTAAGTAATTTAAATGCCTTGATAATGTCTCTAGAGTCTATTTCTTTGAAAATAAAATTTACATCACAGTATAACTCATCACTATACTATAACTCATCTGGTGTTTGCTTCCCTGGTCCTCAACACCAACCAACCCACCCTTGGGTCTCCGGTAACCTCACTAATTTGGCGGAACACAACGCAACCGTTATTTCCGCCGGTTTTCTGTTAGGTCATGCTATTTATCCGGTCGAGCCGGCCTATTCGTGCCAAATCATAGTTCTCCCGCGTAAAAATTTTGTAACGTATTTTTTTTCTTTTAATAATTTAAGCTGTCCCACTGCCAAGCATTTTTTGGTAAAAGGGGGTGCGAAACTATTACAAGTACCTAAACGCCAAAGGCGTTATTTAATAATGATGATGATGATGATGATAATTATACAAGTTGATTGTATCATAGAGCTGTATTGGGTAAAATCAATTGAACCGAATTTATCTCGATCAATTCGATAGATAAGGATAACGATTATCGTTATCAAGCCGCTATATCAAAGGTTTAGCGTAGGCATAGCTTTAGTATTTGGATTGCCAGATAATACCTGCGACGTTAGCCATACCTTCCGAGCGATATTTCCTGTGAGATATCGAAATATTTTGGCGTAATAAGTCAAAACATCTAAGCTTTCCTTCTTAGTTGCGCATAATATGTTTTAACCCCCGACGAAAACATTCATCATCAATCATCATTGCATGACAATTCGGGGGTTACTACGTTTTTAATTTTTTTCTATTTATTTCTTTCTTATCTTTTTTACTGCCACTAAACGCGCACCCATCAGTTATGCAATGCAAATAATGTATAGTGATGTATAACTTACAAGCAATTCGTATAACTGAAAATGAAATTTTCTTTCCCTATATATTTCTTCCTTGCCTCAACCACGTTTGCAACACGATCTAGAGCACACTATCAACACTACATTGTACTCACAACACCTAAACGCAGTGAGCTTCGAGAATATTCCAGAAACCCCTATAGATAAAATTAGGTAGGTAAACTTTAAACGCGATGCCATAAAGTTTTCGCCAAGGATGTTACGGTAATATGGCTGAAGAGAGAGTAATAGCTTGTCGAATAACCCGCTCCTGGACAAATAGTGGGACCGATTAAAATGTCGTCAGTTTTCAATTGGTGCCCTCGCATCTGGGTGCGATTTATTTTTGGACGGGTTTTTAGGTTTCCGTAGTAATCACACGTGATAGTGAAGAATGAAAAAGTATGTTCCATGCCCACTTAATATTATATTTATGTATGGAGATTGGAGAGCCACCCCTAAAATATAAAAATATTATAATTTTTTGATGCCAAAATCGACATCTATCAACACCGACTGTTAATACTTCTTATACCGTCGTTATTGCATCCATACACAATATTATATGTCATCCATTTATATTCATAATTACAGAAGTTATTAGAGCAAACAGACACACAGACAGATGGACAGACAGTACGAAGCTATATGTTTTCCTTGTAGTACTACGGAAACCGAAAAATGCAAATTTTTAATTTCGCATCAAAATCCACTGAAAAAAATTAAATAGCGAAACACGAAAAACATCAATGTTAAAGGTTCATTTCAAAACCTTTTTTTTTTTCAAAAGATTAGTAATTTTGTCACATTTTACCTCGATGTCTCCCACCAGAAGACGCCATTACATTTAATGTTCCAAGAATTATACAGAATCGTATTTGATTCTGGACTGAATTCAAATAAAAAGGGGTGGTAAAATCGTTGACAGCGCGACACCGGCAAAACAACGGTGTTTGGCGTTTGATCGATACGAACTCAACAGGTGTTGTATCCGAGAACAAATGTTAAAGATAACTTCGTTTGATGTTGGCCTATGAATTTCAAAGAAGTGCCAAATTGTTCACATGATGATGATACCCAAGTGATATTTGGAGACAACTAAAGCACGATAAGCGCGCATGTTACCGCATATTGCCTCCTATATATGGCTTCTATATGCCCCGATTTTATAAAAAAAAATCTGTATACATTTTAATAATATGTGGTCTCGCCAAGACGTTTCTAAAATATGGTTAAGCGCGGAACAATGTTTGGAGTTTGTAGATATTATTGATGCGTTCTCGTTTTCCTTGCGGTTATCGCGCTTCTAGTGGCGCTGGTAACCACTTTTCATAAGACGATCTGTCTGCCTGTTGACTACCTTGAAACATTATGAATAATTAGTGAGTAGTAGTTGCGTTGCATGATGCATGTGATGGTCGTATCATATGGGCCCCCTCCATAGACGTATATATTATAGACAAGGCATGTTGAGGCAAAAAGTGTCTCTCATTAAATGGCCCGACTTTTGAGATTTTTAGGGCCATTTTGACATTTGAAGTATGGTGAAAATCAAGATGGCATAACTTTTTATTGTATGAAGATTTGTTCTGTCAAATGTACGTCACAGCCTACCTCGAGTTTTTAAATCTTTGGCCCCCTCTAGCTACTCGAATATTTCCGGATAAGTTTCGCAAAAATATTGCGACACTAGTGACAAAACTTGCCTGCAGATATTCACAATATCTTTTAATTTTAAAATTATAATACATAATTATAGATATATCCATAATATACCCAATGATTTCAAAACCCTTTTCGGCTATGACGTACAATTGATAGAAAAAATCTTCATACAAGAAGAAAGTTATGTGATTTCAAAAGTTTTTTCCAATGAAATGTGGTAGTCAATGAAATTATTATACTCCTAAAAGCAAATGTCAAAATAACAAATGTCAAACCTCGACTGCCCCAAACTCTGTAGTTTAAGTGTGGATCTATTTTGCCTCGATCGATACGCCTAGACTATAATATTATTAAGTGTATGGATGGGTCTATGGATATACCTAATAAAAAGGCTACAGATTTTTATAACAAAAATTTCACCGTTAAAATCACCAACTCTACAAAAACTTTTCTAACTCTACGTTCCTGTTTTGAACATCGGTGGCAATTCCAAAAGTTTTGAGATGTCATGATAAGTTCTTTGTTATTTCTGAAGAAGGGTGTTTTTTCTTTGCACCTAATTCAGTTTGATTTAAAAGATGTTAAGAATAAATAACTATATATAGATGTTAGATATTATTATTAATCAATAATAGTATAAAGTGTATGTACCACTAAGAATACACAAGTCCATCATAGACTTTCGTTGAAAAACATATACATAAAACTTTATATCTACAAACGTGTTTCTCTATATGGTAGAGTCTAGCTAAATTCAGGCATTTTTCAAATAACTTAATATAGACAACCCCTTAACCTTATATTATAGCTATAAATAGCATAACTATCCAGCTATTAGCAGGAGGAGACATATACCTATCGTTCCTTATTCTCCTTACGAAACATGCTAATGGCGTGGAAAGAGATGTCTAATAATTTATCAATCTATCCACATCCCAAATTTTTCTGAATGTCCCTTGCTCTTGTTAAAGCTTTCCGTATACAAACGACAATTATATTCTACACTCCTATTTCTGTTTCAAGAAAGTCGTAATTCGTAAGTCATACTGAAAAAATAATTATTGTATGTTAAGTTGCTTTACGGACGATAATTTTACGTGATAATGTTATCGCAAGCCGAACGCTTAGGCCGATCGTGCCTCTTTGTCGCTTGTTCCTAGCTCTCGCTCAACTCAATCGGAACATAACAACTTTTCGTGCGTGCAGCTGGCGTTCGTCGATTAAGACGTTATCACTTCAAAAATCATTAAAATATCAACCAAATTACAAAACCCTATTCACTTTAGTGTTCCTTCTATGTATATTCTTCTCAAAGACTTTAACAATATCTAAAGTACTTTTTAACTATGACGTAAGTATGTAAAAGCCATCTGGATTCAATAAATGTTGGCGGTGTCATATACGGCTTCCACTACGTAGGGAATTTTCATTTAAAATCCTAAGCGAGCTAAATTCAAAGTTTTCGTACAATATTACAGGACAGGAACGCAAGAATTTTCAGACATTTTCATACAACACAAGATAAAGCTTCGGATAAGAGTAAATTTTATTCTTAAAATTGTACTTCTTTACTTTTGAGAGTCATTGACTCTCTTGATCTCAGAAGAATAAGTTGGAAACGATGATCATCCAATTTGTTTCAAACTGATTATGACTCACTTTCACATATACACCTACGCTACATTCATCGTTCCCATGAGGTATGAAAACATACTTGTATTATGTTGATATCAAGAGTAGTTTAGTAGTATTTAAGGACAAAACAAACACAAGTGACAAGTTTACCCTTTATGTAGTAGGTATGTTTAGGTCATTCATATTCTAAGTAAGTCTAAGTGTAAATATAATAGCTTAGCTGAAAACATTCACTGAATAATAATGAGTTGCATATTCTTCTTAAAAATAAATTAATTAATTAAAATATAATAAATATTTCATATTATTCATAAAACAAATAAATCTTATTTTCTAAATAATTCTCCTTTTCAATTCGACTAAAATTTTAACTATTTTAACTATTTCTCTACACAATCTTCATTATTTCGAAGTCGGTACCAGCCCAAACAATATCCTGAAAAATCATTATTTTATAGAGCTCACGTTTATGTTGGTACCGACTTTAAAATTATGAGGATTGTGTAGAGAAATACTTATAATTTTAGCCGAATTTAAATTTGAAATCCCCAAACATGTATCTTAAAGTCAGGAGTTCTGTTCAGTACTTTTGGGTCCAGGGTATGCCTTGGTGCAAAATCTTACTTTTTGGTAGCATATGCTTGGGTTACTTCAAAAAAGATGAATTCACTATATGTATCCATATAAATCTTGAGGAGTTCCCTCGATTCCTCATGGATGCCATCATCAAGTCACCACTTTGGTGACAACGGGACCAATTTCGGATAATACCCTTATAATTTTTTCATTGTTTTTGCTTGATATTTATATTATAGCTCTATATTTGTACTAATAGTTGTAAAGATAATGGTACGGAACCCTTCGTCCACGAGTCCGACTCGCACTTGGCCGGTTTTATTTATTATTGTGTTGCTAAAAAGATGAAAATAGAGCTGTCATCAAGTCGACAGGTTCAAACAGAGGGAGGACTTCAAACAAGTTTATCAGTCTTGCTCATATCGATATGAGCATGGCGCGTGTCCAGCACGTGCTCGGCAATATTTTATGTTACATATCAGATAATAATATATCCTAATGTAGCTCGTATTGCTCTGTTATTAGGTAATACAATGCCTTGAAGGTTTGATCAATGATAGCCTTATTGTGGTTCGAACAAACGATCCACTATTTATCGCCAAAGGCTACAACTTTATTGCCTCGAAGAGCTAGCTTTTCTTCTCACAGAAATTATTAACCTCCTTCTTTCTCAGTGATGAGCAATTTAAATCTTTATAATAAGATATAAATCGCCCATTAACATAATCATAAATATATAATCGCTCCGAGCAAAGCTCGTACCTGGTACATACCTGGGAGACCTGTGAGTTTTAGTAGAACGATAAAAAATAAAAATAAATATGTAAATATCCAAGTGTTGACATGTCTAAGGAGGGTTCCGTACTATGAACAAGTAATAGATTTTCAAATTAAAAAATAAAGTCTGACATAATGTAGTGACAGCACTGAATTTTCACAATAGCTTTCATGTCTCCATAATGTAAACATTGTTACCATTATTATGCATTAAACCCTGTACTTTCCGAAGAAAATGCTAAAATTGTTGTGATTTTCAAGCGCCTTTCGACATTTACCAAGATGGCCAAGTAATAATTATGCATATTTTATTTTAAGCTAGCTTTTTCCCGCAACTCGCATTAAATTAAATATAAGCTCATAGTTACTGCCTATCGATGAAAACCACAAAAAACCCTTTACGTAGATTAAAAGATCTAAATTATGTAAAATCTAAATTGTGTAAACACAATCTCCTTAGCATAATATGTCTCCTACAGAACCTCGTATAAGATTGCGCAACATAGTGAATTCCTGGCGAGTCTCTGTTCGATATTTGTAATATTATGGAGTCAGTCATTAATATTTGCGATCTCCCCAAAGATATTCATAAAATAAATAGGGGAGATGACTACATGTAAAATGTTTAGTTTTAATAATATTGTTAGAAATATTGAGACATTACTACTTGGTAAATGTACAAAAATATAATATTTTATGTGTAGTTAAGTAATAAGATAGGTACATCTAAAGAGTACAAAACAGTTTTTTTGCTAAATTGGTAAATAAAACCTACATCCTTAGTTTACTTACATCAGACGACCTCTGTGGCTCAGTGGTTGAGCGTGTTGGTGCTCAAGCCGGGGGTCGCGGGTTCGAATCCCGCCGAAGGAACAAAAAGTTTTTCCGTATTCCTTGCTCATGGATATTGTGTATTAAATATGTGTATACTATAGTGAAAACTTAAATATTATTCGCCTTACTAATAAAAAGATTTCTACAACGGATAACTTAAACAACGTTGCTGTCTTTGTCTGATGCGTTGCAAAAGTCACTTGACAGACAAAGACAGCAACGTTGTTTAAGTTGTGTAAATATTTTTATTAGTAAGGGGGTAAGTGTATAATATAAAAGTATTAAATATATTTCCGTTGTCTGGTACCCGTACAACAAGTTCTTAGAGAACTTACCACGGCACTAGATTGACGTGGTCTGAAGCGTCCATAGATATTATATTATTATATTAAATACAAAAACATTCATTATGTTAAGTATGAACTTAAACGCACAAATATCGGAGATATTAACAAATATGTTCCTGCGGCCTTATACTTCATACACTTACTAGCTACCACTACCTAGGCGTGACGTCACAGCTAGGTACGACTTTAGTATGGAGCGTTTTTACGATATTTGCGAAAAAATTGTAAGCAAATCACTGTACCTTTGAAAATACTGGCTTTTGATACACTGTTTCTTCTGAGAAGTCACTCATATTTAAGATTACTAATGAAATTAAAATGAAAATATACTTTATTGTGCACAATCAGCTGCTACACAAACATATTATAAATATTAACAATATTATTTATAAGCGATAGTACACAAAGGCCGCCTTATTACTAAACAGCAATTTCTTCCAGACAACCCTTGAAAGAACGGATCACATTGCTGGAGAAGGGTACAATTATGCTCACAGTATACACATTATAAACATAAAATATATTTATAATACAAAAATCATTTATGCAATAAAAAAATCAGTCATTAAAAATACACATTACCCTCAATTTTCACCCTTCTCACGAACTCCCATTGTTTAATGGCGATATTAGTACTGTAATCATTTTCAACCCTCAGTGGTCGATAACTCTTTCACACATCACCTGTAGGTTGTAGCGGTATTAAGAAGATGTAGGTTGCAAATGTAGGTTTTAGGTGTAGATAGTAGGTGTACTTAATATTTATTGCTGTTTTCAATAAAGATAGAACAACGTATGTCGGGGTCAGCTAGTAGGATGAAACATTCCTCTCGCAAAAGTCATATTTTTAATGGTTTTATACTTGAACACGTTATTGACATAAACACAGGATTTTTTTTCCAGATGCTGTCAATGCGTACACGCTAGTACCGACCAGAAAATTAAAGAGTTTAAATCTAAAGCAGAAGATATAAATACAAATCCTAAAGAAGAATATGTAAATGCACATCCTAAAGACGAAGATGACATCCAATTTGACGAAAGTTTCATCATTAAACATTTCAAACTGCCTCCACGACCCGTATACCTAGATCCTTTTAGGTATATTTAATTTTATAGGTATACATCATACTAGGTGTTGCCCGCGACTTCGTGTGCACAAAAAGGAACCGTACATTTTGTTGCGATTAAAACTGGCCTATATGTTAATCCAGAGTCTAAACTACTACCACACCAAATTTCATTAAAATCCGTTCGGTAGTTATTGCGTGAAAGAGTAACAAACATCCACACATCCATACATACATACATACAAACTTTCTCGTGTATAATATTAGTGAGGAGTAATAACTGCCATTGTACTATAGGTATATAAAACTTATGCTTAGATAGGCTTAAGCATAAGTTTTATATACCCCATAACCCAAATCTATATATAAGTAGGTAAGTAATGCGACTTCTTCCAATTGGATTATTTTGAGATTCAACCTTACGGTTTGTGTTCCCCAAAGTAATGTGAAATAAAATGTAATTTCAAATATTTTAAACAATCTATGCATATCATTCGAATACTGCAAAAGTTACAGGCTAGCTGGTTAACAATATAATAGCTGCTTATATTTAGGGGAACCCTAAATAACGAGCTAACAATTGTCGCATATGACTTAAATGCCTCTTAACTTAAGTAGAGTTCCATTTTTTTTTTCAACTATATTTCTACTGAGTTGCATCACTCAAAAGTGAATCTCTGTGAAACTGTAGTGCGGTTCACCGTACATGCTATGCATTCCGCGTGAGCCACTGTATATGCGGCTATGTGACCAAGGCCTGTTGCCACAATTTCATTTTGGTGCTGCATCAAAATTAACAAATTTGAAATAACCACCTAACAGAGGCATGAGTCGAGCCGACACTCGACTAGCGAAACACCGTGGCTTGACAGAAAATTGGCGTGAAATAACGTTGAGTTCGTTCACCAATTGAGCAGAGTTTCTCTACTCACCACTAGTTCTAGACATGAATATAAATTAGTTGTGCCCAAACAAAGACTAGGCATTTGTAGTAGAAATGCTTACTGCATGGCCGTGTGGATACACAATAAACTGCCTGATTACTTTGAAAACCATTATGAGAGGTTATTATTATTAATTATTATTATTATTATCTTATTGTTAAATCTGACCTTTTACGTTTTGACTTTTTTTTTTTAATTTTGACTACATTATTCATTAATGTAATTATAACAACCATATATATATCTATTAAATAATAAAATCTAAAATAACTTTTAAATAACTATAAAAAACTGAAAATATTTGCACACTATTTATGTAGTAGAATATGTCCAACTCAATAACATATTTAAACACCTGTACCATATTCTTGGGTAAATAAATGAATTTGAATAGTTACTACATAATATAATATTATTTACCCTGTGTTACTACTGTTCCAAGCGAGTTGGAGGCTGGAGCTTAAAAAAAGACCGACAATGTACATCCTCTGGTGTTGCGGATGTAGTGGTAATCGGTTACCATCAGACGAACGTATGCTCGTTTGGCAGTCTTGCTTACAAAATATTAAATCTGCATATTTACATGCTGGCGTCGAGAAATGTTTGAGCAAAAATTTGCGTATTTTAAAAATTTCATAGTGCAATATGAAGTGGTATTTTTTTTTCAGACGGCCTTTAATAACGTTCCCCATGGCGGAGAACTCACAACATTTTAGCATGGCGAGAAAATACAAAATAAATCAACAGATTTTGGATGGGTATCTGGATCCCAGTGAGGCTATTACGGCTCCGCCCATATTTGTACGTATGGGTACATTTTTTTATTATAAATATTCTTTATTTCTGATCCATGACATAATACAATATATCCAATACAACGTTAATTTTACATTCAAAGTGACTAAATACAAAAATTTACAATTGGTACCATTTTGTTTTAGGTTATATTTTGATAGTTATCCATAATATAATATTGCAACGGATCCTAAACTAGGCAGAAGCCTGTATCTCGGTGGTCCTTAATCTTATAACATCTACATTTCCCATAATGTTTTAGTTTTGTGTTTTTGTCTTTAATTACCTATTATTAGTTATTATCTAACACCCCAGTAATTTGGTTGAGAAGAAGGGAAAGTAAAAGTACCGTACCGTTACCGTGAAAGTATTGTGTGACTTTTGAAAATTTGTAGTTTTTTAATATTATCTTAGCATGTCACGACATGTCTAAGGAGGGTTCCGTAACTATCAACGGATTTCTTTGAATTACTTCAAAGTTATTGTCCAATTGTGCTCAAAATAATTTTCCTAAAGAGTTTTTAGCAGCATGGAAACATACTAGTTTCTATCTCGTATAGTTTACAAATGGGGACAGGGGGTTCCTTATGTATTACGGAACCCTAAAAAGCACCTTGAAGCCGTTTTTGATACCATCTCATTTTAGTGTTAAGAGTTTCAAGTTGAAATTCGAAAAAGGACAATTCAAACTCTATTAAATTACCAATTTTCAAAACTCCCGCAGATAGGTGTAATTTTACCCGCGACTTCGTTCGCGAAATCTATCTCGTGAGAGCTCTGTATATTTTCGATTAAATGCTGTGTAAATCCGGGCTTTATGTTATTTCAGCGTGAAAGTCAATACGGCTAGGGCTCATTCCACCGTTTCGTCCGAATCGGTAAGATTTAGTGGATTTTATTTTATTTTGATGGTTTTGAAAATTGATAGGGTTAATTGATTTGTATACCTTCTATATGTAAATCGCCACTAAAGGCGTTTATTAAAATAGTTTCCTTTTCGAGAAAATTCTTGGAGAGTAATGAAGCAGTGGAATGTAATGAAATATGACGAGAATGTAATGATTTAGTATGGTAGGTAATGAAATATTTTACTTTAAAATAAAATATATAAGTATTATAAATTAGAATAAATACTTTTACACAATGGAAATTTCAAAAACCACTAGAAAAACGTGGTAGGTAATAAAATATGGGTTAAAAAATCACAAAACGCTGAAGACTCCTCCTGGTGGAATGATAGAGTTAAGGTACTTATAAAATCTAAATAAAATATTGCTTTCAAAACCTGACAAAAATTTAATTTAGATAAAGATCACTCCATATATAAAACACAGTAGAATCTGCACAGTCCCGAGCTGCGAAAAATGATCAATTTTACGAAAGGTTGGAAAATGCAGAAAATATGAACACCACATATAAGATTGCCGGCCAGCAACACAGACTAAAGCTAGACGTCAAAAGCAACAAATACATAAGAGATGCCGAAGGAATCCTACTAACATCAAACAAGGACGTCATGGAAAGGTCGAAGGAGTACTATGAACAGCTCTTGAACAAGGAATTTCCCAGCGAACCGTTACCCAATATGGGTTTAACGATGCAATATTATAACATCAACTGGAGGACATATTAACACAAGATGCAAAGCCGTAGGCCCAGACCAAATCTCAGCTAAAATCTGGAAGAAAATAGGATCAATATCCTCGCTAACCTAAACTCTTCAATAATATCCTAAGGGAAGGAATGATCTCAGATTCGTATCGTAATAGCACATTACGCCTAATATTTAAGAACAAGGGTAACATAGCCCAATGCAGTAACTACAGGGATATAAAGTTAACATCGCACACTCTCAAGATATATATTACTTCACGAATGAGTAATGACAGCAATCATCCTTTTACTTCGTACCCGAAAAATCGACCGTTGACGCGATTGAGACAATCCGCATCTTAATGGAAAAACACCGCACTAATAAAGAGAAACCTACATCTACACTTCATCGAACTAGAAATGGCATACGACCGGGTGCCCCGAAATCTTGCTTGGCAGCCCTTAAGAGCACATGCAATCCCGTAACGATATATAGAGAAAACAGAAAAGCATGTACTATGTATCAGTCGCAGTAAGACAGAATATAGAGTGCGATTACGGAGGAGCGGTCAACGCAGGCGACGATGTGTGCATAAACGGTACGCCACTGCCTAAGGTAGAGAGCTTCAAGTATCTCGGATACGTCATAAAATCAGACGCAAATGTCGATTAAGATGTCAAACATCGTATAAATTCGGCATGGCTCAAGTGGCGTTCTCTGTGATCCCAAAATGTCCATCAAGATCAAAGGGAAAGTATACAAGACAGTTATGAGGCCGACTCTAACCTATATGAAGCAGAATGCTGGACTATGAAAAAGTTCACGAACAACAACTACGGGCAAATGAGATGAAGATGTTTCAATGGGGACAAGCCTGGATAAAGTCCGTAACTAGTATTAGTATAGGAGGTTCCTTCAAAGTAGCTCCGCTCCTCATGTGGAAAAAGTGAGAGAGAGCCGCCTACACTGGTATGGCCTATCGCCTATACTCATATCCAAAAGAAGGAAGACGCCTACTTTTGCTTATACTTATGTAAAGAAAGTCTGCAATATTTCTGCAATAGTCTCGCCACTTGGTCCACCAAGATATAGATGGAACAGGAAAACCTGACTATTCAGACAACCCAGAATAGAAAATTCTGGCGCAGGAACATGGGCTGGACAAATAAAATGATTCGATCGTATCTTTACTCTGCAATATCCCGTGAAAAACCGCGGTTGTGGGTACACAACCTGCAAGCAAATGAGGGAATGTATACTAAACGCATTAGATATAATATTAATTGAATTGTATATTATTTTAATATACAATTCAATTAGTATTGAAATTAATATGTGTTCTCAATTATCTGGATAACACCCAGGTGGTCATTTGGTTATGGAAAAGAATGAATTTTTGAAATGTTTTTGTTGCAGAATCATTTTATTAAATGAATTTAGGGATTAAATTAAACATGCCCCTTTGAGATTAAATTAATCATGAACATAATCAATTAAAAACATTTTCACTTACTGTGAAAATATTTTAATTGATTATGTTCGGCGTAAAATGACGATCCGGACGAAATGGTGGAATCAGCCATACCTACGAATTTTCGCATATTTTATAAAATTTGTGTGATTAAAATTCAATAATAATATTATCAGACCAGAAAGTTTATTTGAATGTTTTGTTTTTGTCGCTCAGTATAAAGCTACATAACTTCCGAATAAGCTACTATACACTTATCAGGCGATTGTGAAGCCCTTAAGTGCCTACTTAGGTTATATATTTAAATTAAATGTCATTTTAATCTACTCTACAAGATATTCAAATGGGTCAGACTATGAACACGAAATATTAAATAGCACAGCGCCATCTATGAATGTGTCTCAAAAATGTTAACCATATTAATATTATTTTCCGGACTGCACCGACAAAAAAATAATATTGTTACGTACCTAATAACTATTTAGTAATCTGTGCCGACAGTCCATTTACATTTATTTTACCTGTGATAGGACCTTTACATGCCGAATAGTTAAGGTTTGAAAAGAACCTCCTCATTTTCGAATTGAAACTCCGAGGCAAATTATTAACTTGTGTCTATACAATAATTTTTATTACTAACTGAAACTATTAAGATGTGACATTTAATTTTAAAATTATTCAGTGATACACGAATTACATATTTCTAAAATCGTAAGAAATAAAATCATTATATCATATTAATAATAATAAATAAGTATTGCCTATAATATTAATTATAGTAAACCATATTATTATAAATAATATTATTATTGTTAATAACAACAATAATAATATTATTATTCAATCTCCTACACTACAGAAACTAGTAGTGACATCTAGTTTATATCATGATAATATATTATTATTATCTCTCTCTCTTATATTATATCGATAATATATTATTACATCTCTATGATAGTTATTATTGTCATTAATTTTAGTTTATTAATTTGACATTAGATTGCTCTACGAGCAAATACAAAATACAATCACATACTTTAGTATTCTATTTCGACACTAGGTGGCCCATCATAACCTATTACAACGAACCTAACAAAAAATTGTGGACTAATTTCCATAACTCTCTTTTAGCCCTACCCAAAAACAGAAAAGGACAAGATAGACAAAGATGATGACGTCCAGTACGTTTTTGAATTACCTGAAGGGCAGTACAAATGTTATGTGCATAATAAATCAAAAGAAACACCAAGGCTTGTATAATTTTATTCAAATTTTGTTGATGGCGATGGAAGGTGTTAAGCGCAATGCTAACTTTGAAACTTAAGGCTGGGGCTATTATGATGCGGAATCTATCGGGCCCTGGAAAATTGAGAGCACTGAAAATAGAACTCTGCGCTAAGACAATAGAGCTGAAAATCTATATCCACAAGTGTCGAGTGAATTATTTTCAAAATCAAATATGATAGCTCGAGACTCGACATTTCCATTTTCATCTCTTATTGTTTTAACTCAGATTTCTATTTTCAATGCTCTAAATTTTCGCGGGCCCGCGAGATTCCGGATCATATAGTCCCAGACTTAGGCTACGTTCCCACGAGAATTTTATTTGTGGTCGTGACAGAAAAATCTGCACTGTAAATAGAACTCTGCGCTTATACATTAGAGCTAAAAATCGTGTGCAGCTGTCAAATCTGACATTGATACTTGACTCTTCGATAATCAGCTCTTTTGTATTAGCACAGAGTTCTATTTACAATGCAGTTTTTCAGTGGCAACCACAAAAGAAACTCTCGTGGGCCTTAGAGCAAGTTAAGCGGAAAAAAGTCATCACTAGAAGGCGATACCCAAGGTCCATATTATTATTATTGTTTTTTTTATGATCAAAAATCACAATAAATTACAAACATTACTCACTTAAAAATACATTCCTACTTACCACCGGTGCATATAACCTCATATGGATATATAAAATAAAATATTATGTTATAACATAATATTTTATTTTGAATCAATAAGTATCAGGGTTGGAGTTTTGTCGGGGAATTCAATGGGTGATGTTGTGGTTTTTTTATGTCTTTCATAAATTTGTGTTATTTCGGTTCTTAATTTGTAATATTGGTAGGATATTAACCATTAAATATTCGTTAACGTGCACAAGTGTGGGCAAGTGGTACAACTTAAAAAAACGTGCTATTTTGTGTTAATCTCCAAAACTCTCTAGGAACTATCAGTAAAGCTTCTACCACTTTACTGAATCGACTGACTTGACTCATTGACTGCATTGACTATTTATTTGGACTTTGACTAGACTTTAGACTTGACGATTTAGGAATACGGTGTTAAAAATTGAAATGAAAATTCTATTTCCCGCTTTTTTAACTTGACACTGGCAAATGGTCTTAAGCCGACGCCATATATTTAAAAAAAAAGCAGTATTAGGTTTTTCCATCTTTTTGATAAAAGATGGCCCCGCGCGAGTTTCTTACACCGGTTCTTCTCGCCGGGCGCCGGGCGCCGGGCAGCTAGTAGTTCCCGAACCGGTGGTGGGCATCATGTAGATCGACGTTCAGAAAGTGTATAAAAATACCTATTTTGAATAAAAAAAAATTGATTTTGACTTTGAATTTTTAAATTTGTGACATCTGACGGCTGACACAAGGACTGTCGGGCTACCAAGCGCCGCCTGCTGACAAAAAAAGAATCGAAAATTCTTATTGACCGTTTTGATACCACTTATGCCACCAGATGACTCTTTGTGTGCGTTGGGTCTACCACCTAGCGGCAGAAAAATATCAAATATAAACACCCCCATTACAAATTTTGTTTTGTGTTTCAGGATTCCAGGATGTTGCACTTGCCTCAAATCGGAAAAAGAGAGAGAAGTTAGCCAAAGAAGAAAAGCTGGTAGACCATACAAAAGGCCCAAGCCGTGGTTACTCAGCAGACATACCGACTTTGATCTTATTTCGCAATGGTAAAGTGTGTACTGCATAATAGAAACAGTGAACATAATATATTTTATAACCTAACTCTATGCGCTGATCCCGTTTACTTAATACATTTTATATTTTCAAAATTAGCATTTTAATTTCTAATCACAACATTTATGCACACTATAATATAATAATCAATTATCATTACACGTGGGCCGTGACCCAACAGCGGCTGAAATTGCGATAAAATGAAAAATCGATAAAAGAAAGAAACAATAAAAAAGAAACAACGAGGTAAAAAGAGAAATTAAATCGCTTTACACTACGCCCCCACCCCCTATATACATCCAAAAAAACTGAAACTCAATGCGGCATACATAAGCGCCGTACTCACGGTCCAGCCTGCAAACCTAGCAATGTACTAATTGTTACTTACCAAGCTAGCATGGACTCATGGACACGGCACTTAAATATTTAGAGTTAATCTTAGGCTGGGACTATACGCTTCGGAATTTGGGACGACGGTGAACATTCAGAACACTGAACATTTAGATCACTGTAAATTCAGAACACTGAAAATCTAAGAGCATCCAACCATACGAAAACGAGACGAAAACGAAAAACGAAAAATATTTTCGTTTCGTTTCGTGTATGTGTATAGTTTATGTTTTGGGTAAACATAAACTATACACACACATACACGCACACATGTACAAACATACAAAGGAAACAGCTGTCAGTGTACCGCAAATATCATTTTTATTCAAGCAATGCTAGTGCTTGACACTATCGATATTTAAATATAGTACTTGACACTATCGATATATTATAATAATACACACACCGGCATATTTAGCGGAACATAAAATAAAGGTTCTAGAAATCCAGAAATGCATAGTTACAAAAATGGTCAAGGTAGAGCCGTGGTCGCACACACTCATCGTCATCTAAGCGTCAGTTCACACCGAGATGCGTGACTTCTAGGTATAAACTGAAACTGCGTATATTGTCATGTACACATGGATACCCCAAGATAGTTACAGACGGCTGCGTTTTGACATCGACTGTTCCGAACAGTAGGTGCGACCACGGCTCTACCTTGACCATTTTTGTAACTATGCATTTCTGGATTTCTATTTGAATTATTTTCTTGTTTCGGCCTTTTTAGACCCCTTTTTTTTACGTAGTCGGGTTATAAACACATAGGCATATTTAGCGGAACACAAAAAAAAGGTCCATAATTAAAAAAATATGGTTTTATTTTAAAATCTACTTCTACACTTCTTTTGTTATTTAAAGTTTCATTTGTTTTACTTAAAATGAGATCACATTAAGAACAGATTTTGCAAGTAAAGGCTATTTGTGAAAAACGGTACATTTTTTTACTTTTCATGTAACCGGGAAAAGTTAAAATTAATATTAAAATAACAATTAATTAAATTAGAAAAATGGTGATTAATATCGCGTATTTCCTCCACGTGCTCTTATTAAAGTTTCTACCCGTCTAGGCATACTGAGAATGATGTTATCGATGGTCTCCTGGGATAGTCTCCGCCATTCCTCAACTACGGCGATTCGCAGTTCACCCACGTTGGCAGGAGCTGGAATTCTGGACTTAACTTTTCTTTTCAGCAAGTCCCAAACGTGCCCTATTGGGTTCATATCCGGTGATCTCGCCGGCCACCCCATAACAGTGATATTCATATCATTAAGATAAGCTTGAGTTACCCGAGCGGTATGCGGCCGAGCATTATCCTGCTTAAAAACAAAATCGTCACCGATATATGGGGCAAACGGTACGACATTTTCTTCTAAAACTTCTCTGATATAGCGGTCTGCAGTCAGACTCCCTCTGTCAATCACTACTAAGTATGTGCGAGCTCCCAAACAAATGCCCGCCCAAACCATTATTGATCCACCACCGTATGCAACTGTAGTTTTAAAATTTGTCTGAATGTATCGTTCTCCTTTGCGTCTGTATATTCTTTGCCTGCCGTCAATTTGATTTAAGAGAATTCTGCACTCATCACTAAACAATACCGTAAGGTATTGTTTATCATATCCATTGGTCCGCGTTCCAAAGTCGATGTTCCTGAGCAAAAGTGAACCTGTTTCTACGATGATTTACCTCGAGCCTTGGAGTCTTGGCGGGCACAAATGCACCCAAACCAGCTTCTTCGAACCTTCTTCGTACCGTACGCTCACTTACGGTTACACCCCGCACTGCTTCTAACTCATGTCGGGCTTGGACGGCCGTCAAACGGGGGTTCCTACGTACACGAAGCCGAATGAAACGATCATCCCTACTCGAAGTGCGTCTTTTTCTGAGTTGTCCTGCTCTTCTCACATAAGTACCGGTCTCCCTGAACCGTTGGATACTGCGATGGATCGTTGAAACTGGTCGACGAAGATCTCTGGATATCACTCTGTAGGTTTGACCATTTCTTCGCATTTCGAGTGCCCTGGCAATCTCCGTTGGGGCTAAGTCAGGCATAATTCAGTCCTCAACTCCAAAAAAGATACGCGATTAAAAAAAACTAACAAAAAACAGTATTTCAATGAAATTTTAAATCAAACTCAGAAGGAAGAAATACTCGAAGTTCGCTCCAGATAAGGTATATTTGAATAAAATTAAAACAATTGCATGAAATGTGATGTTCAGTACACGTACGTACCTACTACGTACACGAAGCCGAATGAAACGATCATCGTATAAACGTAAATGACGTATAAACCAGCCAGCAACCTTATATGATACTGATATCAAACCTTTTATTTTATGTTCCGCTAAATATGCCGGTGTGTGTAGTTTTTTAAACAATTTTTTTTATTTAATATTTTTCCGTTTCCCAATCTAACTTTTTTTTTACATAAATATTTATAGGTAATAAAGTAACTAAATAACAGAAATTAAAATAAACTAACCATAGCAGCATACACAGTAAATGATGACTTGATTCGAACTCGAAGAGCGATTTATAAAATATTAACTATTTATAATTTATTCATTCATTCAACATTCTTTCATTTCACCAATGCAATTATATCACTAATAATACACTTTAAATTGTATTTTGATCTTATACAATAATTGTAGTGGAATATATCATAAACTTCTAAACACAACGATACCGCGATTCAGAAAAATTTAAGACTTCGTCTAGTGACATCTATCGAACTAGTGAGTAATAAAAGTGATAGTAATTGATTTCATCTTCATTTTCTTAAAATCGGATGAACCAATTAACCGATTTTGATCTAGTTTTTTTTTGTTTGAAAGCAGACATAATTAAAAGTGGTCTTAGCTATAACTCCTCATCATCAGCTCGTTCAATGCTTGACAATATTTTTTAATTTGTTATGTATTGTATTTTAAACGCTTAAACAATATGATATAATATAATATATATACAAATTATGTAAATATTTGTAGTTTCCTTGCCAAGACCTTTCTTTTGATACCAAACGTGTGATAATTATTATCTCGATTTAATTTTTTTAGATGTTAGAATCTTAGAATCTGAGGTTTAATTTTCGAAATACATAATTTTGAAAAAAAATATATAGCCTGCCTATGTTACCCGCGGCATCATTACGAATCTATTAACACCTCATTTATTAAAATCGGACCTGTAGTTTAGACGCTTTGAGGGAACAAACATACATACATAGACTGCCAAAATCATTACCCTTCCTTTTGGCTTCGCCGTAGTCGGGTAAAAATAGAACTCTGCGCTAATACGTAATAGAGTTGAAAATTGAAGTTTCGAATGTCGAGCTAGCTTATATGACATTGACATTTGACTCGACACCCACCTGTTCGATTTTCAACTTTTGTGTTAGCGCAGAGTTCTATTTTCAATGCTCAGAATTTTCTACAGCCCTCCGGATTCGGATCGGAAGGCCCTACGTCAAAGAGAATGTAATACTCTACGCTAGGTACCTAAAAACTTTAGAACTAAGTGTATGTGCCCTTAAGAGAAATCAGGATACGCAGCGAAATTGTCTCGAAATGGCGGCTAAATCTAAAATGAATTAGGTATCACCTACACAATAGGCCTGGTACCCTAAAAATGTATTTTTTCGTCTATTCGATGTTAGACAACATGAAACAATCTAGAAAGAATTTTCGTATATCTTAAAAATAACAAAGATATAAACCATTTAAATTTACAAATCGTTTACAAAATCAAAATCGTCTCACAATCGTCAAATCGTCAAACCGTCAAATCGTCAAACAAATCGCTTAGCGAGAAAGAGATGGGCAATAATTTTTATTTGCTTCTTTTAGATTTATGTATCTTTATTCGACAATTTTAAAAAATGTGATATGTGATGTGGCAACATCCCTATAGCAAATAATAATATTTTATATAAACTGAATGTAGAGTAACACTCAAAAGTCAACTTTGAACTTTATTTATAATAATATAAGTCGTTAATGATAAAAGTTTATAAATAGGTACTTACATTTTACTTTTTTAGTTTTTCAGAAGTTTTTAACTTTACATTATACCATAGAGTACAAGATTTGTATTTGACGTGTGGCAACAATTCACTTTCCTCTATGATTCTTGGTTGATGGATGGCCGACCACGGTGCTGGTTGTGAACATAGATTTTTAATCGTTGTATTTTTATCAAATTGCAAGATTTAGTTTAGATAATAAGTTCAATTCAAGAATTAATGATTTTTCTCAGTTTCATCTGAAATCCAGGTACGTTTTGTGTAATTATTTTTGATTTGTGGTATATTCTCAATTAGGTTTACATTGCTATTGAAATGTTTTCACACCTTACCCCTTGAAAATCCCAGATAGAGCTACTCAGCTGGCAATGCATTTCTGCGCATAATATATATATATTTCTAGAGTATGTAGGTCATAATCTAGAACTAAACGTTTTATTGTAAAAGGTCATTGAATTTCGCCACCTCCCCGTGGATAATTGACCATAGTTTTTTTTGCCCATGGATGCATGTGAATCCTGCACAGCGTGAAAAAAATATTCTCACGCTCGAATATCTTTGTCGGAGTTGTTTTTTTTTGTAATCTCAAACACACATGGTGTGATTTCCTGCATTCGCGTCATACGAAGGTGTGCTTTAAGTGATTTAACGTAACTTATTTGTTATACATACATGCAATAAACAATAATAATTCGTAGGGAGAGTCGTCCCATTGAGTGGCCAAATTAAAAGGCATTTTAGTTATTATCACTTGTGTCCAAATTCAATAATGAATTTGTGAACATATTATGATTAATTTGGCCTTGATTCTGACAGTGCTTCAGGTAACAGACATTATGTTGGCCTTGCATACTATACTGATTATATAGCATATGTTTTGTTCCTTCATTAGTTTTACCCCTTAGATCTATAGACATGTGTGTTGTTTGAGTAAAGAATATTATAATGCAGCTCAACATCAATTCTCAGTAGTGTGTAGAGAAAAGGTATAAATTCCCTAAGGTGCAGCACAGCTATTGTTGCATCAGTTACTAATATTAATGTTCATGTGACACAGGACACTAAAGTTCATATTTTTATGTAGAGTTTGGAATATTGCCTATAAAAATATAAAATAATGTTCCAATATTTACTTTTTTATACTATATTTATTATTTCACATAGTGCTTACAGTGTTTTTTTTTATTTTTTATTATAGCCTGTTGTTCCAAACTGAGTTGTTTTTGGTTTGTTATCATTGTTGGTTTAAATTATGTCCCCAAGTTCGGTGTGCCTTTTGGCATAGGCCTCCTCCAATTATTTCCATTGTGTGCGGTCTGTGTCTTACAGTGATAACACTAAAATATTTAATTGAGTGTGTCCTGTCACTAATGTAATGAACAAAATATTTTTGTATTTTGAGAGATAATTTTTTCAATTTAAAAAAACTGCTTTTAAATTGAAATTTAAAAGCAGTCTTTTATTGCAAATTGAATTTTTGGATTTAAATTAAAAGTAATCATATTATAAAGTAATAAAAAATAAAACAATCTAACTAGTTATAAAATAAGCAAAAAATAATATTCTTTTGTCAAATGTAATGTGATGAATAATGCTGGTGACTGCTGTGCAATTTGCTCATAAAATTTGCATTTATTTATATATTGGATATGGCTTTTGCCTGTGGGCTCTGCTCATGTTTTAATACAGTATCCAGTGGGAACATGGTACGTTTTTGTAATAAAAAGTATTCTAAAAGTATTTCAGTAGTTTAAAGTTTTTGCGTGAGAGTAACAAACATCCCATCCATCCTCACAGACGTTTATAATAGTAGCCACTGAATATTATAATATTGCCACTGCTGTAATGTTGCTATTGTTTAAATTTCCTTGTTATTTCATACTTGACGTATATTGCTAGTTCCTGGATCCACCAATGACAAAGATATTATAATGACCTAGCATTCATTGCCACGCCTTCACCCGCATGAAATTAGGTTTCAAACTTTCATCTCCTATTTTAACCACCTAGGCTAATTTTAGAAACCCCTGAAATATGTAAATCAATTTTATTCAGTACTCAATTCATACGAAATATCGTGCAAATATGTCCAAGAATTAAAAAGTTTCATACATTTTTTTATTGCCTATTTAACCCCTTCGGGGTTGAATTTAAAAAATCCTTTCTTAGTGGGTTGCCTACGTCATATGAGAAATATATGTGCAAAATTTCAAATTTCTAGCAAAATATGGGTTTGACCTGTGCATTGATACATCAGTTGATCAGCTTTGCCTTTTATATATATATATATATAGATATAATATTCCTTGTCTGATTTACAGGCCTATAGGCCTTGTGTTAATCCAGAGCTGGATAACAAAACTCTATTATATCATTTTGTTTTAACATATATTTCTTATGCATAGTTTACTAATTTCAGAATAACAGTCTTAAAGTAAATTAACAACATGCTACTAAACGGTGATTTGTCACTCTGGTATGAAAGATACATTCTTAGATGTCTGTTTCAGGCTCAATATGCAGTTAGAAAAGCATAATATATTGCTGGAATCATAGCACCTCAGTTACTGAATAGTGTGAGTAGATTAGAAGTAAATTTTTGATGGTAGTTTATATCTTAGGACCAGTGCCACTCAACGTTTCTACCAAAGTCTAATCTGTATATTTTTCGGTATTTTAAAATTGTGGTATTTTAACTTTCGAGAAACTTCAAAAGGTTTTCTTTTTACATTGACTTTGTCTTTTACTACATTATTTTTTGAGGTTATAATATTATAAGTTTTCTACCACAATGGTTTAAAAAAATGTATTGATATATTATATCACATATTTTAGGCATCTTAACCTCTGGCTGTAAATGCATTTAGTCATTAATTATTAAACTCATGTTATTCTACCAACATCAATAAAATCATTATTTTCATAAAAAAAATGTTTATGTACAAAAACTTTGATAGATTATTCTGACCAAAGAAAAGTTTATGTTTTTTGAACAAACAAGAACTTTTCTTTGGTCAATAGTTATTCCTATTCTATTACTAACCGTAATATAAAGAATGATGGTATGTGTCTCAAGAGCATTCACCAAAAAATGTACTGTGAAACATGTTTTAAAAACGTCAGTTTTACAGTACACTACATTAAAATACCTCGTAATTGTTCTGTGGTAACTCGGTGAACATATTAATTTCATAACATACCTTTTTGTGAAACTTTCAAGACTATAAAAATTTTCACTATTTCCACTTATACAAAAACACCATTAACTTGCAGTTTTAAATTACCCACATTTTATTGATTTTTATTAAGATTATTAAAGATGTCAAAAGTCAAGTTCTGTATTCAATTAAAACAGTGGCCATTTTAAAGAAGAAGAAGATAATAAAATTAAAACTTTTATGTAAACCATAAAAATAATAGTAACATGACTATTTAAATATTATTCTATTTTTGGTGGTAAAAAGGCATTTTTGTTTAATTTTTCTTGTTATAAAGCTAGAAGTTACTACAAACACCTTGTAAGGTAAAGTAACTAATAAAACCTAAGTTCTAACATACTCTAAAAAATTTTTTATCTGTTGATAAAGATTTACTTATTTCATGTTTTGTTGTTTTTTTCTAAAAATGTGTATTTTATAGCGAATTTTTATATACCAATAATATCAAATATCTATTTAAGTTTGCTCAGTACAAACATCAATCAACAGTTTGTGCAGGGGTTCAGATAGTATGATAAACAGACTCCCATAATAGCACAATTACTACTGCAGCAGTTGTTTAGTAATATAGCTGTCTTCAGGCAGGATATACCACTAGAATAGAATCATAATTCAAGGCTATTAGCATTTAGTAGGTAAAGGCATATAAAAATTATCGTTAATATTATGTTTTTCGAAATATAAATACTAATATGTATGTTTACTATATTTTTGGGATCAATTTTTGTAAGTATTTTTAAAATTAAACTTAACACCTATTATGTTCTAATATTTTTTCTATTGTTTACCTTCCGTATTATGACTTACGACAGTGTTTTCTATTACACGTTTTATTTTAGAACTCTGAAAATTGAATTATTGAATGTAATTGGTTCTTGTTGATTTTATTATGCACTATTTATGAATTTCTCTCAGTAAATAAATGTATTAAGTTTGAAGTGTTCAAACCAAATCCTTGCAAGGTCTGTTTTATCTGTTGTGTTCTTTCTCACCATGGTGTGTGATGGCGTTCATTCATGTGGTACGAATAATAATCTGAATGTTTAAATGTTTTATAATTGCACTGAACTTTTTGTAACTAAATAAATATTCTCATTACAGGTACAAGCCTTATGCAGTAACATAAGTAAAAAGTGAGCATATTAATTATAAAAAAAAAAAAACTTAAAACTGCATCTAATCTTTGAAACAATTTCAGTATAAGCTAAGGATGGAACCATCAAATTCACATTCCAAGAGTGATATTTTTGAGACAAGCGAAATCTTATATACGAGGAATGTAGAGGATAAGACTGATAGAGATACCAAAACGACAGATAAATCTAATGGCACTTGTGATGGTAGGCAAGTAATAGACACCCTCGAGAGAGAGGAGTTTGAAGAGGAGCATAGGTTACTAAAACAATGTTCTAATTTGATAGTCGATCGTCAGTTAGAAATTCAAGCTAATTATTCGGGTAATTTATCAAGTGCCAATTCCAGCCTAGCTTCCAGCTCAGAAACAATATCCACACTGTCGAATATTACCTCATATGATTATAGTCTACCCGGATGTAGTAAGAATGATGATGCCGAGGGGAGTAATGTTACTATTAAGAACATGATACAGTCAAGAACACCTATTTTCTCCATTGTAGAGGAGGTTCCACCGAAGAAGGAAGACTTTATGCAGAAATTACTCAGTAGCAATATCGAAGAGAAAAAAGACTTCCCCAAAGGAAAGTTGTACAAGGGCGATTTGATGGAGCAATCTGCTGAGAGTGAAGCGTGTGATGATGCTATAAGTGGGCCATCAGGAAGGACCAGCTCAAATGCCTCTAGTATTGCCAGTACTAGCTCAGATAATAGAGAATTCTCCGTACCCTCAACATCAAATGCTGACAGACTGCTCGGATTAGATGAGAGTGGCAAGCGAACAAGCCCTAAGCCAATGGTATGATTTTTTTTGTTAACTGCAGAACCGCAGAATAATTATTATTATTTATATATATTATAATTATAAATATTTTATTTTATGTTTGTAACTCAGTTATGCTTACCAGGGGTATTGAACCAGTGGCAGAGATTAACTTCAAAAAGTAGCATGTAATTTATTGTATGTTCTATTTTAAATCCAATTAATTTTATCGTTGTAGAGTTACCAATACGATGATGCTGACGATGATTCCGATGACGATGTCAACAGCACATGGTGTACGTGCCTATCATCCCACGAGGTAAGTTTATCATCTAGATATGTCTAGAACATAGTTTCTCAAGCGGGGGGGTCCAGTTTGCTTTTAAAGGGGGTCACAGTCTGTTGAAAAATAATAAATACAAACTACATATAGGTACAAAATATTCGTTCGAAAATTCGAACCTGTGAAGGCTAATATACGTATAGCTGATAAAAATAGCGCGCTATGTACTTATTGTTATAATTTTATATTGACGGGGTCGCAAGACTTTACTTAACTTTTTGGCTTTTTCGTGGTTCGCGACATAAAAATGGTCTAGAAACTACTAGCCACTGATGAAATACTACAATCAATTACAAAAAAATATAGAACAACTTATGAAAGCCATGATAAATACCACGGCCCTCGGAACGGCCCACGGAAACAACTCCGGCATTGTGATTGGTCCAGCCTTACCGGAGGCCCAAGATGGGTTGGCGGTTTAAAGGACTGGGGACGCACTTGTAAACAATGTTGTGGGTGTCCAAGGGTGGCGGGTTTAACCATCTGGCGATCCGTTTGCTCGTTCTCTTATCCATTTCATAAAAAAGTACAAATGGCAGTCACATGTACAATTTTGTGCCACCCACTTGCACTGCGACCCCACAATTTATTTTCAATTCGCTTTCATTATAATACGTAATTCAATGACAACAAGCTAATAATGTCACTGGTTTGATAGGGATTATCATCGATGTGTAATGAAACGCGATAAAACCAGCATGATTGAAATTCTAACGGAGAATTTGATAAAATTGGTAAATCTATAGTTTCACATTTTTCGTTTTAATTTTTTATAGAGTCCTCCTAGCACGTTAGCATTTTTGTCTTATACTTGTCACAAGATAGATAAGTACTAAAATCTTGATAGAATTTGCAAATTTTACAATTTTTGTTAAAGTACATAATATTGAAAAGTATTTTTATAAAGATAAGTACTAGGAAAGCCAGGGGCACGTAACACGTTGCTTTTAACCAACCTTCAAATGGAGTAGGTTAAGGATTTATCGGGATATTTTTAATGATCACGTGGTTATCACAGGTTACGACTCCTACCTATCGGGATATTTTTAATAATCACGTGGCTAGCACAGGTTAGGACTCCTACCTATCGCGATATTTTTAATGATCACATGGCAATCACAGGTTAGTACTCCTACACACAGGAAAATTTACTTTAGCTACTTATTCGTTAGACTTTATAATATGGGCTCTTATGCTTATAAATTTAATAATGTTTTTCTGGACTTGTTACTAAGACTCCACTTTCCGTCCGTCTGTCTGTCACTAGGCTAACATTAACCGAGATAGCTAAAAAGTTAAAATTTCCAAGGATAAAGTATTTCTGTTGCCTCCATAGCAACAAATGCTGAAAACAGAATGAAATAACTGTATAAGTGGGGCTCCCATACAAACACGGTTTTTTGCCGTTTTGGACCCTTCATGCGCGGTTCGACCGCGGGTCGGACTTCTTCGTCTTGGCCGGTTTGAAGGATACCGTAATACACAAGGAACCCTTATAGTTTCGCTCTTTCCGTCCGTCTGTGTGTGTGTCTGTCCGCACTTCTAGCTTCTGTAATAATTATGAATATAAAATAATATTAATAATAATATCATAAAATAATAATAATTTTATATTTTAGGGGTGGCTCTCCTTACATGTGTTCATTTTAAAATGAAGTCAAGATTTCATACAATATGACGCTTTTGGTTAGGTTTTTCAAATCAAACTTATAATTAATATTTTTTCAGGACGACGATGATGATGAACCTGAACAAGATGATAGACAATGGGTGAGTTGAATAAGCATGAAATTCAATAATATAGGCTGGTTGACTGTTTTTTTTGTTGCATACCTGAATAGTAAATACTCTAAAATATGAGTAACATCTGTTTGTTAACAAATTGCCTGTACCTTTGAAAATATAATCAGCGACGACCTATGTGGCTCAGTGGTTGAGCGTGTTGGTGCTAAACCCGGGGGTCGCGGGTTCGAATCGCGCCGAAGGAACAAAAAGTTTTCCGTGTTCCTGGGTCATGGATGTGTATTAAATATGTCTATAACATAATAAAAATCTTAAATATGCGTATAAGATAAAAGTATTATATACACTGGCGGATACATTGACTGCATCATAGTGCAAGAACACATTCAATCAAATTTTATTACGAAATATGCGAACTTTTTACATTTATTGCTATTGGAAAATAAAGGCTGGTTTATAAACACAAAAACAAAATCAAATTTAAATATGGTACTGTCACAAAAGATATAAAATATTCTATAGAAGAAATCTTGTTAATTTACTAAAGATTAACTCGTTGTTACGTTAATGTTGTGATTGATGGTTATTTTTTTTTGTTTTCTTACATGTTGAATTATCGTTACTAATTGTTTAATTGCTCTAGTCTGTTTTCATTTTAAACACGTTTTTCTCTCACGAATATGGACGTATCGTCCGAAAAAGCCGCACAAATTGTTGCGCTAGTACAGCAAGGCCTAGACCAACGAACAATTGCTGCAGATTTAAATGTAAACCAGTTTCCCGAGTTTACAGAAAGTTTATGGAGACATGTTCATTCAAAAGAAGACGTGGAACCGGCAGAACTCGGGTGACAACGTCTCGTGACGACAGGTTTATTGTGACAACTTCCTTGGGAAATCGGTTTTTAACGTCTATAAACTGGGCTTCCGTATTTTTCACTGATGAGTGTAGGACTTGTTTGTACGGTGCTGATGGTCGCAGACTAGTCTACCGTAGACGAGGAGAGCGATATGCTCAAAATTGCATTGAGGAGGGGGTTCCATTTGGAGGCGGATCTTGTATGGTTTGGGGCGGCATATCGATGGATGCTCGAACTGAACTTGTGTTTATTTACGCAGACACACATGGCCGTGGTAACCGTGGTTTAACATCACATCGCTATAAACGGAGATATTGGACCCTCATGTGGTACCTTTAAGAGGATTTATAGGCGAAAACTTTATTCTGATGCAGGATAATGCTCGTCCGCACGCAGCGAGACAAGTTGAGCAATACTTTACTCAGGTTGAGATTCGTTCCATGGATTGTCCAGCACGTAGCCCGCTCCTCAATCCGATAGAACACGTGTGGGACAACCTAAAAAGAGCTGTATTTACAAGAAATCCAGTCCCAACAACGGTTGCGGAGCTCAGAGTTGCATTGTCACAAGAATGGGACAATACTCCACAAGATCTTTTAAAAACACTGATCAGGTCGATGCGAAACCGACTTGAATCAGTTATTAGGGCAAGAGGAGGTAAAACACCTTATTAAAAACAAAAAAAAACTTTTTCTTTTCTTAGTATTGTAAAATTTTCATAATAAAGCCGTTTTTGTTCTATTCACTATTTCATCCAAAAAGCTGCAAAAGGAGTAATTCGATTATTTTAGTGGGAAAAATTGACCTATACACACTTGGATTTTTTATCAGATAAGAACCAGTCTTAGCATTATCATTGAAATAAATCAAAATAGTATGCACATTCACTAATTACATTTCATTGAAAGTTATCTTGCATTATGATGCAGTTTATTTGTCCTCCAGTGTATATTTCCGTTGTCTGGTACCCGTAATTCAAGTTCTTCGAGAACTTACCACGGGGCCAGATTGACGTTGTGTGAAGCATCCATAGATATTATCATTATTATTAAAAATCAATATTTTCAAAGGTACTGCGATAACAAGAGTAGCAAGAATAAAATTTCTAATAGGTACCCCCGAAATTAATGCGTTCATACTTACTATAATTAGATAATATTTTTTCTATGATGTTTAATGTAAACTAATGACGTAGCCTGTAGGTTTTTCACTAATGTGCTAAGGCTAGGATGTTGTGTGTGATTGGTTAAATCTCGAACATTTGTATTACTGATCAGGCTATACCATAATACTACATAAATAAAATTATATAGCAGGTGTTACTCGGGTTATTATTACAAATATATTGACACCTAATTGATTAAATTCGGATCAGTAGTTAAGGCGGAACAAACATATTTACATACATAGACTGCCAAAATCATTACCCAGCCATTGGCTTCGCCGTAAACGGGTAAAAATGTAGTATGCAGAAGCCTAAATTTATTTTTACAGAGGAAGAGGCGTTACGAACCGCCGCCGCCGCAGTCGGGTAAGAAGTTCTGCGCTGAGGGCAGTGTTAGTGCGGGCACGGGCGATTGGAGCCACATGGCGGCCAGCTCACAGGGACCCCCGGAATTGAGGCAGTGGTTGAATAGGTAGGACTCTTGGATAAGTTACACTGGTTTTGGAAAATGTTCTAGAAGCTCGTGATGGAAACAGCGATAAGCGGTGGAAGAGAGATATGAGTTATTGTAGCTGCCACTGATTTTCTAGGCATACATATCGATTTTAAATTCAGATTTCGACAACGTTTCATAATGATCGTTTAAAATGGCGTAACAACGTACAACTTGCCATCGTAACAAAGGATATATACAGAATCGAATAATTTCAATCGTCTTTTTTGCAATGAGGATCAATCATGTTTTTTGTCGAGTATGCAGACTTATAGCATAAGTAATGAGAAGAGACGATAAAACTCCTCTACGAGCAAAAGTGTTTGTACTGTTGCGATCTTGTGGTCTTACATTTTTATTCGTACCAAAATCTATTTAAAAACCGGCCAAGTGCGAGTCGGACTCGCGCAAGAAGAATTCTGTACAGAACGACAAAAAAACATTTTTGTTTGTATGGCAACCCACTTCAATATTTATTTTATTCGCTTTTTAGTATTTGTTGTTATAGCGCAGCGGCAACAGAAATACATCGCCTATGAAAGTGCTTGGTCCGAAATTGACCAAAATCAACATAACCCAAAATAAAGGGTTGCTAATTTGTTAACGTTAAATCATATACAACCACGTTTTTAATGTCTTTCGGGAATCGACGTATTTCATACATCGTCTCATGTCTGTCATTCCTATACAAAAACTGCTTTTATTCTTGCTCATACCTTCTATACCCGGCGTTTTTTGTGTTTGCCCGTTTGGTCACATCAAATATGATTTAAAGTGAACCCATTGGCAACCATTTCATTGATGTTGATTCTGGGTTTTTTAATATGAATTTTGGACCAAGCCCTTTCAACTGCCTAGCTATCAAGGTTAAGGAGTAACAGCCTGGTTACAGACGGACAGACAGACGAACGGACAGCGAAGTCTCAGTAAGAGGGTCCCGTTTTTAATTTCCTTTTGGTTACGGAACCCTGAAAATTAATAAAATTAGATTTTATGGAGATTCTTCCAAAATCTCTAAATAAACAAGAAAGTTTTTACATTGCAGTTTTTACATTGTTCGTGTGTAATACGACCACAAGTGGCCCATCCATACAATCAAACTGGTATATAAACTGGTTTCGTCGAAAGCAAATCGTTTACGACGGTCGTAAACGATGTACTTGGTCGTATACGATATCGTAAACGACCTAGTATAAAACTCATAGTAGACTCATAGAGATAATTTTAGAACAGGTGATCTTACTTACTAGTCACTACTATTATAAATATGAAACTTTGTGAGGATAGATGTTTGTTACTCCTCCTCACAAACATTCACATTTATAATAGTAGGTAGTTATAGTAACTACTGAGTAAGTAAATTCACCTGTTCTAAACTTATCGCCTGAAAACTTTGCTGGCTCCTGTACTATAAGTTTTTGTACTAGATCATTTACGATATTATCGTATCATTACATACACTGGCGGACACATAAACTGCATCATAGTGCAAGATAACTTTCAATGAAATATAATTAATGAAAGTGCAAACTATTTTGATTTATTTCAATGATAATGCTAAGACTGGTTCTTAATCTGATAAAAAAAATCAATTCAAGTGTGTATAGGTCAACTTTTCTCACTAAAAGAATCGAATTACTACTCCTTTTGCAGCTTTTTGGAATGAAACAGTGAATAGAACAAAAACGGCTTTATTATAAAAATTTTACAAAACTAAGAAAATAAAAAGTTTTTTTTGTTTTTAATAAGGTGTATTACCTCCTCTTGCCCTAATAATTGATTCTAGTCGGTTTCGCATCAACCTGATCAGTGTTTTTAAGAGATCTTGCTGAGTATTGTCCCATTCTTGTGACAATGCAACTGAGCTCCGCAACCGTAGACTGGTTTACATTTAAATCTGCAGCAATTGTTCGTTGGTCTAGGCCTTGCTGCACTAGCGCAACAATTTGTGCGGCTTTTTCGGACGAGACGTCCATATTCGTGAGAGAAAAACGTGTTTAAAATGAAAACAGACTAGCAATTAAACAATTAGTAACGATAATTCAACATGTAACAAAACAAAAAAAAATAACCATCAATCACAACATTAACGTAACAACGAGTTAATCTTTAGTAAATTGACAAGATTTCTTCTATAGAATATGTTTATATGTGTGTAGAATATGTCTTTTGTTACAGTACCATATTTAAATTTGATTTTGTTTTTGTGTTTATGAACCAGCCTTTATTTTCCAATACCAATAAATGTAAAAAGTTCGCATATTTCGTAATAAAATTTGATTGAATGTGTTCTTGCACTATGATGCAGTTTATGTGTCCGCCAGTTTAGTATAAAACAAAGTCGCTTCCCGCTGTGTCTGTCTCTATGTATGTTTAGATTTTTATTAAAACTACGCAACTGATTTCGATGTGGGTTTTTTAGGGTTCCGTTATACACAAGGAATCTTATAGTTTCGCTCTTTCCGTCCGTCTGTATGTCTATCTGTCCGCGCTTCTAGCTTCTGTAATTATGAATATAAATCTATGAAATTTGGTGTAGTTATAGATTGTGTACATATCTCGGTATCATAAAATAATAATAATTTTATATTTTAGGGGTGGCTCTCTGGCTACATGTAAAATAGGGATGAAAAATATTTTATCATTCTTTGGCTTCAACTATTCCCACATTGGTGACCCTCGACAGAACACGCCTCCTTCTGGACATCATCATCATCCCGACCCCCACCCCTCCGCACCACGCAATCCAGACTCAGCCTCAACGCACCGCGGCCTCGTCGAATACTCATTTGCTTCAACGGACTCGGACCGGTCAGCACAGAGCACGAAGCACCTCTCCTGGTCAGCTCACGTAGCTACAACGATCGGTTACCAAGCAGAGCACACGAAGCACCTATCCTAATCAGCACACGTAGCTACAACGATCGGTTAGCACGCAGAGCACGAAGCACCTCTCCTGGTCAGCACGTTGCATCGGGCCCAGCACGGCAGCACAGTTCCGACTCACTGAAGAAATAATGGCTTATTTACGAAGCGATTTTAAGCAATTATCATATTTACGAAGTTATGAAGCGATTTTAAGCACTATAAAAACAGGAATCCTTATCCATTTAAGTACCTTAAACACATTGTGCGTTTAAAACAGATCAATATGGCCCTTTAGAGCATGTAATTTAAATGGATATTTTCGAAGACATTACAGATTTAATATATTTAATAATCCGTCGTCGCACGGATTCCAACAGATGACGTCATCGTAAACAATACAGAGGGAGCGCGCGTTTCTTAGTAGCCGTCCATAAAACCTGTAATCCAACAATTCTTGAATTCAAATCGGATTTTAATAATTTAAAAAATAAAACGCTCAGTAAATTATTACACATACGATGTATTTAGTAAAAAAATGATTTGCTATTATGTGATTGATCCTCATTATTTGTAGAGAAATTTTGGATCTATCTTATCGTTTGCTATAGCAAACGATAAGATAGATCCAAAATTTCTCGCATATATTAGCATGTATGCTAATATGAGAAGACAAACTCTCGTCACTAACCTATGTTAAGACATCAAAATTACTTTTTTAGTTTGGGATTTTTACAGGTTTCAAACTTGGTCCAACGGTGAGAAGTCGAATGCCATAGACGCTCTCATAAACTGTTGTCAAGCTACCCACGTGCGTCACATGATGAAAATCATCGAACCCCTATTGCAGCGGGATTTCATATCACTACTTCCAAAGGAGCTGGCGCTTACTGTATTAGGATATTTGCAACCTAAGGACTTGCTAAGAGCGGCGCAAACATGTCGTTATTGGAGGTAAATAAATTTATGTAATACCAACTTATGTCGCATTAAAGTTGCTCTTTTAAAATATGCACGTTCACGAAAAAATATAGTTACATTGGGATAATGTAGCATCCTATTGC
Organism: Phengaris alcon alcon; assembly: GCA_037179445.1. Classification (NCBI taxonomy): domain Eukaryota; kingdom Metazoa; phylum Arthropoda; class Insecta; order Lepidoptera; family Lycaenidae; genus Phengaris; species Phengaris alcon. The sequence continues at coordinate 463,888 of JAYRCH010000091.1, forward strand.
TAAAAAAAGTTTGAAAAACAATGCATTAATTCTTTGAGTCAATCAATACAATTCTTTCCTCTTTATAAAATACGACGCACAAAATAATGATAATTAAGTGCAATCTAAAATAAAAATAATTCATCCCAACAGATTTCAGTGTCTAACAAGCCATGTACTTAAAATAATTTTTGGAAAACAAAGGTTATGGTAACTTTGTAGTTGAAAAAAATACTATTGATTTACACAATATACTAAATTGTATTACTTCGTTTCAGGTTCCTAGCCGACGACAATTTACTATGGAAAGAGCAATGCAGGAGGATCGGTCTGACGAAATTAAAGAAGAAAATGCCTAGGACTCTACCTAGATGCGCTAGTCCATGGAAGGCGGCTTACATGCGTCAATCCCTAATAGAAGAAAATTGGCTACACAAACCCGTAGCTAACCCCATGGTCATGCGTGGTCATGATGACCACGTGATCACTTGTCTCCAGTTTTACGGTAATAGAATATTGAGCGGTAGCGATGATACCACATTGAAAGTCTGGTCGGCTGTCACTGGAAAGGTAAGTACATTATTTTTCCTAATAAATATGTTATTTCTTTAAAATATAATAAAAAGTAACAGTCACTGAAATAATGCGGTTCTGTACGTCGTTACTCATGATATCTTTGACTGTTTCCACAAGCAAAACGGAATAGATTTAATACAATATTTAAGAGGGTCTCCCATACAACAGACTTGATTTTTGTCGTTTTTTGATCGATATTTATAACGGCAATAGGTAAATACATGAATATAGAGTTGTATATCCTCTTTAAAAATAAATAGTGAAAATAAAATAAATATTTATCCCCTACAAAAAACTTGATGCTTTCGCTGGTTTTTCCTCGATATTAGTACGGAATATGGCATAGAATCCTTCGTGCAGTCCGACTCTCATTTGGCCGGTTTTCTGAACCATGATTCCTAATAAACATTAACGTTTTTAGTGTCTACGCACATTAGAGGGTCACTCCGGTGGGGTCTGGTCATCGCAGATGGTCGGTGATTTAGTAATCAGTGGTTCCACAGACCGCACTCTGCGTGTGTGGAACGCGAAGTCTGGAGCATGCCTCAAAGTGCTCACAGGACACACATCGACTGTTAGATGTATGCACCTACATCACAATAGGTATGATATTCACACCGGGTCTGATGGCATAATATATAGCCTGATCAGGAATATTAACAACATCGCCAAGTCGCGGAAAATTCTCGAAGATAAATTGATATGTCGCTAATGCCAAATCATTAATTTTTTTTTTAAAGTTATCCAATCGAAACCCAGTTTAAGGGAATTTTTGTAGTGTCTAACCTAACGTAACCTAACCTAACCTGCATTTTTATACTCCTGGTCAGACTACATAATGTTGTACATATAAGCAAAAAGTGTGACTTATTAACCATTGTACAAAATATTAAAAATAATAAACTTATAAAATATTGAAAAAAAAAATTGGGATATTTGTCTTCATGGCGTGCTCTTGCGATTGAAAAATTTATGTTAAATTCATGGGAAGAGAATAACTTAAAATATAAATCCATATACCAGGAAACCTTATTATATTGCCGACAACGACGCAGTTACCAGCTATTAGATAAGTCATAATAGATTTTAATATTCCAAAAATATTTATGTTGTCAAGCGGAAAATATAAATCAATACATAATATTCCTGACACAAGGAATGGCATTATCGTCGACAGACACTATTCATATTGGTGGCTATGTATTGATGAGTTGTAACAAGATCGAACTAAAGTATTTTATTACCTAGACAGAACCCCATGCCATGCGAACTTTTTTTTATCTTAGCAAATGATTTGCAATTTAGCATCATATTTATTTTATATCTGAATATGATCCTGAGTAATTAATCATTTGTTTGTATGCTTTAAAGTTTAAATCTAGATCTAATTTAATTTGTAAAATTATAATCACATGTCTCATTAAATTAAATAATGTAAGAAGGTCAATACCTATGCCGAAGATAATAATAATTATATTATTTATTTTACGTCTTATTGCAATAGATATCAATTTACTGTCTAACTGCTAAGCAAATTTATTTATAATAATTAATTATTAATAGTAGTACTATTAATTTGTTCTACTATCTATTATTCAAAATTTGTCTGTTCATAATAGTAAAATTGTTATAAAGAAAATATCATAAACAAATTGTCCAGCACTTAAGTGTTTCAATGTATTTGTGAGTATTTACTAACACGTTTCAAGCTCCGCGACATTCATAATTATATCATTACTCATACTTTTTTACATATTTTACCTTGTAGTTTTCCACAAATACTCTTGAAATACAACATGTCTCGAAAGCTCTATAAACTCATTACCCTCTCATTCCAGGGTGGTATCGGGATCTCGCGACGCGACGCTCAGGGTATGGTCCATACCAGACGGACGGTGTCTCAAAGTGCTAGTCGGTCACATGGCAGCAGTGAGATGTGTACAGTATGATGGCAAAGTTGTGGTGTCCGGTGCATATGACTTCTTTGTTAAAGTGTGGAATCCGGAGACTGGGGAGTGTCTTCATACATTGGCAGGACACACAAACAGGGTTTATAGCTTACAGGTAAGGGCTTCATCTTTAATGACATCAAAAGTACCCTGTCCACTATAAACCTAGCCAACTGGAATATACCACCATGGTATTATATCTTATACTTTAAAGGTGAAATTCTTGTACATATATATTTGTAATCGGAATCTCGGAAACGGCTTCAAAAATTTAAATGAAATTTAGTATACAGGAGGGTGAAAATCGATCTACCTGAAGGTAATTTTTTAATTTTTATGTAATTTTTCTTTCCTTGCGTAATAAGATATGAGTTATTTCGCTCTTTATCTGTCAAAGCGTGCGGCTAAGCTTCGTATGCGTTGTACTTTTTGCGTTGTTGGCAAATTGGTGTCCTAGGTCAGACTAATATAATTTTGGATTAAAAAAAAATCTATAAGCATTATCTGCACATTTTTGTCCGTAGGTACTACTAGAACTCCGAGCAAGATTCTTTATTGTAATATTTTATATATATGATATTGTAGGATAATTGGAAAACTAGGATATTTGCGAAATAATAAAGCCATTTATTCAATATAAAAGGTTACATTATGATTTGTAATTGTTGTGTTAGTTTAATGATTATACTTAGTGTTAGTAAGGTAATTTTTTTTACCTCCCACGCTTTCTGTCTGTGGCTAGGTTTTCCAGTTTGTCTCTGCTGTGGCTTTAATGTCGTCCTCCCATCGTTGTTTCGGGCGTCCGACCATCCTCTTTCCGAGCTTGGGCTTTTCCAGCTCGTACGTAGGATTGTCCATCGAATATCTCTGAACCTAGCAACATGTCCTGCCCATCGCCACTTCATTCTATACTGTGTTTGAGAGCATCTGCTAGTTTAGGTTTTTCTCTAATTTCTGTTTTTTTTTTTTTTTTGAATCCTTTTCAGCTTTAAGTTACTTCGTTCTGTGGCATGTTGTGTAACATTTATCTTGTTCTTAATTTTGTTTGTGTAGACCCAAATTTGGCAACCGTAGGTAAAGCTAGGTAGTATGCATGTATCCATAACTATTATCTTTACATTTGGGCTATACTTCCTTTGACAATTTTCTTTTGAGACCAGTATTTTTTCCAGGCAATACTTACTCTTCGATTAACTTCCTCTTCGCTGTTGTTTTTTCAGAGTGATACTAGTTTTGCAAGGTATATGAAACTAAATACAAGTTAATTTTAGAGTGAATACAAAATAAATTTGTCAGGTACTTGTACCTGAAGCTGTATGTCGTTTACCCTGGATATGCTTTGTTGTATCCGACTCTGTTTATTCTGGGTATGACGGGCTATTATAAATTAGAAGTATGCAGGGAGGTGGCTCTCAACACCTACTTATTTAAACTGTTGCTAGGCAAAGTGCACAATCCTGCCGTTCTCGAGGCTGTGATTGTGCTGTGTTCCGGATACCGCGCTACATGTTGTACAATATGTTATCAATTCATATTGACGTATTTTCATGTACACAGTGAAGTCACCTACCTAGAGTAATTTGAATTAATTTTTAATTAATTTGTAATTTTAAGTAATTTGAATTAATTAATTGAAATATAAGTTTCATTTATCTATTGTATTGGGTTACCTGTAATAATAGATATTTGTATGTTAATAAATAAATATAAAAAATATATATATTGTTTACTACATACTCGATCTGTTTTCCATCCACTGTTATAATGCTTTGAGTTTTGTTTGTTTTAGTAGCGTTCATTTCATGCCCTTATTTGTTGCTCTCTGAGTTAAGTTCGCTTAGCATTTGTTCTAGACTTTTTTCGCTGTTTCGGACAATAGTGCGATGTCGTCCGCGAATCGAAAGTATACTCTTTTTATTTGTATACCCTTATTTTTCCAATTTAGATTTAGAAACACTGTTTCAAGTACTGCTATGAATAATTTAGGGGATAAAGGATATCCCCGTTTCACGCCCTTTCCGATTTTGATTTACTTTCCTCTGTGTTCAAGCCGTACTTTACTTTTGCTGTTTGAGTATATGTCTTTAAGTATGTCTCGTGTACATAGCATAGCCTTAGTGCTGACCATATTGCGTTCTGAGAAATACTATCAAAAGTATAGACTTTTTCGAAGTCTACAAATGCTACGTAAATAGGTTGGTTTAGTTCAGTTTAGTAGTTATATATCTCTTTGTTCGGTAGTGTGGATGTGATCACAGGTCGAGAAGCCAGATCGGAAGTCTGCTTGTTCTGGCGGTTGTTTCAGTTCTATAAGGGGCGAATCTGCTTTGGAGTGTCGAAGTAAAGAATTTTATAGATGCTGGGTAACTAACTGTTTGACCGATAGTTGCCGATATCTAGCGGGTGCCCTTATACAGTAGAATTATGTCTGAAGTGCACCATAGGGATGTTACCTAGTGTGGAATAACTTTGAATACAGCTACATAATTATTTTAAATCCCTGGCATTTAATTCTTCCTTTCAAAAATTCTGTTTCCGTAAAACTAACTTCACACAATGTAATGATGATCTTCGTGAAATCGATTGGAAGAGTCATGCTTTATCTCTCGGCTGTCATGAAGTTGTACATCTTTTTTATGACACTCTTTACAGTTTAATATTTAGAAAAACATACACCCAAAACTAAGACGCGAGGTAATAAACACCCTGTTTAGTTCTCTCGAGGCCTTAAGAAACTTATAAGAACTAAAGATAATTAGTATCATAATAGATTTAAACAATTTAGAAATCTCCGGGACTATGATACCTTTACAATGTTGAGGTCTAGAGTTAATGATGTGATGGATGAATGTTTCAAAACATATGTCGAACGAGTTGAGAGTGATCTGACAGTAAATATTAAATCATTTTGGCGTTATACCAAAGTAGACCCATGTTATACCAAAGTAGACCCAAGAAAGACCCATGATATTCCCATTAGAATGTATTATAAAGATCAAACTGCCAACACTGGTGAGGATATTGTTAATTTATTTGCTAATTATTTCTCCTCTGTTTATTTTTAATTTATAATAATAACCAAATTTTAACTGTTCTCATTTATCAATATCTCACATTGAAATAAACCTATCCGGTGTTTTAGAAAGGTTGAAGGCTATTAATTTAACTAAAGGGCCTGCCCCTTTAGTTAAATTAATAGCCTGAATATGATAGATGGAATACCACCCATCTTTATACGATTCTGTGCTTCGACTTTGGCATTGCCTTTAACCTTAATTTACAACAAATCATTATATGAAGCTTGTTTTCCATCTTTGTGGAAAATAGCAAGGATTACACCTATCCAAAAGGATGGCGATAGAGAATTAGTATCAAATTATCGTCCCATTAGCATACTCAGTTGGTTTGCAAGAATTTTAGAAACTTTCGTTCATAAACAAATTTATAACCATTTTAGACATATTTGAAGTCCAAAACAGCATGGATTTGTGTCTAATAGTAGACCTATTTTATATATTATAATTAGACATATTTTACTGTTTACTGTTTTTTAAAAATTAATTAATATATTTTTTTTTAAATCTAAATTATAATTAAAATTATAAAGAATTTTAATGCAACTAATTAATAATATTACTTATGATGTAACCTTAACTTAATTTATTGACATATTTTTAGAATTTCATGAATCGTATTCACATATTTAATTATTTGTATTATGAATTTTATGTTACATTTTTATTTTCTATTTTGTATTTAAATTAAATTTTTTTGATACGTTGACTAATAAAATATGATGTCTTTATTCTATTGACATACATGATACATGACACTGACTGACATAAATATTAATAGTTATTATTATTTACCAAATTTTTTAAATGTATAAGTAATTGTAATTATCTGTACGTAAAATAATAAATTATTATAAACTAATATTACTACATTGAATTTATTTATTATTATTGAATTTTATGCAAAGTAATTCTAATTATGGTAAAATAGGCTGACTTATTTTAATATCTTAATTTTAATATTTAAATTGTATTTAGTAGGAGTAGTTGATGTTTTTTTTTAGTTTTGTAGACAGATTTTTTTTAAATCAAATGTTGTGTTATAGGACTGCAGTGTAAAATGTTTTTCCTTTATTGTTTCTTTTTAGTGTGTAATATCAGTCTACTCTGTTGTCTGTTACTATACCTAATAAATAAATAAATAACATTTTTTTACAAATTAAGTTTTAAAATTGGTGAATACAGAAACATAGGTATTTAGGTTGACGTTATGGAAAATTATAAGCAAATAAAAAATATTGCCCATCTCTTTCTCGCAAAACGATTTGTTACGTCACAAGCTGCTACCGCCATACATTTTTTAATGCAACTCGTGACGTCACAGGCTCTCATATTGCTCTCTTTCTTATTGTAAATTTAAATTCTTTGTATCTTCGTTACTTTTTAAGATAATATACGAAAATGGGCTAGATTGTTTATTAAAAAATAATTTTTAGGCAACATGCCTATTGTCTGGGCACTGTTTTTTTATTTAAAATCTTGTTGAAAAGGTAGGTTAAAACGATAATATGTGAACCTATTTTGAGTGCTTCCTTGCTGATATTGTCTGATGGGCATTTTTCAGTTTTTTGAGATGTTGCTTTATTTCGTTTGTATTAAATGGTGTTACTTCTGGCAATAAAATAGGTATTTTGTTTTGTTCGTTTCTGGTAAGTGATCGTCTTGTCTGTAATCAAACCCTTGTCATATTCAAAACCAAACAAAATCACGTAAAGAAGTCCTAGTATGTGCAACAGCTTACTATGGAGAACTGATATTTGCAAAAATCCTAGGATAATAATTGCAAAGAGCCGGATTATTTGTTTCTGAAATAAAATTTCGCCATCTTCCTAACAATTTTCAGGATCTTCGCAAAACAACCCGACTGTACTAGGATAATAGCGGAAAATCTCTGACGCTTTATATGTCGTGCGCGATAATTCTAAAGTCTATAGAACTACGAGGGCTGCACTAAAAGTATCGGGAATGGAATATTTCCACTGTTCCTGTCATATTAAAATCTTTTAATTTAAAACTCCTTGGTTTTAAAAATCGAATACCGTTTATTTATTTAAAAAAAGATTCTCGGTCTTGTCAAACTTGTTTAGTCGTTGAGAAAATGGAATTGACTCGAGAAAATTCTAGAGCGATGATTTATTACGACTTTCGAAGTGGTTTAACACAAAAACAGTGTGTTGACCGGATGATTTCTGCATTTGGTGATGAAGCCCCATCCAAAACCACAATTTATCGCTGGTTTGCTGAATTTCAACGTGGACGTGTCAAGCTCAGTGATGATCACCGTCAAGGTCGTCCAAAAACTGCAGTCACCCAAGAAAACGTTGATGCTGTGCGTAAGCTGATTGAGGAAGATCGACATGTGACATACCGCGAAATTCAGGCAACTTTAGACATTGGCATGAGTCAAATACAAATAATCTTGCATGAACAATTAGGTGTAAAAAAGTTGTTTTCCCGATGGATACCGCATTTGCTCTGTGAAGAGCAAAAAGCGGCTCGCGTTACTTGGTGCGTCAGAACTCTCGAAAGATTCCACGCAGGATCCTCAAATGCTGTATACAACATCGTATCAGGTGACGAATCCTGGATATACGCGTACGAACCCGAAACAAAAAACCAGTCACGAGTTTGGGTGTTCGAAAATGAGTTAAAGCCAACAAAAATTGTTCGTTCACGGAGTGTTGCAAAAAAAATGGTTGCCACGTTTGTCTCCAAAACCGGCCATGTTGCGACTATTCCTCTTGAGGGACAAAGAACGGTTAATGCAGAATGGTATGCTAACATTTGTTTGCCACAGGTCGTTTCTGAACTCCGTAAAGAGAACTGCAACCGCCGCATCATCCTCCATCACGACAATGCGAGTTCTCACACCGCGCACAGAACAAAAGAGTTTTTAGAGCCAGAAATCATAGAATTATTAGACCATCCGCCGTACAGCCCCGACCTAAGCCCTAATGATTTCAATACTTTCCCTAAAATAAAGAATAAATTGCGTGGTCAGAGATTTTCATCACCTGAAGAAGCTGTGGACGCCTACAAAACGGCCATTTTGGAGACCCCAACTTCCGAATGGAATGGTTGCTTCAATGATTGGTTCCATCGTATGGAAAAATGTGTCAAATTTCGCGGAGAATACTTCTAAAAGCAATAAATTCATTTTTAAATAGTAATGTTGTGTCACTTCCTTGATTCCCGAAAATTTCAGTGCCGCCCTCGTATAATCCTATAATCCTAGGATTTTGGCAAAGATCCTTATTTTCCAAATATCCTACAACATATTATACACCAAGAACTTTGTCCTAGGAGAACAATAGATTATTATAAACTTATAAGTTATATTATGCATTATGTTCTACAATCTTTTTAAAATAAATTTTACAGTTTGACGGTGTTCATGTGGTAAGCGGATCTCTGGACACGTCTATTCGCGTGTGGGACGTCGAGTCTGGTCAGTTGAAGCACACACTAACTGGCCACCAGTCACTCACGTCTGGTATGGAACTGCACTCGAATATCCTTGTGTCTGGCAATGCAGACTCCACTGTCAAAGTCTGGGACATCACCACAGGCCACTGTCTACATACTTTGTCTGGTAAGACATTAAATATAGTATAGATATTAAATACAATAATTAAAAGCGGGAGTCTTATGAGTCACCTCATCTTAACTTTTTTTTGTAAAATATGTTGTTATTTGTTTATCAGAAACCATTGACCCGCCCCGGCTTCACACGGGTGCAATGCATCTATTATATAAATAAACCTTCCTCTTGAATTACTCTATCTATTGCTATAAACTGCACTAAAATCCGTTAAGTAGTTTTAAAAGATCTAAGCGAACAGGAAAAGAAGCAACTTCATTTTATACTATCTTAGTAACTAGATGATGCCCGTGACTTAGTGCGCGCAAAAGAAAATCCCGCAGGAGCCGTATATTTTTCAGCTATGAAAAGAAGCCTATGTCCTTCCTTGTAGTCTACTCTATTTCTGTGCCTAATTTCGTCAAAATCGGCTCGGTAGTTTCGGACCCTATTCAATGCACAGAAACAAACAAACATACAAACCAATCTATCCTCTTTATTATATTATACTATAGATAAAAATTCATGAGTATTTGTAAAATTCTAATGTTCAATATTGAATCGTATCAATTTCTTAAAAGGAATAGTCTTGATAGTAGCTATAAACTTTCAGGTGCCTACAAACATCAATCGGCTGTAACGTGCCTACAATCGAGCAACCGTTTTGTGATCACTTCCTCCGATGATGGAACTGTGAAACTATGGGATGTCCGGACGGGGGCTTTCATTAGGAACCTTGTGGAGCTAGGCTCGGGTGGCTCAGGCGGGGTCGTGTGGCGTATACGTGCCTCTGCCACGAAATTAATATGTGCAGTCGGTTCCCGTAATGGTACTGAAGAGACCAAGCTGCTAGTCCTCGACTTTGATATCCCGGGCGCGTGTAGGCGGTGCAACGAATAACATCGACTAAACCGACGCTTGCTGCGTCGCTACGCCAATCTTTACGCGCCTTGGAACTTTTGAACGTATGTATGTTAAGCTTGAGTAAATTTTATTCAAGAAGTAACTTTGAAATTTTATATATTACATTTGAAATTTATCACTTGAATATCGTTTACATTTTAGGCCCTTAATCTAAGGTTCGTTGTAAATATTGTGATTGGTCAATACAGTGAAAGACAGTAAGTGAGGCCAGCATCAGTTTTGTTGTTGAAAATCGAGCGTGTGTGATTTGTTCTCTTACTAATTTATACGCTTTTACTGTGTCAATTTACATTCATATTGTTATTTTATAATGGTTATTTAAATGATTTCGTGTTTAATGTAAGTTTCTTTGTATGAATAATTAATATAATTTGAACAATTTTAAATATTATTGACATATTAAATTGCAACCCCCTTGTTCATAACAATATTTACACAATGGATATAATATGCTATTAAATGTTGCTGATTTTCTCCGTCAAGCTAATTTTCAGCGTTAAGACAAAGACAGCAACATTGAATAGCTAATCAGTTGTGTAAATATTTTTATTAATAAGGGGGCAATTGTAAAACTGCGAACCTAAAGTGGCCTAATGAATGAAACCTATGATGTTGTCATTTACCAGCTATGACTACAGATTACTAGATAGATTTTGTTATTTAAAATTTCTCATTCAACCATTGTTACCAATTTTACTATCTGACAGTTAAAGTTATTATCAACACCACAGAATATTTTTAAATGACTGAAAGAAATAAATTTCGTTAATCTTCATTTAATGACATATGCTGATATATAATATAGATATAGATGTTAGTTAAGCATATTTACCACAAACATACCACAAATCGTACATTAGATTAGTATCACTCACAATATCACGTATCAATATGATATCATTTTATATTGCTACTATTTGACAGAAAAACATATAGAACAGACCACCCCTGTTCTATGAATCTCAAAATTGAAAAAAAAAGCGCTTCAAGAGTTTTGAACTATCAATTAGAGAAAAGTATAGTAGTTACGTAGTTCTCCGCACATAATAGTATTAGGGCTTCCAAGCTTATGTAATGTATATGCAATAGTCAAAATCACTTTGGCTTTATTCAAACTAGATATCGCTTTATGCTGTAGCTTAATATCCCTTCACATATAATACAGCCAATGAAAGAATGCGATCCTAGCGTCCGTCACTTAGTGTAAAGAGAGAAAACTGGATAAGTACGAGTTGGACTAACGCACGTAGGGTTCCGTACAAAACGGCAAAAAATTACGTATTGTATAGGAGCAGTCCAATATTTATTTTATTCTGTTTTTAGTATTTGTTGTTTATAGCGGCAACAGAAGTACATCATACCGTCTAGCTGTTCACAAGCTAGTCTAGCTAGCGGTTCACAAGATACAGCCTGGTGACAGACGGACGGACAGTGAAGTCCCAGTAATAAAGTCCCGTTTTTACCCTTTGGGTACGGAACCTTAAAAAAGAGGAACATATACTTTAAAAGATGCATTGTTCTAATACAACCAAGACTTGTCAGGAATGAAAATGCATGACTTAATCGCAAAACAAACTTTTTATCATCAGAGATTGGCAAATGTTTGTTTATAATAATGACAATGAAAATAAGGTAATAGTTTCTTGTGGTTATAGTTTTACTTATCATGTTTACATTAATGTTTACAATTAACAGCGAATTAAAATTATTTTAGGACCATAAAATATATCTTGTTTTATATTCACTCAGTGTGTTTTTATATTTATATATTCATCATTTTGTACACAAATTATTCAGTGTCTTATATTAAAGGTCTGAATTTCACATTATATAATAGAAATATAATATAACACATAATCATTATAGTATAAGCATAATTATTCTCCTCTTCAGGAGTCAGCTCTATATCCACATAGTACTAAATATAGTTATAACAAAAATATTAATCAGCATATGTCATTTTCTCAAATTGTAATGTCATAAACTTAGCTAAAATTGTGTTGGTAGTTGTCTCTTTCGTACAAAAATATTTGTAGAAGACACTTTTTGCCTGGCCAGAATGTTATACCTGGTCATAACATTGAGGTTTAATTGTTGCTGGAAAAAAAAGAAGGGCACTCAGTGCAGGTTTTTTTTAACCTATATTCAGGCTTTACAATATTATTTCTAAGAAAATGCTGGTTGTTGCTGTTAGACGTGAATATTTTGGACTTGTTATACACAATACATGTGCCATATTATGTCCATAAGTCTATTCATTGTTACTTGCAATTGCAACCTGATTTCTCTGATTGCTATTATAAAAAGATAAAAATTATTTTACCTCATCTCTCATTCATTAAATTATTAAACTTGAAAGACATTGAGAAATATCTATCAACACACATATTAAAATCTGTAATAAATTTTTTAATTTAAAAATACCGATTAAGGTACACTGCCGCATTTAGACAATAAAGGTTCTAGGCATATATCAACTTGGAAATGTGTTGGCACCGTGCTCAGTCGCCGTCAAACAAGTGTCAACCTAAATTAGAAACCTTGATTGGCTGAAACCGCTTGCTGGTGGCTTGAACAAGGGTCTTAACCCTTGTTCAGTATTGTCCGGAATCGCCCCGGCCGGAGAAAATTTAGAGCGCTGAAAATTTAACTATGGGCTACTAAAATAGAGTTGAAAGTCAACCACATGGTAACACAATGCAGCCAATAAGTTGGTAATATTTTTTGTTTTTGAAATTGTTTATTGTAAGTCGCTAGACTTTATATAGTTATGTTTTAACTTCATAACTGGAATAATTGTTAATTACATAAAAGATTTATGTTTTGTATTTTTAAATGTGTACTGAAGGACTTGCATCCATTGTCATGAATAAATAAATAAATAACATATATAGGTATTAAAAATTCGACGGTCGTGTGTTAAATTTTCAAATTTATTGTTTATTATTAGCTCAATGTTACATTTTCTGCGCTCTGAATTTTCTCCGGCTGGAGAAATTTCGGATAATGTAGTCCCAACCTAAGGGCGTTTGTGCACTACACTGAATTTATAACGCTCTTATTATTATATGCATATGGCGTTATAACCGAAAAATCGGACTACCGTACGGTCAAGTTCCGTATAGTGCACAAATGCCCTTAGAGACGCCACCAGATACTCAGTAAGGCCGGTGTAATGTTGGTGGCGACACCAGCGAACATCACATGACTCCACTTACATTTTGATGTCACTACTGGTTGAGTTATATACAAAGAAATCCGTTTTGAGATGATAAGTGTGCTACCTTTAATGTACTTATAATGCCAATGGTGGTATTTTCAATAATTAAAAATTTTTTTGATAATTTTATATAAGATTCCTGATATTCTAAACACTAAAATACTAAACAATTATATGCCCCTTATATAATATACCTCGACCAAAAATCACAATGTTTATTTTACAAAAAAAATATATAAAACCTCAGACCAAATAAAAAAGTGGAGACATAGCTTTTTCAAACAAAAACTGAGATAGTTTTTTTTATTTACGTAGTGCGCGATTGCATACGTCCTACATAATACATAAAAAATCACATACGGTGATAGCTTGCCTTACATAGGCGTAGTTCCGTAACGTTAACAGCCTCCGTGGTCCAATGGATATCGACTCGGAGGTCGTGGGTTCGATTCCCACATTGGAACAACAAAAAATATTTTTTCAAAGTTTGGTTAGGACAATGCAGGCTGATCACCTGCTTGTCTGACAAGAAAGATATGTGTCAGATGAGCATGTAAAAAGTCGGACCTGCGCCTGATCTCTCGGCAGTCGTGTCGGTCTGTCCCTCCCACTGGGTTTCGAGAGTAAAGGAAGAGAGATCGCTCTTGTGTACTGTGCACACACTTGGGCACTATAAAATAACTCGTGCGTAGCTGGCCTGGTTTCAATAAAACCGGCCACCGTCACCGAAATTAGTGTGGGGGCGAGGCGTAATTTAGATCGGCCTCACTGTGTCGTTCGCAGAACTATACTCACTTATTTATTTGGTCTAAGTATAAATAAAACTACTTGGTCTATTTGGTCTAAGTATAAAAAATAAGTAAAAAAAGCTAATAAGGTATATTTTTAATTTTCTATTCTAATCTTTGATACAAATTGAAAATATTTGTTGTATGATTAGTTATTTTATGTTCCTGAGTTGTTTAATTCGTATTTATTTTGTTCATTATGTTTCGTTTATGTTATAATCTGATCTGTATGTTGCCGGGAAAAATATTGTGAATTGTCAAGGAAAACTCACTATTTAATTATACCTAACAATATTAGTGACAAAAAACGAAAATCGTTTAGTACCAGATTAACTTTTTATATAAGTGGAATTGTATATTTGAATCAATATTCAAAGACTGCTTTTAGTCGTGTTGCATTGATGTTTATAATATTTGTGATTTGAAAACGTTAATCAGTTTTGATTTGTTTTCACATTGTGTTGTTACCTATAACTATTGTGCTCGATTCGGTAAACTCCTAGTAAACAGTAATAAAAATAATATTTAATACAGTTACATATTTCACACAAATAACCCAAAGTCGTTATATGTAATGTTCTGATATTTATAACGCACTGTTCTTTTTTGTTCTTTAAATATACTTTTTTGATCATAATATTTCAAATTAGTATATTAGTATAAACATGCGCATGTTATGCTCAAGCATACATCAATTTAATGTTATTTTATGTTTTAAAACAATCACAAAGCTATTATGATATTTATCGATAGTAGATCGATTCCTACTTTGTTATTTCAATTTTCAATATTACTAATGTATGTTTTGTATTTTATTATTTTAACTATAATTTAGTAATCAATGGCCAGATATTGTCTGACGATGTAGTCAGAGTTATTTAGGGTATTAACATAATAATTTCACTACAGAATTAAGATTAAAATCGAGCTATGTATTGTAAGTGCGTATCCAGATAATGCTATTTACGTGGGACACTATCAACAAGCAAGAATGTGTGCTTCTGGGTTTCTCTCGATTGCAACGTAAAAGTTGTGTCATCTGGACACGCACTGTGTCTTTGTAATACACAAACGTCATATGTTTAGTTGACAAGAGATTTCTAACACGGGTTCAATGTAGGCATAATCTGTAGATATTGTAATTTTATGCTTGTCTGATCTATGACTCGTGTGTTTATGTGTACATATAATTTGTCAGTTGATGTACATACAGTCTATAATGCGACCTCGGTAACATCGCTTTAGAATCCACGTATGGCTTACGTCCTTTATGGCTGATAAAATAATTAAATGAAGACTGAAGTATTAGGTATAGTGTATTGTTAGTATTTAAATGTCGCCAGTGGAAAGGTGAAACGTCAAGTGTAAAAAGCCAAGGTGGCGCTTTGGCTTTCGTCTTTCCACTGGTGGTGGTAAGTTAAAGAGGTAAGTCACCCCATGATTGGCACAACAAAAAAAAATCCACAGATAACGTGTCAATGAATAAAGTGTCAGTGATTGGGTGGTTTACCCTTGTACTTTGTACAACCCCACCATCACATGTCTACGTTTCTTTACTTCGTGTTCGATAATTTTCTTTAATTTTTTTTTTACTCTTAAATCTCATTTTATTAATTAGTTGGTAAGGTGCGTCACTTCGAGTCGTCAGCGTAAGAGTGACCTACCAAATTACATCACTATTTTTTACTCATAATAATAAGTATAATAATAATCGAAGTGTTTTTTTTTACTATTACTTTTAATAATTATGGAATTTTTGCTAATTAGGTGACTCTTGCGCTCGCTGCGTCGACAATATTTAGTTTTAATTTAGTTGGTAGGATCATCAAGGGTTTGAGAGCGTTCGCACCTTTGAAAATGTTTCGTTATGTGTGGCATAATCCGAAATAGACAAACAGACGCTTGAACACAAGTGTTTTATGTCTATAAATCTGTACAAAACGGGGTGGTGTAGTTCCATTTTCATTCTATTGATTTTATTTTATTTGAATTGGTATGTTTTTAATTTTAAGTGTTTTATAATTCAATTAAGTAAATTATTTTTATTATTTGCATGCTACTACTACCGCCCCTCCCAGAGTCGGTTATAGAATCATGGTTTAGACCAACTTTTTCATGTCACCGGTATGATTTTTTTGTAATGTCATTTTTCATTTATTTTATCTTAATTTTGTTTCGCATTGTAATATGATCTTTTGAGTAAATTCAGTTGATTTAAATCTATGTTTAGTTTTTATTATGCTTCACGATGGTAGGCAAAATATGTATGACAAATTTAATCAAGAACTGTAAATTCTCTTTAAAAACTAACATTTTTATCTTTTGAAGGAGTACTGTTTTTTTTTCATATTATCTTTTAAACAGTCAATAATATAACATTTCTGCTTGACACTTCAATTCACAAACATACATTTGCTAAAAGAAAAGATAGTACTGCTACTGGTACTAGCGTCTATGCCATGAATGTAGCATGAATGTAATATGCATAAAACATTTTTTTTTTTAAATTTGAGTAAATGGCATATTGTCTCTGTCTTTTTTCTAATCTTTATTTTCGACTCGGCTACATATACACAGAAGCCAATACTATAATTATATTATCAATATAGTTTTAGATATAAGGAGAACAACAATTGGAATAAACAGCAAGACAGATTGATCAGATAATTATATAACGAAAAACCTAATTCACGCAAAAAAACTGAACGCTGTAACATCTGGAATACCTTTACTTATAGATGAGCGTGATAAAATTTCTTTTTAATCAAATCTTTATGGCTATTTCGAGTAGGTACTTAAAGTAGAATTATTATTACACAACAATAGTTCCTAATGAGAAAATCAAAAAAGTGAGTCCAATGAGGGTGTTTGATATTTTTTCTGCCACTGGGGGGCAGACCCAACGCACACAAAGCGTCATCTGGTGGCGTAAGTGGTATCAAAAACGGTATTTTTTCTTGTGTGAAAAAGCGGTCGGATGTCACGAATTTAAAAACCCTCATATCTGGCGAAATTGTCAACTAGGTACCTACATACTATAAAAGTTTCGTAATAATTCTATGACTAGTTTTAGCCATTGATCGCATAATAACAGCTACTTATATGAGACTTGGATTTATGGAAAACTTCGTGATCAAGTTACGGGCCGTATACAAAATTCACATTATTCTGTGATTAAATAATCTAAAAAGTGAGTGTGTTTTCTTTCACCAAGTCAACAGAAGCTGTGCCATTCTAGAGGTAAGGATAAGTAGCTTCGTAAACAGCAAGTTGCATGACCGACGTAGAAACGCGTCTTGAAAAGAAGAGACATACTGATAGATTGCGTGGCCAAAGTGATAGCTTATTTCCGTAGAAAGAATTCGAAAATTGTACCTACTAAGTAGAAAGATAATATAAAAACTTCAATTTTTGCACTGCCTTTTTGCCACTAATAACCATAATATTTAAATTGATTTATGAAGTGCCCATTGCCAAGTTTCTAATAGTAATAATAATATTAAAAAAAGGAAATAATCGGCACGTAGTCAAATTTTAATGAGTGGGTAACCAGGTAGTTAAGTATATGGCCTATCTCGAATTGGACTTGGTTTCTACGATACTTATCTTAAAACTTTCGGCGAATGAAAATGAAAAAAAAAACTAGTTTTTCCGACTTGTTTTTTTTATTTATTGTTTTTTGTAGGTTATTATAATAGGTCTTTACCTATGAAATTTCCGTTCTGCAGTACTGGCAATTTCAAATAAAAATAATTTTTGTTTGGCTAAGAATTCTAATTTAAAATTAATTTTATTTTAAAGACATGGAAAACTTTTTCCAAAAGATTATTGATTAGTGTTACATTTTCATCGCATTTCAATCTTTTTTGTCATCATGGATACGTTAAAAATTCGAGTAATTATGGAATATGAGTACCGTCGTGGCAGCAACGCGGCACAAGCGGCACGCAACATCAACGACGTTTACAGAGCTAACACTACAAACCAACGCACCACCTGTTATTGGTTTGCTCGCTTCCGTTCTGGAAATTTCGACCTTAAAAATGAACCTCGCGGTCGTCAGAAGACTTTGGTCGACAATGACGAATTAAAGGCGATTGTGGAAGCTGATGATACACAATCTACGGCTGAATTAGCAGCAGCTTTCGACGTTAGCGTCAAAATAATATTGGTCCATTTGCGTCAAATTGGCAACGTAAAAAAGCTTGACAAATGGGTGCCCCACGAACTCAATGATCGCCAGCGCGAAGTCGCATCGAGACGTGCCTTGCACTGCTCAACAGACACACAAATGAAGAAATTTTGAACCGCATTGTTACCTGCGATGAAAAATGGATTCTGTTTGATAATCGCAAGAACTCAGCAAGTTGGTTGGATCCTGGTTCAGCACCTAAACAATGCCCTAAGCGAAAACTTACCCCTAGAAAAGCGATGGTCACTGTTTGGTGGTCTAGCGCCGGTTTGATTCATCACAGCTTCTTACCAAACGGGGTGAACATTACTGCAGATGTGTACTGTGAAGAACTGAACACAATGATGGAGAAGCTGGCACATCTCCAACCAGCATTGGTCAATTGCTCGTCTCCGCTGCTCCTGCACGACAACGCGCGACCTCATACTGTACAGCAGACGGTCTCCAAGTTGCAAGAACTGGGGTTGGAAGCTCCGTCATCCGCCCTACTCACCATACCTTGCGCCTACAGACTACTACTTTTTCCAGAATTTGGAGAACTTCTTGGCGGTAAAAACATTCAATAACCGAGAGGCAGTACAAAATGCGTTTGAAGAATTTGTTGCCTCCCGTCTAGCTGATTTATTTAAGAAGGGCATCAATAAACTGCTACTGGTATGAGTATTTCATTACAGCGTTTTTCTTTAATAGGCTAATAGCAGAACCAGAGTCGACTAGGAGAGCTAAGGAAATGTCAGAGACTTGAGTATAAAGTAATACATGCGGCAGTGTTTTATTTGTATGGTTAGTATTAATCTCATATATTTCTAAGGGATCGGCTTCACTTATTTCGGGTTTAGTAGTTTCGGAATTTTTTGAAGATCCATCGGATTTGGTAATAAAGCACTTAGTAGATCTAGAATTTTCAACTCTGAGAGAGAACTGATTGACTGATTCACTAACACCCTGTTTACTGTTTTGGAGTTCGGTTAGGAGATGTGTATAATGCTTTCTTTCTCCAAATTGTGTTTTTAAAAACTCTTCTAATTGGTTCCAGTCATCGAAAACTTTAATATTAGCGGCGGACTCTGCGCGACCTTCTAGCCGACTTAATATATATTTAAAAATGATTTTCTTTTGTTCAGCGTTAGCTAATCCTAGTGCATTGTTGCAATTACTTAAGAAATAATTTAATTTATCTCTACTCCCATCAAACTTTCCGATAAATTTAATTAAAATATTTAATTCTACAGCTGGCATTACTGGAAGATTAATAGGCTCAGCTGGTTTAATGGTTTACTGGTTCCTGGTGCCAACATTAACGTTAGACGAGGAGGATTACAGTACAGTAATATTACTATAATAATATGCCTAAATAAATCTAACGGTTGCAAATAATAATTTTACCTAATATAAAATAAAGTTTGGAAAACAGAAACTTTTAATGTTTGAGAAACAGTGACTAAAGACTTACAGTGAACTAGCGATCACGGAGATGAAGATAAGAAGCATGACGGACGTAGACTCAGCGACTCGGTGAAACACCGATGTAGTGTATATAATTATAATCTCTCACGATATAGCACGTCTAACATCCGATTTCGAATGGGTTATTCGGAATGCCTTGTATATTATTTTCTGAATATTTAGATTTATTATGTTTTGACAATGGTAATGAATTTATCCACATAGCTGGCTGATGACTGCGACACAGGATTCTGTGAGGACTGCAACAGGATATGGCGTTTTTGGCATCATACAATAATAATAATTTTACATTTTAGGGGTGGCTCTCCATACATGTGTGAAGTGGGGATGAATTTTTTTTTCATTTTACCCCAACGTATGGGGTAACGTTGAATAGGTCTTTTAAAATAACTTTTATAAAAACTATTTTCGAGTAGATAATTAGCCTCCAAAGTGGTTTATAAGCTAATCCCAACGATTTCTAAACTATGAGACTTAAAAAATTGTCATTTTTCGTGCTGATAGATTATGCTAAATACTCAAATGGGAAAATTATTTTGACCGAAATCG
The DNA here is from genome assembly GCA_037179445.1 of Phengaris alcon alcon. Taxonomy (NCBI): domain Eukaryota; kingdom Metazoa; phylum Arthropoda; class Insecta; order Lepidoptera; family Lycaenidae; genus Phengaris; species Phengaris alcon. The sequence goes on from JAYRCH010000091.1 coordinate 484,186, forward strand.
GACATTAGCTTTTGAAGTAATTTGAAAAAAAAACCTATTACGCGTTTATAGTTACGGAGCCCTCCTTAGACATCATAGTATTATACATAGTGTATACATAGTATTGACATGCTCTTAGTTAGGTTATTATAACTGACTACGTAGGCTCTCTAGTGAACAAACAATAATAGCGAAGATCTTAGCCTGAAACACGGTTGCAAAATCTCCCAAACAAGCATATCTGCCTGTAGGTGGCATGCCCCCGTAGAATCCAGCGCCCGCCCGGTTGTCTTTCCTGTATCCGTCCGTGAACCAAATTATGTCATTGGGGTGAACATTAATTGGGACCTTTCTCTCCCAGTCCTCCGTAGAAGTTATGAAAACCTGGTATAGCATCTAAAAGCCTTGCACCTTGATCATGGCGTCAGATGGCATGGCCATGACAAGTGTCTCAAGAAGTGACTATTGCAGGCTGCAGCTGTCTAAGTAGGGTGGAAGCCCATTTTGTCCTACCTGCCGTCCTGACCCTGAGAACCGCCTTCTTAGCCTACAAATGAACAAGCAGAGGAAGTAGTAGAGTCAGGTCAGGGCTTCAAGTGAAGCGGTGGGTGCCGGCGAGAGCGCACCCGAGATTATCAGACACTCCAGTCTCTGTACACACTAGATTACAGTGGACTACTAGATTAGGTATTACACTAGATTGTAAATAATAGTGGGGTCCTCATATTGCTATCCTAGCAAATAGACTCAGCTGCAGCATATGCAGTCAGAAAAATTAGAGAAATTTCAGATGACGAAACTGCACGCCTAATCTATTTGTATTATCTACTTTCATGGTAGAATGTCGTATGGCATACTTTTATGGGGAAATGCTGCCGATATAAATTCAATATATTTTGTCCCCTAGTGAATCTCTAAGAGAAAAATTTAAAGAAGGAACATAGGTAGGTACCCTACCTACCTATCTACTGACCGTCGCTTCTCAGTATATTTTAGATAATTTGTTATACGTTAAAAAAAACTTAAGAAATTTCAAGAAGAAAAGTGATAAGACTTAGCAAAGTAAGTAAATCTTTTAAGGGCCAATGTATACGCCTATACAATAGGATCCCAGAAAACGTTCAAAACCTTTCTATTAATAAATTACAAAAAGTAGTCAAAAAACATTTGTGTGCTAAAGCTTATTATAAAGTAAATGATTTTGTTAACGATTGCACGCCTTGGGAATAAGATGCACCACTGCAAGGCTGTCTCTTATGTACTTCTGTACTTTTGACTTTTATTATATTTAACATAGATTTAAGTTGACAATGTAAAACATATATTTCTTTTAAAAGAAAAAAATATCATCTTTTTGCTAAAAGATCATCAACTATCATGAGCTTAACGCTGACCTGAGAAGAACCAAGAACGCCGAGAAGAACCAGTTCTTTTAGCAGCAAATTCACTGCCAGAGACCACTCGAGCGGCGACAGTACCCCTCCCTGTGGGCATCCTTGGGTCAGCCTGCTCCTGAGCGTCAAGCTCATAAGCTTGTATCATAATAGTTGATGACGCTACTCTGTTGTTAAGCGTGGCTTTGATCCACTCTATAGTATGTAGTTGGATCTATATTTCTCGTTTTTTTTTGTTTGAAAGCAGCCCGTGATCAAGATGGTTCTTAGCTATAATTCATCATCATCAGCTCGCTTACTACTTGACAATGACGGGGGTTACTTACCTATTTTTTTTAATTTGACTCAGTAACTGTAAGGACGTACGCAGTAGCACAGCGGTTTTCATTCGCGCGGAATACATTAAATAGCGTACAATTTGTATCAAATCATGGATTTATGATTTGAACAAAGGTATACCCTGGATTCAAAAGCACTGAAGAGAACTCCTCAGACTTTAAAGATACGCGTTTGGAAATTTTGGCATTGTTTAAAGAACTGCAAGCATATGCTTGCCACTTATATAACTTACAGTAATCATCATCATGATCATAATCAAAAACAAAAAATTAAACCGACTTCCAAAGTAAAAATGCACATAAAAATATGAAATAACACTTAGTTTCTAAATAATTCCTCTTTTAAATTTGGCTAAAATTTTAACAATTTCTCTACTCAATATTCATAATTTTGAAGTCGGAATCTGTAGGTTTCTGGATTTCCAACTCTTCATCAACTTCCAGCAGAGGTATCGTGTGTTACGTGGGTTTAAAAATATTGCAATAAAAATTTTAAAAAATACCTGATAACAAAGTGTAAATAGTAAACAAATAATATTTATTGGCTTTTATCATAGATAAATCATTGGTCTCGCTGGGCTCTCCCAGCGAGTCCAATGATAAGTCTATGGCATAACACGTAAGCTGTAAGAAGTAGGTAACATTTTTATACCTATGTGATCGTTGTCATTACCAAGTATTTAAATTCGTTCGTTATCTCAAATAAATAAAAATTATTATATAAAAATTATAGTTTAAAAAACTAAAAAAACACGCTTTTATAGAAAATCTAACTAAAAAATAAAAAATAAAATTTAATAAATTTGGATTAAGAATAGTGTAAATGAAACATAAATGTTAATTATTGTAAAAAAGCGTGGGGTGCAGTGTGTTCACCTGTACGTTTGTTTGTATGTAACCGACTCCAGTGGATTTGATTTTGATCCACTTAAAACGGTCAGATTTCGTTTAAAGTGATTTTTAAGATATTATCAAAGTGAAGATCATTCTCATATCTACCAATAAAATGTTTATAACATGCACCCCACGCTTTTTTACAATAATAAACATTTATTTTTCATTTACACTATTCTTAATCCAAATTTATAAAATTTTATTTTTTATTTTTTAGTTAGATTTTCTATAAAAGCGTGTTTTTTTAGTTTTTTTAAACTATAATTTATTTTTTGCTTTTTAGTACGATTTGCCAAAGAGTAAGCCTGGAACTGCACGCATGCGTAGTTCGCGCACTAGTTCTATCTCTCTTACTCTCATGCAAAGGATGCGGAAAGAAATTGATGAATCCTGGTGAATTTAATCAAGATAATCGGATATTTTAATCGAATTATTGCATTGTCATCGGTCTTTGACAGGTGTGCAAAGTTTGAATTAAATCTGATCGTTCAAAGTAGGACAAAATCGAGCCCAAAGGAGTCGGTAACAAACAAGCAAGCAAGCAAACGTACAGGTGAAACTAATAAAAGCGTTATAAAAATACAACCGAACGTAACGTAACGCCTCCTTTTTTGGAAGTCAGTTAAAAATAATGCAAATTCAGTTTAAGTTTTCAGTAGGTACCTACCTAGGTACTTTTGAGATGTTAACTTCTGACTTCACATACAGCTACGCTCTACGCTTCGATTAGTTAAACTTAAAATACAATTATATATATTTTTTTATGACAGTTTATTGTGTCCGGGGATTTTAATAATGTCTTTGAGTTGCCCCGAGGTGAAGTCTCGTTCGAGGTGAACAGTGAGACCCGCCATTTGTGTCTACCATACTTACATGATACATCTATTACTCTATACAAAGAAATAAAATTGAAGTGTCTGTTTGTAATTTACAATTATTAGCTTTTCACTTTATGCATATGAAAATATAAGGTTTGGTAAAATCTATTACGGATATTATGGGTATACTCGTATGATCTACTGCTTATTATAAAGACGCTTAGGCAAAAAAATATTGTATACTAAATTACTCAAAGTAAGACTCTCCACTCAACACAAACTCACAAAAATATAAAGGAAGTATTTTTTTGCGTGTATGACAATTATTTTTCTGCCTAAACGTCTCTAAATAAGCAATAGATCATATGCCCAAAATATCCGTAATTGATTTTACCGGACATTATATATACGGTACATAGAATAAAAAATAATTTTAAAAAATATATATACTAGGTCTTTACCTATGAAATTGCCGTTCTGCAGTCCTGACCATTTCTGAAAATAATTTTTGTTTGGCTAAGAATTCTAATTTCAAATTAATTTTATTTTAAAAACATGGAATTCTTTTTTGTCATCATGGATACGTTAAAAATTCGAGTAATTATGGAATATGAGTACCGTCGTGGCAGCAACGCGGCACAAGCGGCAAGCAACATCAACGACGCGACGTTTACGGAGCTAACACTACAAACCATCGCACCACCTGTTATTGGTTTGCTCGCTTCCGTTCTGGAAATTTCAACCTGAAAAATTAACCTCGCGGTCGTCCGAAGTCTTTGGTCGACAATGACGAATTAAAGGCGATTGTGGAAGCTGATGATACACAATCTGCGTTTGAATTAGCAGCAGCTTTCGACGTTAGCTTCAAAACAATATTGGTCCATTTGCGTCAAATTAGCAAGGTAAAAAAGCTTGACAAATGGGTGCCCCACGAACTCAACGATCGCCAGCGCGAAGTACGCATCGAGACGTGCCTTGCACTGCTCAACAGACACACAAATGAAGGAATTTTGAACCGCTTAGTTACCTGCGATGAAAAATGGATTCTATTTGATAACCGCAAGCGCTCAGCAAGTTGGTTGGATCCTGGTTCAGCACCTAAATAATGCCCTAAACGAAAACTTACGCCTAGAAAAGTTATGGTCACTGTTTGGTGGTCTAGCGCCGGTGTGATTCATCACAGCTTCTTACCAAACGGGGTGAGCATTACTGCAGATGTGTACTGTGAAGAACTGAACACAATGATGGAGAAGCTAGCACATCTCCAACCAGCATTGGTCAATCGCTCGCTCTCCGCTGCTCCTGCACGACAACGCGCGACCTCATACTGCACAGCAGACGGTCTCCAAGTTGCAAGAACTGGGGTTGGTAGCTCTCCGTCATCCGCCCTACTCACCATACCTTGTGCCTACAAACTACTACTTTTTCCAGAATTTGGATAACTTCTTGGCGGGAAAAAAATTTAATACCCCAGGGGCAGTATTTTTGAAGAATTTGTTGCCCTCCGTCCAGCTGATTTCTTTAAGAAGGGCATCAATAAACTGCCACTGCGTTGGCAAAGATGCATTAATTGCATAGGTGATTACTTCGAATAATACAAATAAAAAATACAATTAAAAAAATCGTTTAAATTTTTTCATACAGAACGGTAATTTCATAGGTAAAGACCTAATATCTTTTTGTCTCTCTGTTTGTTCCGGCTAATCTCTGAAACGTCTCGACCGATTTTCACTTTCACTGTTATAACTTAAGGTCTAATATAGGCTACTTTATTTTAGGGTTCCTTTTCCGTTAGTTCTATGCAAAGAAGTTGCGAGAACCAGCTAGTCCTACTATCCTGTAAAAGCATATGGCTTACCCGCAGAAGGCTAGCGCGGTGAATTATATAAATTACTTACGTAGGTAGGTAGGTACCTATATACCTAACCCAATTTTTTTCGAATATTCTCTTTTCAAGAGACCTAAGTGCTAAGCCCCAGCAGAGGGGAAGTCGAAATTAGTATTTTTATCGGAAAACTATTTTATAGATGGTATTCATTTCGATAATGATGTATCGAAAGACGTACCTACAGTGCAACGTCTTTCTTAATGTAAGCACAAGTCAATAATCGATTTTACGATTATCATTATCGACAGATTGTATTGTATGAAAAACGTTAATAAACACGTTTTATGAAAGAAAATTATTGTACCTACTGTAGTAGGTACATATACAATACACTGGATGTTGCCCGCGGGTTCGTGAGCGCAAACGAAATCCCGTTGGAACGTACATTTTGCGACGGTAAAAATATAGCCTATGTCCTTCCCCGTGGTCTAATCTATATCTGTGCCAAATTTAATCGAAATCAATCCAGTACTTTCGGAGTCTATTCAATGCAAACAAACAAACATACAAACAAATCTTTCCTCTTTATAATATTAGTATAGATAAATAATTTAAATGACAGTCGGGTAAAAATATTCAGACAGGAGTTTGTATTTTGTAAAAATACGCGCCTAGCACAAAAATATTCTGCACAAACGGGTTGTAGATAAGATTAAAAAGAAAGGTCCAGAAGGCGCCGAGCGTCGCAGGACTCGCGTCGCAGGACTCGCGGGGCGGGGGGAGAAGTTACGCGGGGTCGCCGTCGCGCGCCGCGGCGCTCGCGTCGCTGTCACACCGACGCCCGTTATATTCCAGCACGCCGCATTGCAATCTTACGCCACGCTAAACGTAATATCCATACCAGAAACTTACAAAAACACTGTGCGTAGTGCTGCAAAACGTCAAAAAGGTAAGTCCCGTTCTATAAATAATAATTACCTCCGCGCGTACACGAGGCTTTGACATTGACAGTTGCTTGTTTGTTTATGTTCCACACTAATTGTTTTGAACATTGCAATGCGAAACATAGTATTTCATTATCACTTCGGTACGTACGTTATATGATATATCTGCATTCTCGGTTTCATATTTCATATCAGCGTTTATAATATGTATTAAGTTTTGTATTTTAAGTTTGCTATTTAAAAGCCTTGATTGCCCAGCGTGATCATAAAAAACGGTGTCGTTGCAAGGGAATTTGCGTTGTAGGTGGTGCGTGAAGTATGGGCGTAAGGGTGAAATTTGCGTGAGGCGAGGTAACCTTGAGCGAAAGGGACGCGGCCGACGCCGCCGCGCCGCCTTCCCAGGTAGAGGCTGCGTCGCTATCTTCGCGCAAAGATTATTAATTTCTCGTTACCGGATTTGTAGAAGAGCCAATCTGAAACAAAAAAAATTTAAATGTTTTTGATTGAACATGAGGCTAACCGGGCCTAGGCTAACTAAGATTAAAGTGGTTTAACTAAGGAGCCTTCAAGCATATTATTTAGTCACAGTTTATCTTAAAAACCTAACCAAGAGCATGTCTTAGGAGGATTCCGTTCCGTTTTTTTAAATAACTTCAAAAGTTATTGTCCGATTTCGCTCAAAATAATTTTCCTAAAGAGTATTTAGCAGGGCCAATCACTATGGAAAGTTACAAGTTTCTACCTCTTATAGTCAACATGTAAACCACTTTGGAGGTCGATTGCTCAAAAATTTATATGTTAACATTATAAAAATGTCTGTGAAACGTCGCCTTTGAATAAAAATAAATAAAAAAACAATTTGACAATACCCCACAGAACAGTACGGACCTCGGTCAAAAAAATACAAATTTCCTTCAGATCCGTTCGGCGGTTTTTGTATGAAAGACAGCCAAACATACGAACACACACAAACTAGTGCATTTATAATATTAGTACAGAATAAATATTATATAAGTATTTTATTCTGTGGTAGTAGGTGGTTATTGACGTTACTAGGTATGCCAAAGCATAACGAACCAACCAAGGTCACACGTTCACCAAGAGTAAGTAGGCATTAAAGGCAATATTTTTTTGTTAGTTAATCTATGGCAAAAACAAAGGCAATAAAATCAATTTAGAGTAAGCAGTAAAACTTGTATTAAGCTGTAGATAAGCATGTGTTTTTTTATATAATACTTATTTTATTTAAATTGTTATTTTTTAATTAGGTAGGTTCTAATTTTATACGTTATCTATCTATATATTTTTAAAATAATAATTGAAACCCAGCTAGGGTTATGGGTGGGCCCATTCAAATACGGTTTTAGTAAGTAATATGTATTTAAATTATCAATTTCATATTTATCTGTAACATATTATTAAAAAGATAAATGATATAACATTTCAATGCAAATGACCAAATAATTGGGTGTACTTAGTAGAAGTAGTAGAAGAAATTTTAGTAGAAGTCTAAAAAAATTTGTAGAACAAATCTAGGAATTTGTTAACAGATATATTATGAACTGCAGCCCTCGGAGTGTGGTCCCTCAGTTCACACACCGCTTTTCCAGATGTCGAAAAGTATGTGGGAAATTATGATTTTTTCACTACAGAATTTTAGTAGAACTTTTGTAAGATTTAACAAATTTACAGCATCAGAGATAAAAAATCTATAACCACTGAAGTGTGGTCCCTCAGTTCACGCAAAAGTGACGTTATTGATTTCGCGACATATTACTGACTTTTTGAATTATTTTACTATGTAGATTTTAGTTAAAAATTTGTAAAATATGTAGACAAAATTTAGAAGATATCGACCATTATGTCCCTCAGTTCACACATTAGTGTATAAGATTATTATTTTTAAACAAAAAATTTAAACTGACTTTCAGAGTAAAAATGCATAAAAAAAGTGTGAAATAAAACTTTAACTTTAGAAATAATTCCCCTTTTAAATTCGGCTAAAATTTTAACTATTTATGTACTCAATCTTCCAAATTTTGAACCAGCCAAATCAATATCCTATAATATTTTATAGAACTCATGTTAAAATTTGCTGGTACCGACTTCAAAATTAGGAAGATTGAGTAGAGAAATAGTTAAAACTTTAGACGAAAATAAAAGGGGAATCATTTTGAAAATAAGTTTTATTTCATACTTTTTTGTGCATTTTTACTTCAGTTTTAATTTTCTGTTTAAAAATAACATTTTTTCTCTTTTTAGTTAAATTTATTATCTTTATTATTATGAACATATTGGATATCGGCGCACAAAACTCTGATGAGTAGTGAGTTCCTATGCCATCATAATAGTATGGTGGTGTGTGAAGATGGTGGTGATGATGATGATGATTACTGTAAGTGGTATGATGACATATGCTTGCAGTTTTTTAAACAACGCGACGCCAGAATCCCCAAACATATTGTATCTATAAGGAGTCAGGAGTTCTGTTCAGTAGTTATGGATCTAGGGTATGGCTTGGAGCAAAATCTTACTTTTTGGTAGCAAAGTTTAGACTACTGCAGAAAAAGTCGAAATCACCATATGTGTCCATATAAATTTCGAGGAGTTCCCTCGATTCTTCATGGATCTATCATCAGGTCATCGCTTTGGTGAAAACGGGACTAACTTGGGATTATACCATTTACATCAAAAAAAGAATTTTGAAAATCGGTCCACAGGCGGCGGAGTTATCGTTGAACATACAATATATATATATATATATATATATATATATATATATATATATACAGCCGAATTCATAGCCGCCTCCTTTTTTTGGAAGGCGGTTAAAAACTCAATTATATATTAAACGAGAGAAATATCAGAAAATCGACTGTACTTAAATTTGTGTAAAAGTTGTTATCTCTGAATTAGCACATAAATTATTTAATTAATTGCTTCCTAGCTGAGATAAAGTAAATTTTTTGATACTATGATAATACGAGTATGAAGAGTAGTGTAGTACCAAACAACACGCAAAACAAGGACAGCACCAAATAATACATAATATTATGACAGTATCTATCTATATATTAATACGTGAAGCGAAATATATCAAGTACAATTTTACGAGAATTGTGCGTACGGATAAGAGTGAAATTTGGCACAATTAAAGGTTATGCTGAGGAAGGCGTACGAAAAGCTTAAATTTCTTTAAATAATGCTTAGAAATACATTAAATTAATGAAAATTTCAGCAATACAGACTACCATGCATTTGGTTCACAGATACACACACGTAGTCTGTTTATCTGCTAAAGACAGTTTGAACATTGTGTTTGAAAGGACACTGGTGAATCTTGCCCGATTTTCCATCAAGAGCGGCCAAGTTTCGAACATATCGACCCTTCTGGGTAGAAACGTCGTAAAAGCCAAATGGCCGTTTTACAGTACGGCCAAAAAACAAAAATCGTAATTTTGTTTCACGCATATTTTTTTATTCTTTGAAGTTATAATAAACCACTATAGCTCATTAAGCTTAGATTTTCGGGTAGTTTACTAAATAGAAACTCAAAATATTCTACATTCAATAGTTTCAGAGATCGCATGGCTTTTACTACAAAAAATCTAGTTGTAAACGGCTTTACAAATTTTTTTTTGCTTCGCGACTATTACCATTTATTCATTTAGTTGTATAAGACTTAATACCTCCTTTTATAGAAGGTATTTTTGAATTAAAAGACAATTGTAATAATAAGAAAGTGTAATTTTGTGTATTAAATGCGACAAACATTGTTGACAAATATCAAATTATTTTATAGTTTTTCATTATTTTAACGTAAAATTGTACTTTTCCGACAAACTTTAATAAAATTATCAAAATAAAATCAACGTAACCTCTAAATTATGCAAAACTAGGTAAGTATTTAACAATAATAGCTTTAGAAAATCAGTTCTTCGTATTTTAGTCTAGGTAATAAGTCTTTTGGTGGAAAACTTCCTTGAAATATTTTCTCAACTTGCAAGTTAAACAATCTTAGATTCTAAATCTAAAAAAAACATGAAAGTTATTAAAGATATCTTTGGAAATAACAGGAAATTGTATAAAAACTTAACAACAAAAAATAAACGACATACGTAATTTGTTATTCAGTCAACTCACTCATCACTGCAGTAACATTACCAAAATAAAATCAACACAATCTCTTAACTATGCAAAAATAGTAAGCATTTAACAACAATAACATTATCTTATATATATCTTACAATAATAATAAAATCATTTTCTTCGTAATGTATTCGTAATCTCTACCGTATAAATCTTTTTGAGGAAAACTGCTCAGGTACATTTTGCTCAACTTATACGAAACAATCTTAGCTTCTTAAACTAAAGTAAACATTAAATATATTTTTATCTTTGGAATAATAGTGAATGGCACATAATAAAACTATGCTTACAGTACAATAAAAAACGTAGTTTTATACTTAATCTAAAACAATAAGAAACAACATAATAAAATTTTGTCATCATTCAGTCACGTCGTCATCATCATCTTCTTCGTCAGTCTCAATTAATGTGTTATTTTTATTAGCACTGTGCGGCATCTCTAAATAATCTCTGTGGAACCGTCTAGGAATTGTTCCATCTGTGCATAATTTTTTCAAATCTTTATACTTTTGTGCTGAAATAGGAAGTTTATCTTTATAATATTGTTGCAAGTTTATGTCATAAAGTTCTCGTAAATAATCTGCATCTTGTGTTTGACGGATTTGAGGTTCATCTTCTTTCTTGCCTTTTCCTTTTCCTTTTCCTTTTCCCTTTCCCTTTCCTGTAATCTTCCCTTCTCCTTTGTTTTTTGTTTTTTCAAATAGTGTAATTTTCTCGCTTACTGCAGCTTCTTTCATTGAATATTTTATTTCCATCTTGTTTAGGTTCTTTTTCTTGAAGGTAGCTGTGCGAATGCTCTTGAATTTTATGTTTTTTGACGTTTCTTTTGTGAAAGTTTTAGCCGTTAAGTCGTCCCAGTTGATAAAATCTGTATGTTCTATTACATTGACTTTATACGGCTTAGGTTTCTTCCTTGCAGTCTGAAAGTAGGAAGGCCACTCAGTAGGACTCCATACGATGATTTTTTTTACTTCCGATTCAATTGTAGCGTGAACAGAATCGGCAGGCATGTAAGTATGGCCTGGGAGTAGATAATTTATTTGGATTACTCGCAGATTATCAGATTTCAGTAAAAAGTAATTCAATACGGATAAAACGACTCTATTTTTGTTTTGGCCTGTACACGAATCACAGTACAAAATCACTGTTTCAATTCCTTGACGGTCCAATTCTTTGAGATAGAAATACAAACAAGTAGCTATCTCGTTGCTACCTCTCTTTCCATCACACTCGCCCCATGTATAGCAGTAGACATTCTGCGTTCCACTTTCATACACTGTAAAATTAAATACGGCGTACTTTCTTGCATAGTATAATAACATGCTCTCACCATACGGAGTATTAAGAACTTTTGAAGATCAAAACTGCTGCACACAGTTTTAGCCTCTTTCAAAGTTTGGTGAGCTTTGAATCTTTTATATGACGCCTCTTTTTCTTCTTTGTGTTCTTTCAGTATTTTTTTCTCTTCCTCTGTCATTTCCTCGAACGAATTTTCAGCTTTTGTACACAAGACGCATTTATCTTTTTTAGGACAATGAAATCCTAAATCGTACTCTTTGTTAAATATTTCTCTGAACATAGATTCACTGAGAAATTCTTCGTTCTTAATTTTACACTTTTGCGGTAAATTCGGTATAAATTCGTCAAGTTACGCAAATCCTGAGAGAGATACATACGTTTACTTTTCTTTCTATAATAGTGTGATGGACAGGCAGGGAGATTTTCAATAAATTTCCGCGCATTATCTTTCACAGGCTCTGATTATTTGCTATCAGCAGTTCTCGTTCTTAAATCTACTTGTGACATGCCCTCCAATGCATTCAATATAACGTTATTCAAGTATCTTTGTGTTACATCCAAAGTACAAAGCAAAAATGTTTGGCATACTTTTTTATGGTCTTCATTGTAATTGATAAAATAATCAATTGTTATTTTCCGTCTATTCGACTCCACTCTTTTTCTTCTAATGCCATCAACACGTGCACAGTGAACTAACCAATCTCGACGACGCTTAACATCTAGACTCCAATAAAATGTAAAAATTCTTTTCCTACGATCCTCGCTTATTTCGTAACAACCTCTCTTACATTTTCCAGGTACGCATGGATTATTTTTCATGGACTTAGCTGCGACTACTTTTCCTTTTGGTGTTACATATTCTTTGCCTTCGTTCTTCAGACTCTGGTTTCTTTTGCGTGCATTAACTTTAGTTTGTCTTTTAGTAATGGTAACTTCAGTGTCTTTAAAAGGTTCTGCAGATTGTCCAATTTCACCTTTCTTGTCCTGAATTTTCCTGTTCTTCTTTTTTCTTTTACTCTTTTTATCATGACTAGACGTGCTTGTATCGCTGCAAGTCCACAAATCAGAGCTTCCTGCAGAAAAATCTCCCTGGTCTTCATCAGACAGAAAATCCATACATGATTTTTTAAACGAATTTGTGGCTCTGCGTCTTTTTCTTGTTTGCTCGGAAGATGAGTGGTCGGCTACAACGGGGATTTTACCTCTAAGTTCCGGTGCAGTGCCGGGAAAATGGCGGTAATCGGCATCCATTACGACGTGTGCAATGGCAGGTGAGCCGTCAACTGGTGCTGCATTTTTAGATCCAGCGTCGGGACCATGGTGGTGAGTATCGTCCGCTGCGGTATGGGCATCAATAGGTAAGTGTTTCAGGGGTGCTGCGCTTTCAGAACCAGCGTCGGAGCCATGGTGGTAAGTATCGTCCGCTGCGGTATGGGCATCAATAGGTAAGTGATCCGGGGGTGCTGCATTTTCAGATCCAGCGTCGGGGCCATGGCGGTGAGTATCGTTCGCTGCGGTATGGGCATCAATAGGTAAGTTATGTGTGCTGTCAACATTAGGTCCATCGCTGGGAAGATAGTCGTGAAAATCTTCTGCCGCTTTTGATGACGAAGGAGTGTCATAGCTTAACGCTAATAGAGGATAAGACAATAATAAACTAGAAATATTTTTAATAGGAGTTGTCTCCGGGGTTTTAAAGAAGTTGTGAGATCTCGATAAACATAATATTGTAGAAGGACTAATACGATCGTTTGCTGAAGTGCAAGTATGTTGTATGAGTTGTCCTTTTACTGGTGTCTCAACGTCGCTATTTTCAATAAAATCCACACTTTCTATAGATGTTTTGACAGGTGTTTGATTAAATTTCTTGTTTTTTTGTTGTTTTTTTTTTGAGTCATAAGATGGTTTGTTAATTTGACTGCTTGTTTCTGTCACAGCAAAATCGTCATCAAAAGATGATCTGTAAAAGCAAATTTAAAAAAGTAAGTCATTTTTTTAGTTATTCAAATACATATTATTTATATTATTATATTCACATAGTTATGAAAAATAGATCACATAATATTGCCTTAGTTGGAACAAATATTAAAAAAGTCTTCATTAACTAAACTTTCTGTAGTCTAATTTAAGAGTTGCGAACCGTTATAATAAATTGCATAAGGAAAAATAAAATCGCTTTCATACTTATTTCAAAAGTAGTAATAAATGCCAAGTGGTAAAATCCAAAGTAGGAAATTGATAATTTGTACGAATTGTAGTAAAAACCAAATTATATTAAGACAATACATAGCAATTTGTAGTAAAAGCCAGTTGTGTAAGCTCACCGAGCAAGTTCTCTTTTTTCTGGTGTCTCAACGTCGCTATCTTCTATGAAATCCACACTTTCAACAGATGTTTTGATAGAACGTGTTTCATTACATATTTTCTTTACTTTTTGTTGTGTTTTTATCACAGCAACGTCGTCATTAAGAGATGATCTGTAAAAGCAAATTTTAAAAGTGTGTTTTTTCTTTAGTTATTTAAATGCATAATAATATTATTATTTATTTAAGCCCATAATTATAAAAAACCGGCCACTTGAGACTTGAGAGTGCAACTCGCGCACGAAGAGTTCCCTAGTGTCATTATAATTTACTTAATTGTTTATGTTTAAAGTAAATAATATACAATTCAATATTCGGTTAATATTTAAAGTTTCTACCTATTTTCGTTATTATAATTTTTAAAACAAAAACAGTGAAAAAATGTTTTATTGTATGGATGCCTTCTTAATTATTTATTTTATTTTATTAATTATCATTAAAGAAAACATTTATTAAAACTTAATATTCTATAATATTATAATATATTATAATATATAATATTATTAATATGTAGTGTCGAGTAAGAAACGAATAAACCCGTTTGTTGTAGCGGAGTCCCCCTTGAATATAAGTTTTATTTTATTGTTAACCATTGTCATACTTATATTATTAATGGTATTTTATTTATAAGCCAGAGCAAGAAAATAAATACAAGTAAAAATTTTAGTAAAAACCAACTTATTTTAAAACAATACACAACAATTTGTAGTAAAAGCCAGTTTCATAAACTCACGATAGATAACCTTTTGAATCATAAGCCAGTTTTATAACCATACTTGTAAGCAATACGTAATAATAATATTATAATATAAAAACTGTTTCAGTGATAAAATGTTTTTAGTTAGTTATTTTGTCCAATAAAACGACATCGTTGACAATCTAATAATAATTAATATATTATTATAAGTACCTAAAAGAGGCAGGTACTTACCGACGGGTAACATGGCGACGATCAGTCCGATGTTTTTGATGTAATAATAAAGATTTTAATAATAACGCTTTTTTTCTTCTCAGCAACGAATTTAAATCATTGTTTTTATCTTCCATTATGTATAGTATTACTTACTACCTAAATCACCTTTAAGAAGCATAGTACATTCACGTATCAAATATTTTTTCCGATCGCTCTCATACAAAGGACGCGTCAACTCTTTTACACGACTGAAGGCAGAATGATCGTCATTCGTCGCTGCTATTGCTTAGCCATAAGGCCGTTTCGGTACGGGCGGATCACGAGAAGAGCGGGGGGAGATGCGTACGCGCGCGGCAGCGCGGTGGAACAGGCAGTGGCATGACGTGTGTACCTACTAGACAATTGCCGATACAACTAATGTAACTAAAAAATAGACTTAAAATAATAATTGTAATATTATTGTCTTTTAAACTTTTAGGCAGATAATAATAGTTGTCTAGATGACCTGAAATAAATGTCTATAAGCCATAATAAAAGTGCGACTGCTATTTAATACCAAAGTTAGCATTTATTTTCAATAGTGTCGCAATAAAAAAATAGCTGTAGAACCCCTTTTATTAAAAGTTATGGATTTAACGACGTAAATGACATCGTTCATTTTAATATTTGAAGTCGAGAAAATGTTGTAAAAGCCATATTTGTTGGTGATGTGTCTTTTACTACAAAATGTTTGATAGTATTATTTTCAAGTACTGTATTATATTATGTAGTATTAACCACGAAATTAAAAAATATGTCGCTTACTACATATATTTTAAAAATTAATTGAAAAAATTGCGCATTACAACATATTCAAAGAAAAAACCTGGGTTTATAATGAGTTGAAAAATGCTGTAAAAGACATTTTTTGCGAATTTGAACATTTCGAATATACAGATCGATAGAGCTCGCGATTCTGAGTAAGAAACCGTTAAAAACTTATTTTGGCCAAAATGGCTTTTACGACGTTTCTACCCAGAAGGGTCGATATGTTGCTTTATAGTACGTAAAAAGTTATGAATCTCCGAATATCAGAGAATTCATGTGCTAAATACATAGTTATCTGTAGATATATTTCTTTTTTATTGGAGTATAAAGTTATTATCTTTTTCTATAGTTAAACAGTTTAGTACTAGTTTTATGAAAAAAAAATGTTACCTGGGGAGTGAAATAGATCCCTCTATAGTCTATACTATTTATATTTATACCAAGAAAAATAATTATTATGTTTTTGGTTTTTAGTAACGTGAAAGCGACATCTATGATTTGCTATTGCGTTTCCAAACAAACTAGTCATTCATTTCATTACGTAATTGACTAATAGGGCAATTAATTGCACAATAGGTTGGGTTGTATTTAATCAATTATAATTGATTAAATATCAATAATATACGATATAAATAAAAGATAATTATCTTTTATCCCCCGAGTTTGATGTATATATTTTTTTTGTTTCTATGTTCTTATAGTACAACTTACAATAAATATTTTTGTGTCCACGTATTTTAATTACCAGGCAGTAAATAAATGTATGGTGATTTCCGATCTCCTTTGTAGTGTTATACCCTTATGAAGTTTAATCGATTTTGTTGTCCCATCGAGAAAGTTAATAGTTGAAACCAAATCGATTTTCGAATCACCGTCAAACAAAATCGAGTATTTGAATTGTCAAAACTATTTCAATTTATGGTCGATTTATTATTGTCAATCCCTATGAGTTTTGACATTCGGTTTCATTGAAAAAAAATGAGTGAAATTTTACTTTTTCGAAATATTAATGTAACTGAACTGAACATTCTTTAAAGAATATTATTACATTAATTAATAAGGTATCGGTACCTCAGTTAGCTCACACTATCTACCGTGCGTTTGATTTATTTTTACTTTATTACACGTTGACGTTTGTCAATCTGTCACAACATTTTTTTTCAAGACGCAAATAAGTAGGTAAATAAGAAGGAAGTTTCAATAAAAAAAAATAAAGCTGTCTCTCACATTATCGCGCGCGATAAGTGATATCGTATCGCTTAATGTGAAAATGCTCTAACGCTCTAATGCTCTACGTGAAGCAAAAATCACGTTTTCACGGTTTTGGGCTTATTGGGCTATCTCAATGGTCATCCTCACGGTCCAGTCTGCAAATCCAGCAGCCTGTCAATAATTTGTTTATATCTTTTCATCTCTTATCTGTAAACAGTACATAATATCCAGGCGGGATTATCAGAAAGCTAAGTAGGCTAGAGCCTAGAGCAGAAAATTTTAGGGGGCGGCAAAAGTGGCCTAAACATTTTTTTGTCTTACAGAAATATAAAAATACATTATTATTTGCATGCAAACTTTATTCTCGAAAATTTTAACAACATAAAATAATACTTTAGTAGGTACTGTACAGTATAATAATAATAATATCTATGGAAGCTTCACACCACGTCAATCTGGTCCCGTGGTAAGCTCTCAAAGAACTTGTGAACATATTTAATATACATCCATGACCGAGGAATCAGAAAACTTTTTCTTCCTTCGGCGGGATTCGAACCCACGACCCCCGGCTTAAGCACCAACACGCTCAATCACTGAGCCACAGATGTCGTCATATTTTACACTCTACACTTAGTGTACTACACTGTAACGTTTGAATAAGCCAAAAAAAATCTAAACGCTCTGTAAACTATACATTTGCGGTAATATACGATGCAAAATAATCTAAAACCGTTTTAATATTATAAAATACAATAAAATTCAATATTATTTAGATGAGAGCAGCGGGCAGCGGCGGGTTCTTTTGATATTGAGAAGATATGGGACACTGCAGATTTTGACAATGTGTTACTGTGTGTCATTTGTTTTGGTCCATAGGGGTCAATTATCCATTAGAAACCTGTAAAATTAGAGACATTTAATGTTAATTCTAATAATTAGTAGTGTATGGTACTATTTTGCGTTGTTGATTATTCCAAATAATGAACCCTTTCAAATAGGTACTTTTTACAAATTAAACCAGTACAATCGAAAAAATAAATTGATTTATTCAATTTTATCCTGCGAAATTAGAGAAATTTTTGCTCACTCGCTCCACTCGCTCGCTCTCAACGTACAAAACCTAATATTACCACTATAATATATTTTGCGCTATTGTTTTTATTTAACCCTAGAAAGATAAACTACGTTGAATTGACGTAATCGATATTGAAAAATCGATACAGATCGATCGTTTATGGCAGCACTGCGCTCGCCGTTCATGCCAACTCAGTGCGCCTACAGACCAGGGATGTTACGGAGCTTCGACTCCGGTTCCGTTAAGTCGGAACTTCCGATTATTATTACACCTTCGGTTCCGACATCGGCTCCGACACTTTTAAATCGAAGGTTTTTATAGGAGGTCGAAGCATAACATAGCGGCGGCGGCAGCCTGTGTCGACTGTTATGAACAGGTTCATACATGTCGTGCGGACAATCCCCCGACTCCCACTACGTGCACTCTATCGTCAATTATTTTTTCACTTGTTATAGGTTATAGATATTTGTTTTGATTTTTGTGGCTTATTATCAATAAAAGTGATCTGTTTTTGTGTTGGACAATGAATTATGAAACCTAAATCAAGTTGTATTTGGAACTACTTCATTGAAGTTAATTCAGATTCGGCAAAGTGTAAACTGTGTATAAAGACGTATTCAAGAATTCATTTCAATAATTGAAAATTGAAATGAAAAAAATTTGACTAAATAATGTTTTATTTGTCCTTAAATAAAAATACTCTCTCATGCCACCACTTCTGATCCTGACTCCGACTCCGATTCCGACTCCGATAAAGCAAATTTAAAAACTCCGACTCCGCCTTCGGTTTCGATAAAACTACCTCCGTTACATCCCTGCTACAGACCTTGCCGGAGACGCTTATGTCGCTTGGGTAAGTACGCTACTTTCGTAATTATATGCCTACTGTATGTCGAAATGATGTATGGTTATCTTTTCCGTTAGTTTTTAAACTATAGTGCGACTAGGAAATTTACTTTTTATTACGTTTTGGTGTAATCAATGTTATTTATTTTATAATGAAATTATTTTCTTTGTTATAGGTTACGTTTTTACCACAAATGACATCGCAAGGTTATTTACAAGATGAACATATCGCTCGCTTATTACAAGAATTAAGTGATGAAGAGATTGAGGGTTCGGACAATGAAATCGAAAATAACTTATATGAAGATGAGGTACAAAGTGATATTGAAGATTGCGAAGTAGGTCCACCGCCAGTTGAAATCCCCTCGAATACGGAAAACGTGTCACAATTAGATGCAGACAGTAATTCTGAGAGTACATCGTGCAGTGTTACAAACCAGATTATTATACTACAGAATCAAACTTAGAGGGAAGAATGATCATCGTTGGATCGGGCAGAAAGGCAGAAAACTTCTTTCTATTGAGAAAACATTATATTATCTAAACAAAAAAATCCACTGGGACGCCGTAATTATATGAAAAACTTAGTGTTAGTTTGATGTCTCCATGGATGTTGACTAGGCAGCAAATTGTTACTTTGCCTACAAACCTAAAAGATAAAATAGCAACTATTTTGCCTAAACGACCGGCTGAATCTTCTGTAGAAGCTGAAGATGTACCTGAGCCAAATAAAAGGAAGTATTGTGCATTTTGTCCTTCAAAAATTAGAAGGATGACAAAGTCAACGTGCGACAAGTGCAAAAATCCTATTTGTGGAGAGCACAAGTCGAGTGCCTGCCCTAAGTGTCTTTGAGGTCAAATTTGATAAAAAATTGTTCCTATTGGCGTTAATTATATTATAAAAGTTGTTTTTTATAAGTTTATTGTTGAAATTGTAAGTCTGATTAAGGATCTTATTTTTTTTAGTTTTGTAAAGGTAAAGAGTAGGGTAGAGTAGGGTAATGGGAGTCAGCGGGCAATGGGAGTCACCCACACCACCACGAAACACTACATGAGACCGACGCGTAAACAGCGTCCTCAGCCCCCGCTTCGGGCCCCCGCGCAGCCGCGAACGGCTCGCGCCAGTCGACCCATGCGCCACTGAGAAATGACCGTGTTTTGTTTTTGCGCTCCGCTGATGTAATTTTACGTATATGCAAATTATAAGGTAAGTGCCAAATATCTTGCAGTATGCGATTATGACATTTACATTTACTTAGTTAGACGTTTCAAATTGTGATGTACAGTTCAGATTATATCAGTGTATTAAAGATTTTTATTTTTTTATTTTTACTAATTAGTGTAGTTGTGGGAAACGAGAGTCAGGTGACTCCCATTACCCACAAGTGATTACTATTGCCCACAACTGTGCATTACTGTTGAATCATGTTTTTATTATTTCTTTCTAGATGCCGAAAGTACGCGTCAGGACAACTGAAAACGCTTCCTGGTCTTCTGATAGCCTAGATAAAGCTATACAGCTCATTAATGGCGGTTCTTCTATGAGAAATGCTGCTAAAGTAATGGGAATCCCTTTTTCAAGCCTTCAGAAGAGGATAAAAAAAGGTTCTACCTTAGGACCACATCTAGGACGATTCACTGTCTTTAGTCCTGAGGCAGAAGCCGAGCTAGCAAACTTGGTGAAGAAAATGGCAAATATTTTCTATGGTTGCACTGCTAATCAAATCAGAAAAGTCGCTTTCGAATATGCTGAAAAATTAAATTTGAAGCACAATTTTAATCAAGCTTAAAAAATGGCTGGACGCGATTGGTTGCATGCTTTTATGGCTAGAAATAACATTTCTATTAGAAAACCGGAAGCGACCAGCATAAATAGAATCACGGCCTTTAATAAAACAGGGGTAAGTCTGTTCTTTGAGCTACTTGGGCAGCTGATGGAAAAACACAGATTCGTTGCAAAAAATATTTATAATTGCGATGAAACCGGTATTTCAACGGTTCAAACACCGGGAAAAATTTTAGCTGCAAAGGGACAGAAGAGAGTAGGATCTATCACCAGTTGGGAGAGAGGAAAAAACATCACCTTGTTGTGTGCTATGAGCAGTGCTGGGGGGTACATTCCACCTATGTTTATCTTCCCTAGGAAAAGGATGACTCCTCTACTTGAGAAGGATGGTACAGCAGGCGCGCTTTACAAATGTTCAGACAACGGTTGGATCAACGAGCATCTCTTTCTGGAATGGCGCATTTTAAACAGCACGCTAAACCGTCTACAGATGAACCCATCCTTTTAATACTAGACAACCATGCTAGTCACATTTCTTTTTCCGTCTACGAATATTGCAAGTCCAATCACATTCATATGTTGTCTCTGCCACCACACACGTCTCATAGAATGCAGCCCCTTGACGTTTCTTTTTTTGGCCCACTCAAAATGGCCTACAAAAAAGAATGTGACTTGTTTTTAAAAAGCCATCTAGCAGAAAAGATAACCCCTTACGACGTAGCATCCCTGGTGAGGAAAGCATTTAATAATGTTGCTTCTATTAGTAAAGGAGAATCGGGGTTTAGATCAACTGGAATATTTCCAATAAATCCGGAGGTATTCACAGAAGAAGATTTTCTCGCTGCAGAAACTCTCCAATCTAAGGCCGTTGTAATCCAAGACTGCAATGAATCTCTCGCAGCTACCTGTGTGATTCCCAGCACATCAAAAGAAGACTCACCAGTTCCGAGCACGTCAACACAAATTGTTTCACCAGATCTTATGATGTCTAACCAAGAAGTCCCACTTGATTCTGAATCAGATGTTGTACCACAAGTTCCTGGCACGCCTAACCAATATAGTATATTGCATGATTTAATAAAAATGCCAGAGAAAGCATCTGTTATTAAAACAAGACAGGGCCGAAAGAAGCAACACGCTACAATTTTAACTTCAACGCCACTCAAAGAAAATCTGCTAGAAAAGGAAATTAATAAAATTAAGAAAAAAGGAGGTAAAGGAAAAGAGAAGACATGGAAAGGCAAAGGACAAGGAAAAAAGACTAAAGTACAGAAGAAGGGTCCTGAGAAGGCAAAGCGCCAAGTATTACAAGAACAGAACGAAACTTCTGTATCAGATGTTGGCACTGACGACTTATGCCAGGACGATGAGGATGATGACGCAGAAAATGCTGGAAACAGATGCCTAGTAAGTGACGAATTCGGAAGAAACAACGATATGTGGTACAGGTGTAACTCGTGTGGGCTATGGGCTCATGCGGAGTGCACTGGATGGGAGTCAGCTATAGGTTATGTTTGCGATGTATGCTAGATTTTATTTGACTCCGATTGCCCCCAGGGTGATCACCATTACCCCTACGTTGGTGTAATGGGAGTCAAATCTGTTTTTTTTAACTTTTATAATTTTCAAAGTTGATTGCCAAAGCGACTGAAATTGATCTCTAATGATAGTTTAATAAGTAAATTATGTTTACAGGCGGTTGCAATAAATACTTTCTTTTTAATTAAAATTTTATTTGAGTTCTCGCTTAAGTGAGATTAAGTGATTAAGTGATTACCATTACCCTCTTTTACCCTACGTATTTTTGTTTTGTGAAGATTTCTCTAATAAAAATGTAAATAAAATTTATTTATTACACTTATCCTAAAATAAATAAAACGTTTAATCATATTATACTATTTACACCACTAGATTTAATGTATTAAATAAAATATTAGTATTTTTACATACATACGTCGAATCGACGTATTATAATATCTTTCTAGGGTTAAAGAATACACACTTTCAAACAGCTATTTGGTACAAATTTCAACCAGGATAATTGTAAAAAACTACAATAATTGTACTTTTGATTAGTATGAGAAGAGAGAATTTTGAGAAGGAAGTTTGCGGGGAAGCAAAAATGAGTAGCTCATGGGCGGCAAATGTGTAAATCCGGCACTGGTAATACCATTGGACAACATTTTATTGCGTATCTGAGTTCAAAATAACCCTAAAAATTTAAACTAAAAAGTTAAAAAAAATTATGGTCGAATTTATACCACAGGGTGATCTCTAGTATAATATTATATTATCATATTTTTAATATTACCTAGAGTAAGTAATTACAAATTACGAAATACTCACATTTAACTATATCAATAATAATTAATATCCTTTACATGAAGGTGAGTTACTAATTAGAGAATAAAAAATAGAAAACCTAAACTTTTGATTTGTCTTAACTGTAAAATGTGAAATAAATGAAGTACCTAAAAAGTATAAAATAAAAAAATAAAATAAAAACAATCAAAACAAAAACGATATATAAATTCAGAACGACTGGAACGACGATATGGACATAATTCAAAAATCACGGCGAAAAGACGTTACACCTAATATAACGTATTGTAAAATTATGAAGTCGGTACCAGCCAACTTGAACGTGAGTTCAATTTTAAATATTGTTTTATCAGGATGTTGTTCAGGCTGGTACCGACTTCAAAATTTAAAGATTGAGTAAAGAAATAGTTAAAATTTTAGCCAAATTTAAAAGGGGAATAATTTTGAATAATAATATTGCATAAAATGTAGGTTACAAAAGTTCTTATATTAGGTCCTTACCTATGAAATTGCCGTTTTGTATGAAAAAATTTAAACGAATTTTTTTCATGTATTTTTTATTTGTATTAATCAAAGTAATCACACATGCAATCAATGCATCTTTGCCAACGCAGTGGCAGTTTATTGATGCCCTTCTTAAAGAAATCAGCTGGACGGAAGGCAACAAATTCTTCAAAGGCAATTTGTACTGCCTCTCGGGTATTGAATTTTTTTCCCGCCAAGAAGCCTAGTCTGTAGGCGCAAGGTCTGGTGAGTAGGGCGGATGGCGGATAGCTTCCAACCCCAGTTCTTGCAACTTGGAGACCGTCTGCTGTGCAGTATGAGGTCGCGCGTTGTCGTGCAGGAGCAGCGGAGACGAGCAATTGACCAATGCTGGTTGGAGATGTGCCAGCTTCTCCATCATTGTGTTCAGTTCTTCACAGTACACATCTGCAGTAATGATCACCCCGTTTGGTAAGAAGCTGTGATGAATCACACCGGCGCTAGACCACCAAACAGTGACCATCACTTTTCTAGGCGTAAGTTTTCGTTTAGGGCATTGTTTAGGTACTGAACCAATCCAACCAACTTGCTGAGCGCTTGCGGTTATCAAACAAAATCCATTTTTCATCGCAGGTAACAATGCGGTTCAAAATTCCTTCACTTGTGTGTCTGTTGAGCAGTGCAAGGCACGTCTCGAAGCGTACTTCGCGCTGGCGATCATTGAGTTCATGGGGCACTCATTTGTCAAGCTTTTTTACGTTGCCAATTTGACGCACTGCTCAACAGACACACAAGTGAAGGAATTTTAAACCGCATTGTTACCTGCGATGAAAAATGGATTCTGTTTGATAACCGCAAGCGCTCAGCAAGTTGGTTGGATCCTGGTTCAGCACCTAAACAATGCCCTAGACGAAAACTTACCCCTAGAATTGTGATAGTCACTGTTTGGTGGTCTAGCGCCGGTCATGTATGTTATTAGTATAATAATGGATTCATTATTACACATTATTTACATACTAATAACATACAATTTTAAACCATTTCATCGCATAGGTACTTAAATCCATCATAATCAATTTTGTCGGTCTCATAATTATTACTTAATATATCACTTATTTTCACTACTATACAACTTAATTTCACAATTACACTACATTGAGGTACAAAAAAAAATGTTAATATAATATGATAAATAATATTTATCTTCAGATTTCATCAAACCATCATAATATTATCCACCTCATTAACATTTAAATTCCTAGGATTTTATGCTACATTACACATAATTGATCTTTATTTTTAATTTTTACTAACTTATCTTAAATAAAATTTAATTAGATTGAATAAATAAAAATAATAATAATCATAATACCATTAAATAAAATAAAATTGAATTAAAAAATCACATTAAATTGTGTATGTAAAATTACTTGTCAATGTCAATTATCAGTACATATTACCTACCTAATTACTAATCTAAAAATACTTTAATTTTATTAACATTTAGTCAAAAAATCAAATAAATTTTCTTGTCGTTAATGAATTCATTTATGCTAAATAGCATTTTTCAATTAAAAAAATAAATATTCGATTTTTAAATGAGTTAAAGTCTGTTGTCTTAGATTAGGTAATTTATTATATATAGTTAATATATATAATATTTAATATTTATAGCAAGAATATTTTATCTTTTAATCGGAAGTTGTAGCTTGTCTCCTCTATGTGGTGTCAATATTTTATATATTTAATATTGGCTTACAGCTCTCAAATTGTCGGGCACCACATACTGCTCGCAAGCAGGCTTTTTGTTTATAAAAACATTCTGGCTATGGCAAGAGTTACCCCTTAACACAATACCGTATCTTAAGATGGATGATAGGCTATCAGAGCTGCCTTTTACTAACATTTTGAGACAAAGTACGCAGTACGTATATAAATCTGTAATTTTTTGTGCATAATCTCTCAGTATGTTGTTTCCAATAGAAGTGTCGGTCCAATATAATACCTAAATATGTAATTGCGTTAGTAAGCGCGATATTAGAACCTTGATAATTAACATTTATGTTTGCACTATTAAATGGTTTGAAGTGTATCATGTTTGTTTTATCGGTATTTATTTTTAAATTGTTTAATTGTAGCCAGCTAGACTAAACTATTTTTTTTTATTATTTATATTAAGTATTTTATTAAACTATTATTTATTTCATCAGATAAAAGTGCTTTATTCTTGTTCACGTAAACAATAATCGTAATTTCATCTACGTACATACTGTATTTTTGTTTTATAAATGCCGGGAAATCATTTATATAGATTATAGAGCAAGAATAGCAAAGGCACACTACTATGTGGTACGCCATAAGGATTATTTTTCATATATGTAGAAACAATGCTATTTACACTATTATTTCTACTCCTTGCTTCCTATCTTTTATATAACTGAATAAAAGTTTTACTTTGGAAGTTGGTTTAATTTTTTGTTTGAAAATAATTTTATTTTTGGAATCGGTTAAAAAAGTTAAGAACGATCAAAAAGTTATCAGATCTCATGTAAAACCAAGCTTAAATTTTTTAAACTACCTGAAAAAGCTTTAACTTACAAACACTACATTAGTCAAACTTGGTTTTATAATATGAGATCTGATAACTTTTTGACAGTGCGAGTCATAAGGTATCGTCTTGGCTTTGCTTTACATGAAGATGTCTTTGGTGCGATAAGACTTCTTCTCTTTATAACAAATTGTAGAGCCGTCTAACCTCAACATAACAAACCTCAGTTTAACGAATTACTTGATATAACGAATATTTTCTTGTTTCCTTCCGATTTGTCATATCGAGGAGTACCTATCGAGGTTGCACTGTATTTTGATTATAACTTAGATTTGCTAATCAATTTTTCATATTTTAGGGTTCCGTAATAAATAAGCTTAGTAGCGTTATAAGCGTAATAATTAACCTTATAGTTTCGCTCTGTCCGTGCGTCTCTCTGTCTGTATGTCTGTCTGTCTGGCCGTCTGTCTGTCTGTCTGTCCGCGCTTCTAGCTTCTGTAATTATGAATATAAATGGATGAAATTTGGTATGTGTAACTGTGTATAGATATCGGTTTTGGCATTATAAAATAAAAATAATTTTATATTTTTGGTGTGGCTCTCCATGTGAAGTGGGGATGAATTTTTTTTTCATTCTACCCCATCGTGTAGGGTATCGTTGAATAGAAGTTAAAAGTTAAAAAGTTATTTAAATAGGCATTTAAATAAAGGCAAGGTTTCAAACATAACTTTTTAACAAAGTCAATCATTTACGAGAAATCGGCCTCCAAATTGGCTTATAAGTTGGTCCCCCCGGTATTTCTAAACTAGGAGACTTAGAAACTTGCAATTTTCTATGCTAATAGATCATGCTCAAAAATCTCTAGGAAAATTATTTTGAACGAAATTGGACAGTGAACTTTGAAGTCATTTGGAAAAAATATATTACGTTTCCGATTATAGTTACGAAGTTACGAACATTTTCATTTTTCTCGAACGAAGTCGCGGGCCGTCTATTTGCGATATTTCATAACACAAATAAAACTGTCTATGTCATATACTTACCTTTTTTTCAAAATACCTCCTTAGGTTAGCAGAAAAAGTTGTTGAACATATCATATTTTATGCATTATGCATTGCGGTTTAACAAAGGTCTTTTTTAATAGTATAGCTGACTAGCCGTTACGTTTAAATATAACAATTTGTCAATCATCGTTTAAAACGTTTAAAGTTTCATAATAAATATATTGCAAGTAAAACGTTTGCGCGCCGTAATACGATAAAAATTACACGCTGTCGGCCCACAGCGCAGTTGTAAATATCTTCTGACGTCCAAATTATATTTTATGTTTATAAATACTAATATATAATTACAGGGAATGCATATTGATGGTACGAACTACGAAGTGCATATAATATAATTGTCGCGTATTTGATGTGTAGGTCTATTTATTTACTACATATAACCAGATGATAATTTATTTGGATTTTATCTATATCTTGCATGAATAAAACATAATATTTTTACACCATGATTATAATGTTCTCATATTTTTATTTCTTGTTCTGCACTATGTCTATACAACTTAGGTATTCTACTAACAGCTAGCCCGAAAGACGTTGCAACTTTCAAGTCTACTATTAAACATGCAGCCAGGGCCGTCTTAAGTCTATTCTGCGCCGGGGTGCGGGACTCAGCCTGCGCCCTCGTTTTTTTACACTGCAGCGTGACGCGACCGACGACACACTGCAGTATGAAAAGGGTCCTAGTCAACCAAGAAAACACAATACACGTAATTTTGATAATTTATTAATTACTCTAAATAACAAAATTAAAATTAAAACTTCGATTACTAAATATCTATTTATTACATGAACAATATACAATATCAAACAAACTCAATTTTTCTTGCTTTTGAATTGGCAAATATTTTAATTAAATAATTTATTTTTACATCAATTTTGGATTCTATACATTCAATGGCTAGGTTTGTCAGTCTGTCTTGGGTCATGCTTGAACGAAGATATTTTTTTAATTTTGAAAAGGATCTTTCACCTTCTGCTACTGTAACAGGCAGTGTTAAATATATACGCAGAGCTGTTGAGATATTAGGAAATGAGGAAATTAAATTATTAGAATATAATATATAGATTAAAATATCAGTGGGAGTACTTGTTGATGCATTGGGAAAAAATATTGGCAACAATTCTAATTCATTATATAAATCCTCCCCGTTAATATCAAATCTATTTTTAAATGTTAGTTTTTCTTGGAGCCGATTACACTTTTTTTCATGCATCTCTAATTTATTCCAGCATTCAATATTTTAGAAGAGTGAAAAAACTGAATTGTGTTCAGTCAGCAAATAGAATATCTCATTTAATTTCGAGATAGCAGTGTCCAGTAGAAAAAAATAAAAACATACTTTAAATTTGTTGGTCGGGTCTAAAATGGGCTCATCTGCAGCCTCGTAATCAAAATGTCTTTTTCGGGGACGTGGACGAGCAGTTTCTTTGAATTCTGTTTCGCGTTCTAATTCTTCAGCAATTAATTTTGCATCAGATAACAACTGTTCAAACGCGCTATCGGTGCGGTATTTCGCCAAATCTTTTTTAACCAGATGAATCATTTTACTAGCTTCTGAAATAATTACGTCCGATTTTTGCAAATTTTTGCTTACAATATTAATGTTTAGTAAAATATTTTACCATATAACTACTGAACATATAAATCTATAAGACTTTAATTTGGCTATTAATGAACTCGCTATGTTTTTTGTGTCGTTGTCATAATTGTTATTTGTAAAAATATAGTATAATGCATCGTAAATTTTATCCATGTTAAAACGGAGCGCTCTAAGAGCATCAAATCTACTTTCCCAACGCGTATTTGAAAGAGGTTTTAATGTCAAAGTAGGAATCTGTTTCATAATTACATCCCAGCGTGATGTGGATGCTGAATAAAATGTATAGATTTCTTGGACAATACAGAAAAAGTTTGTAATTTCCAATGAGCTTTTAGCGGCATCATTTACTACCAAATTAAGGGAGTGAGCAGCACACGGTACGTAAAAAGCACGAGGATTCATGTCCAATATTTTTTTTGGAGGCCTATATTTTTCCCCCTCATATTGGCCCCATTATCATATCCTTGGCCTCGCAAATCATCTAATTCAATGTCACATGATTTTAAGAAATCTAACAAATTGTCGCCAACCCTTGTCCGGTAGTATCAGTTACAGGTAAAAAACCCAAAAAATGTTCTCGTACCTCAGCGCGTTTTGTCGATGGATTTAAATAAATAAACCTCACAATAACAGTAAGTTGTTCTTGGTGTGAAATATCAGGTGTGCAATCTAGAATTACAGAGTAGTATTTTCATTGCTTCAGAAGACTAATTATAGTCGTTTTAATTTTTTCAGCAATTATACTAATAATTTCATTTTGAATGTTATGACCAAGACAATATGGCATGCGATGCTGAGCTCTTTGAATTCGAGCAATGTGTTCTGATAGTGTGCTATCAAAATTAGAGATACTCTTCACCAACTTTAAAAAATTACCTTTATTTGGGTCATACAACTTCTCGGTTGTGCCCCTAAATGCTATATTTTGACCTGCCAAAAATTTTATAATTTCGATTATCCATTCCAAAACTGCCGTCCACCTCTTTCTTTCGCGGTCTATTTCAGTTTGATTTACCGTGTTTGCCCTTTCAATAAGTCATTTTTTAGATCCAAATATATTTTTAAAGAACATGATATGTGCCCTGAACTTTTTTCATGTCGTTCTATATTTCTCGACAAATGCCCCCAGTCTTTGTAACCAGTGGGAACATTAAATGTAGTGACATTATTATTAAAAAGCTTACAGTGAAAACAAAATACAGAATCAGTTGATGTGGAATATACAAGCCAAACTCGATGAATAATTTCATTGTTTTGTAACTTTTTACTGTAATATGTATCTGAAAACGACCTCATGTTACTATCTGAAGGATAGTTGTTTTTTTTTATCTGAATCAGCCCATGTTCTGTTATAAATAAACTTAAATTTTTGGGTATTACTTGCGGCCAGAGAGCAGGATCATTCGCGACATTTTCACAAAATCGTATATCTGGTTCTGTTGCTGGTTGGTTAACAATTGGAATTGGTTCACTTGGAGTAAGCGAGCCAGGCGAGGAACATGGTACTAGTATGAGCTGGAACTTGTGAAATACTCTTAGAAGTTTTCTCTTCCAAGTTGACTGTCTCTTAACTGTCGGGTGGATGTTGACGAACATGTACCTAAAAAAACATAAGATAGTCAACAATTTGTCTAACCAAGTGTGGTAACAGGACCGTGATAATATTTTAGGACATTAAAAACAGCGCCTTAAAGTTAAGGGCAATCGGGCATAGTCTAATCTTTTAGTCCAGGCGAGCGCGCTCAGTGTGGAATTGCCGAGGCGCTTACGCACGATCTATGCGCAAACAGTAAGACTGTAAAATATTAAATTACTTTAGTTGCGATTGGTCGATCTCGCCTGCGGCTATTTAATGAAAAAACATAATTCATATTCCCCAAAAACAAATGACAAATACACAAGCCATATAAGTACAGATATAAGTACAGACAGTCCATTCCACTGTTAGACATGAGCTAAAGGCAATAAATAACCCCATAGTCCAAAACTATGGGGTTATATTTTATTGCCATAATCTCCACGATTGGAACGCGCGTTGAACATATCACACAATACAAAAATTTAACACAAGGTCTGAGACTGAGAAGGTATGTATTTAAACAAATATTTCACCGGCCGGGATTCGAACCCGAGACCTTTGGCAGAAGAGTGAGTGTTAGTTACTAAACATTGCGCCTTCCAGTGCGCAATCCGCAAAAAACAATTAATTAGATATTGTCATAATCATAAAAAACCTACTTTATTTAAGACTCATTAGGTATACAGTTACAGGTAAGTAATAAGTAGGTAGAAACGTAGGGATCGAAGTTCGAACCCAGGCAGGATACACCAGCGACTTCTGTCACTAATTTATGCCACTTCAGATGTTTTATTTATGATACCAACTGACTGAACTTAGCAGGTCGAAAGAAAGAGTCAATCGGAGAAGTTAGCTTTTTAATTTTTTCTTCTTTCTTTCGTTCGGTTTTAACGCTGAAATACGTAACTCATTATTTTTTCCGTACTCAATTCATACAAAATTTCATGAAAATATGTCCAAGGAATAAAAACAATCATGTAAACTTAAATCTCCTATTTTGCCCCCCCCCCCCCCCCAGGGGTTGAATTTTGAAAAATCCTTCCTTAGCCTACGTCATATGATAAATACGTGTGCAAAGTTTTAAAATTTCTAGCCTTAATAGTTTGGCCTGTGCGTTGATACATCAGTCAATCAGCTTTGCCTTTTATGTATATAGATTTGTGCATTGTGATCAATGTATATTAATCTTCTGAGCCATTTACTACAAGATATACACCCCCTATCCACACGGTCCAATCCAGCACTCATACAAATGGCCGTCATTAGTCTCAACTGTCGATAGTGACAATCATTTTAGCCTACTTATTTACCTGGCGCCCCGGGCCATGGCCACATTGGCCCTATAGTAAATACGCCATTGCCCCTATAAATTATTATTTTTCATTTCAATTGCAATATTAGCTGTGTTATTCTAAGAAAATATTCATAAAATATTGCTTTATTATGGTCCTAAGGCCCCATTATTCTACTGTGCCCAGGTCCTCCAATATGTTAAAGACGGCCCTGTACAGAGTTGAGATACACGTAGGAGAAGTGAAACTTTCTTTATTATTTGAAATCTAAAAATATTCTCTCATGGTGCCTAAAGTACAACACTTAAAAACAAAATAGAAAATTTTAAATTTATATACCTAGCGCCATCTGTCACAGATGGCACAATACACAGATGATCTGTGTATTGTTCGGTACTTTCAAAAGTTAAGACAGATGACGTTATGTCCAAAATCGTGACGTGGGCTATCTTAAAATTTCACTATCGAAGCAGCAAAGAAGAATGAGAATCAGAATTTTAATCACTCAGATTCAATCAGCAGCCAATAACTATACCTATAAAATTTCCTAGATCTCAATAACAAAATATGCAAATCTAGGTAACACTACTATAAAAAACTACTAACCTAAAAATAAATATTATATAATATTATTTCGGCTGCATATAATTATTTTGCATAATAATCTAAAAATAACTTCATAAAGTCTATCGACTTTTACTTTGTTCCCATCTGTCATCTTTTGCGTGTACAAAAACTATGAAACTATTTACTATTGACTTAGTATTGACAAGAAATGACGAGTTCTTTCATACTTTTTAAACACAATTTTGTTGAAGTAACCGCACTTGAAGCACTCTTAGCTCGCCCACTCAGCCGCCGCAAACCGAAACGTTATTCGCAATGTTAAGGAGCTTCAGACTTGCGGCGCTGCTGATTATTATTTTGTGTATTACTGTCGTCACAACAAGGTGACTCAGGCGTTTCTATTTTCGAATTTCCACTTCCCATTTTTCGCTATTCACTTAAATGAAACTGGCGAATAAAGTAATACACTAAAATCGTTTACTTACATGTCAAATCTATCTGAGCTTCTCTAAGTAAAATCTTTCTCAAATCACAATATTACTTATTAGATCTTACTAGCTTTTGTCCGCGGCTCCACATGCGTAAATAAAACACTGTACTTAGAGTAACAGATGTCTGTTACTATGGATGTCCATACATCCATCCTTATAAACTTTCATATTTATTATAGTAGTAGGATGGAAAGCAACTCTTTAATGTTTTGCGCGATTTCTAGTCTTAAATTATCTACAAAGATACTAAGTAATGATGAATGGATGATGGGTTTTGGTTAAATTTGATATACCTAATAGTTTAAGCTCTGGATTAAGACATAGGTCGCTTTTTATCCTGAAAAGTACAGTGTTCCCGTGGGATCAGTATCCCAAATAAATACAGTTATTTACGCAGGCGGAGCCGCGCGCCAAAGCTAGTAGTAAAAACGTGTGCCTGGCCGTGTAACGGCTTAATTATCTTGCGCTACTTAAATTAAGGAGCCCCTTAAGTCATGTCTAATCGCTCTCTGTGATTGTAATGTCAAGGACAGCATGTGACTTGAGAGCTACTGAAAAAGAAGGCTTTGACACACACTACGGGACAAACACTCAAACCGTTTGAGTGTTTGACCCTTGCTGTGTGCCGTCCAACCGACATGAATCGCAGCAAGTCTGAAGCTCTCCACAAGTGGGTGCGGAACCCCGCGGTGGCGCGGATAAATTTGAACATTTGGTAAGGGCCAGACCCTCCCATAGACCACAGGGTGAGCCCCTAACACGTCATTACAGTGTCTAATACCTATAAAACAATTTACAACCGCCCGCAGAGAACAGCGTGACAAATTTTAATATTCACATATTTTGTTATTTGATTGCCTAAAATTGATATAATGTATAAAATAGGACTTTATAAATAAAGTCCTAAAATTAAAAGCAATAAATAAACATTATACAAACTACACCTTTAAAAAAGTAATAATTAAATAGATTTTAAAAAATACTTATTATGAAATAGAAAAAAAATTCTTATCTGCGATTTGTTAAATAACAAAACACACCCAAGTTATCTTACACATACCCATACACACATACACACACAAACACACACACATCACACACTCAAATTACAATTTTTTTAAACAAAAAAATCCATATAAACGATTTGAAAAAATTGTATCACGATTTCCGTATAATGGTCTGCGGTCTGGGACACAATTTTTTTTATATGAAAAACAAGTCTTTTTTTTTACTTTAATTACTACTTACATTTTTTAAATTAGGTACTACTTTGTTACATGAAAAAATAGGTGTTTAATAAACATTAAAGGTTTTAGATGTTTGAAAAGTTATTTAATTATATTTTCTTTCCAAATGAATCCATAATACTATAAAATGTTTCTAATATCTCAGTAAAAAAAAGGATTTTTGTTTCGGGACATCATTTTCTTGTTTCATTGTTTATACCTACATTATAAATTAAGCGAACTTCTAAGACCTACATTTTGTTAGTCATATAATTACCTACCAAATGTTAATAATTTTTAATTTATTTATTTATTGACTAGTGCGAAAGGCATCGGTATCTCGGTACTCGTCTCGATCCATAATAATAATCTATGTACTACGTAGGGCATACCAACGGCAATTTTCATCAGTGGGAAATCAATGTGACTGTTACAAGTTATAGTTATATAGTGTATATATATAGTATATACCTAATACTAATTTAAGGTGGCCTATATATATAGGCCACCTTAAATTAGTAAGACGAAATTTTGATTGTAGTTGACTCCTTAAGAAACGATTTTCATATTATATTATTATATAAGCCCGGGGTATGAAAATCTATGGAAGTAATATCAAATTCACGATGTCACACGGTCACACGGTACGGTGTCACACGATGTTAGCTGAAGATGCGTCGGTCGCTTTGCATTGCACACCAAATTTTACTTTTTAGAGTAAACTCCAGCTGACACACATACTTTTTTATATTGTTCAATTTACAAATATAGTACCAAGCAGGCAAAAGGCTTTTTGTGCCGAGTTTAAACAGCAAAATTTACTTTTTTTCTCTAGAAGTGTAAATTCTTCCTTTTTCGAAAAAACGATTATATTATCCTACTACTATTAATATTATAATTATAAATGTGAAAGTTTGTGAGGATGGATGGATGTTTGTGAGGATGGATGGATGTTTGTTCCTTTTTCACACAAAAACTACTGAACGGATTTCAATGAAATTTGGTATGGTGATAGTTTAGGCTCTGGATTAAAACATACGCTACTTTTTATCCCGAAAAAGTTTCCGTGGGATACCCCATACTATATTTATGCGGGCGGAGATTATATATATATATAAAATATTGCCTGTATATAGTATATTATATTATGATATCAAACTGA
Source organism: Phengaris alcon alcon (assembly GCA_037179445.1). Classification (NCBI taxonomy): domain Eukaryota; kingdom Metazoa; phylum Arthropoda; class Insecta; order Lepidoptera; family Lycaenidae; genus Phengaris; species Phengaris alcon. The sequence continues at coordinate 519,167 of JAYRCH010000091.1, forward strand.
CATGACATTCACAATTGTATTGTGACTGCTCACTGCATGCTGAACACTCTACCTGCTCATGAATTAGATTCCCTGATAGTACATTATGAAACTGCATTATAACACTTATTATACACATACTTCGTCCTTCCTAACAAACAGTGCTCTCAAAAGGTTCTAAGACCTTTTTGTCACTGTGTCCTGACAGTTAACGAGTCAAAGAGCTTTAACAGGACTTCTAGAACAAACAGGTACCTACAGAGGCTTATAGCATCTTAGATATGCGACAAAACGCAGAATATTGTGGAATACAGGTGTAATAATATACAGAACCCCAATTCTCGTGTTTAAATAAGACTTTTAAAAAATATAATCCTACTAATATTATAAATGTGAAAGTTTATGAGGATAGATGGATGTTTGTTACTCTTTCACGCAAAACTACTGAAGTGATTTTGATGAAATTTGGTATGGTAGTAATTTAGGCCCTGGATTAAAACATAGGCTACTTTTTATCCTGAAAAAGTACAGTATTCCCGCGGGATACCCGATAGTATATATACGCGGGCTGAGCCGCGGGAAACAGCTAGTATATAATAATATAACTCCCCCACACCGATTTCGGTGACGGTGGTCGATTTCATTGAAAAGAGGCCAGTTACGCAGGAGTAATTTTATAGTGCCCAAGTGTGTGCAAGAGAGCCATCTATCCGCTAGACCACGGGGGACAAAATATCCGTAATTGATTTAATCAACCTTATACTTACATATTTTTTGAGACCGTTTATAATTACAAGCACCATTTTAATAGCTTAAACTTGTGGCCCAGTTTGATCCGCAGATGCGGCCCAAGTTGATGTTTTTCCTACAACCTACAGGGTACAACGTATTACAATTTACAACTGGTAATTTTGTGCACCGCCGAAACTCCGGATACATACCGCCGATACCGCGCAAACAGCTCCTACATGGGGCAAAATTTTAACGTGTTGGATCGACTCAAATAGCATTCGTATTTTAGTATTTCGTTTAAAAATTGAACGTGAAATCATCACTTATTGTTTGAATGGTGATGAATGAAGAGATTGTAGGCATACGTCTTGACAATCGTCATTATACTATATATGATACATGATGAAAAAACAGTCTTCCGAGAATAATTCTGCGAACGGAGGTGCACGATATCAAGTGTTTAGTTTATGTGGAGGAAGGCATGCAGAAAGCTAATATTTATTTTACTATTAGCATAGTAATAAACAAAATACATTATCTATATACACACACCGGCATATTTAGTGGAACATAAAATAAAGGTTTGATATCAGTATCATATAAGGTTTAGTTTAAATTTAGTTTAATATAGGCTGGTTTATACGTATTTATATTTATAAATATTTCTTTTTAAATTAAATGATAATTTAAAAAGAAATATTTTCAAATTAAGAAAACAACTGAACATCACATTTTATGCAATTGTTTTAATTTTATACAAATACACCTTATCTGGAGCGAACTTCGAGTATTTCTTCCTTCTGAGTTTGATTTAAAATTTCATTGAAATACTGTTTTTTGTAAGTTTTTTTTAAATCGCGTATCTTTTTGGAGTTGAGGACTGTATTATGCCTGACTTAGCCCCAACGGAGATTGCCAGGGCACTCGAAATGCGAAGAAATGGTCAAACCTACAGAGTGATATCCAGAGATCTTCGTCGACCAGTTTCAACCATCCATCGCAGTATCCAACGGTTCAGAGAGACCGGTACTTATGTGAGAAAAATAGAACAAGGCAGAAAAAGACGCACTTCGAGTAGGGATGATCGTTTCATTCGGCTTCGTGTACGTAGGAACCCCCGTTTGACGGCCGTCCATGCCCGACATGAGTTAGAAGCAGTGCGGGGTGTAACCGTAAGTGAGCGTACGGTACGAAGAAGGTTCGAAGAAGCTGGTTTGGGTTCATTTGTGCCCACCAAGGCTCCAAGGCTCCAGGTAAATCATCGTAGAAACAGGTTAACTTTTGCTCAGGAACATCGACTTTGGAACGCGGACCAACGGAGTAAGGTATAGTTTGGTGATGAGTGCAGAATTCTCTTAAATCAAATTGACGGCAGGCAAAGAATATACAGACGCAAAGGAGAACGATACATTCAGACAAATTTTGAAACTACAGTTGCATACGGTGGTGGATCAATAATGGTTTGGGCGGGCATTTATTTGGGAGCTCGCACAGACTTGGTAGTGATTGACAGAGAGAGTCTGACTGCAGAGCGCTATACCAGAGAAGTTTTAGAAGAAAATGTCGTACCGTTTGCCCCATATATCGGTGACGATTTTGTTTTTATGCAGGATAATGTTCGGCCGCATACCGCTCGGGTAACTCAAGCTTATCATAATGATATGAATATCACTGTTATGGAGTGGCCGGCGAGATCACCGGATATGAACCCAATAGAGCACGTTTGGTACTTGCTGAAAAGAAAAGTTAAGTCCAGAATTCCAGCTCCTGCCAACGTGGGTGAACTGCGAATCGCCGTAGTTGAGGAATGGCGGAGACTATCCCAGGAGACCATCGATAACATCATTCTCAGTATGCCTAGACGGGTAGAAACTTTAATAAGAGCACGTGGAGGAAATTCGCAATATTAATCACCATTTTTCTAATTTAATTAATTGTTATTTTAATATTAATTTTCACTTTTCCCGGTTACATGAAAAGTTCAAAAATGTAGCATTTTTCACAAATAGCCTTTACTCTCAAAATCTGTTCTTAATTTGATCTCATTAAAATGAGTAAAACAAATGAAACTTTAAATAACAAAAGAAGTGTAGTAAGTAGATTTTAAAATAAAACCATATTTTTTTAATTATGGACCTATTTTTTGTGTTCCGCTAAATATGCCGGTGTGTTTATTAATACGTGAAGCGAAAGTTTCAAGTACAGTTTTACGAGAATTGTGCGTACGGATGAGAGTGAAATTTGGCACAATTGAAGTTTATGCTGAGGAAGGCGTGCGAAAAGCGTAAATTTCTTAAAATAATGCTTAGAAATACATTTAATTAATGAAAATATCATCAACACACACTACCATGGATTTGATTTGTTCACACATACACACACGTAGTGTATTTACAAGCTAAAGATAGTTTGGACACGTAGTGTATGAAATTTGTAGTTTTGTACCCTTAAAAAGTTTAATCGATATTGTTATCCCTTCAAAAAAGTTATTAGTTGAAACCAAATCAATTTTCGAATCGTCGTCAAACAAAAACGAGTAGGTATTTGAAGTATCAAACCAATATTATCGATTTATGGTCGATTCTATAATGTCAATCGCTATGTGTTTTGACGTTCGGTTTCATCGTGAAAAACCTAAATGAAATTTTTCTGCCTGTCAATCATTTTTTATATGTTTTCATCTGTTATCTGTAAATAGTAATAAATATCCAAGCGGATTTACCAGAAGGCTGAGTAGGCTGAAGCGTAGGGCGGCTTTTAGGAGGCTGCAAATGTGGCCCAAACATTTTTTGGTCCTACAGAAATATAAAAAACATTATTATTTTCATACAAAAAAGTATCGGAAATTTATATTTTAGTATTGTACAGTATACTCAACACTAGCGTCTGAATACAAAAAAATACCAAACGCTCTGTAAACTGTATAGTTTACAGAGCGTTTGGTATTTTTGTATTTTGGTAGAATATTGTGCATCGTATATTACCGCAAGTATTCTTATTCTACCGAGTATTCTTGCGGTAATATACGATGCACAATATTCTAAACGCGTTTCAATATTATAATATACAATATTCAGATGAGAGCGGCGGGCGGCGGCGACGGGTTCTTTTGGTATTGAGAAGATATTGATTTACTGCAGATTTTGACAGTGTCTTACTGTGAATCATTTGTTTTGGTCCACAAAAACTGAATAACCTATGGGCATTATCTATCTAAAAGGCAAACATCACAAAGTTCAAACTTAAAAATAACGGTAATATGAATTATAATGGGTGAATTTCGACCACAGGGCGCCCTCTAGTATTAATATTAGGTCCTTACATATGAAATTGGCGTTTTGTCGTACTAGCTTACTTTGATCTCAAATATATCTTCTTTGGTAAGGAATTCCAATTTCAAATTTATACCGCTATTTACTCATGCATTTGTGTTTCGAAAACCATAATAATTGGTTTGTTTTTTCCTGTTTTGGTTTTTTCCTTGCGTCACTCTGTTTACAAAATGAAAAACTTGAAATATCGTATTATTTTCGTGTTCGAGTTCCACCGTGGCACCAGTGCTGCAGAAACGGTTCGAAAGATTTATGATGTGTATGGTAGCGGTGTCGCAAAAGAAATCACAGTGCGTTTTTGGTTCCAACATTTTCGTTCTGGAAATTCCAACCTGCAGAACAAGTCTGGTGGACAGCTGGAGACCAAGGTTGATAATGAAGAATTGAAGGCTATTGTGGAAGCGGATCCATCGCAAACCACGTCCAAGTTAGCTGCAGGCTACGGTGTTAGTGATAAAACTGTTTTAATCTACTTTAAGCAAATTGGGAAGGTGAAAAAGCTTGAAAGGGTACCTCATGTATTGAGTGCAGTAAACCGACAAACGCGCATCGACTGTTGCGTTACATTACTCAACCGGCACAATCATGAAGGGATTTTAAATCGAATCATTACCTGTGATGAAAAGTGGATCCTGTAAGATAGTCGGAAACGCTCTTCACAATGGCTGAACCTAGCGAACCAGCCAAAGCCTGCCCCAAGCGAAAATTGACTCAAAAAAGTTACTTGTGAGCGTTTGGTGGACTAGTGCCGGTGTCGTTCACTACAGCTTTCTTAAATCTGGCGAGACGATTACGGCAGATCTCTATTGCCAGCAACTGCAAATCATGATGGAAAAGCTAGCTGCTAAACCGCCGAGGTTGGTCATTCGCTCTAGGCCACTGCTACTTCAGGACAACGCTAGACCACACACTGCACAACAGACGGCTACCAAATTAGAGGAGCTTCAATTGGAATGTCTAAGACATCCACCGTACTCCCCTGACCTTGATCCAACAGATTACCATTTTTTTTCGAAATTTGGATAACTTCTTGAAAAAAATCACCTCCGATGGGGCAGTCCAAAACGCCTTCAAAGATTTTATTGATTCCTGTCCGAATGGTTTTTTTAGTAAAGGAATCAATGAACTACGTATGAGATGGCAAAAGTGCATAGATAGCAATGGTATACAGTGATTAAATAAATATATTATGAAAAACAAATATATTTAAAAAAAAATCGACCTTATGTTCCCCCCTTTACAAAATTCAATGTTTTAATCCAATTTCATATGTAATGAAACCTAATAAACAAACCTAATAATAAGGTCCGCGCAGTTATTTTCGCGTAGAATATTTTTTGCAGTTTTGATGTTTTTACTTGGTATATTTAATACTACATATATACACTAATCATTGTATGTGTGGCCACTTATTGAACATTGCAAATTGCACTCGTGAGAATAAATTACTCATGATGAGTAATACTTAGTTACCACGTTTAAAAAATCAGAAATCGGCAGACAGCTTTCTAGGAAATAAGTATTATTTCCTAACAAAGTTTTGTCTAAGCTTCTAAACTTAGTAAAAACTATTGTCACAGGCTCAAAACTATAAATCAATTGAGACGAGAAAATAGAACATGAAATTTAAACCCATATTTATCAAGGTTGCAATAATTCGGAACTGCATCGTGAGAAGTCAATGCTCTGGCGTATGTAACTTGACATCAATCAGAGTAAAATGCTGCGCGTATATATTATTTGTGTGAAATTTATGAGTTAGAATTATACGGTCAGACTCTACCTGAGCGTTTATAATGTATATAAATATATATGCGCTAAATAACATACAATTATTTGCTCTCGTGTTGTTTTATTACATTAAAAGATCCCGAGCATTCCGAGTTTTGCCGATTTTAATTTAATAACCTGTCTCGTTTTACGAACTGCTTTTTAATTTTTATAAAGGGCTACTGCAAAAGCTTTGTCATTATGTTTAAGTGGTTTCAGTATCTATAAAAGATATTTAACACCGAAGAGTAAATACTCTTACACACGCGCCGCAGACACTGCGGCTACTTTCGTAATAATACCTATCTATATTGGTATATTCTTTGCCGCGGCCCTGCTGCATTGAGATTTGTATCTCATGTTTCCGCGGCAGCGCCGCCAGAGCTGCGGCGCAATGTCAGGCGCGCGCCATAGTCACCGCTTGTCAGTAAAGCACTCCTGTCAAGCGGCGGCGGGCAGTGACTACAGAGGCGCCCGCCTGCATAGATTATACAGATATATATATCCGTCTGCGTCGTCGCCGATGCTGTCACTACCCGCCGCCGCGCCGCGCCGCGCCGCGCCGTTACCGCGCCGCTCACAGCGAAATTCGAGGCAGCGGACTAAATGCGCTAGTACTGAGACGTCAGAAAGTCGTAAGGCTTTAAAATTGAAAGTATAAAACCCGCTTGTCTTGGTTTTTGGTATAACTTGTGAACGAAAATAGATCTAGAAGAACATAGAAGACAGAGTTCAGTCTTAACTTTATAGAAATTATCTAAGCTTGCAGTGTAGGTAATTAACTGCGAAGCTTGTTGACCGTTGTTGGAATAAAAACCGGCCAAGTGCGAGTCGAACTCGCGCACGAATTGTTATGTAAAAAAACGGCAAAAAATTCACGTTTGTATGGACTATGGGAGCCCCATTAAATATTTAATTAATTCTATTTTTTTAGTATTTGTTGTTATAGCGGCAACAGAAATACAATATTTAAAACGGCTTAACTATGACGGTTCATAAGATACAGCCTGGTGACAGACGGACGGTCAATGAAGTCTTAGTAAAAGGGTCTACTTTACCCTTTGGGTACGGGAACGGCACCCTAAAAAATAATATTGCAAACTCACATTTTTAACTTCCTTCGGTTCATTAATATGAATGTTTATTACGTACGTACCTACTATAAGTTATTCTGTACTTAGAGTTAAAGCCCAGACAATAATATAATACCTAGATAATATGCTTGGGTGAATGATTCGCTTATTTTTCATAGTCCGAGCGTCGACGCATAAAATGCAACTAATAATAATATGGTGCACGCTGGAGATATTGCTGCCGTGGGAACATTGTATCTATAAACAAACGCCTTTGTTTGCAATTACTTATTGCAATCTTGGATCTTGCAAGTGAAATCGTTTTATTTTATGAACGGCAGATGTAAAACATCGAAAGTACAAATAACTGACATATTTTTAATAGGGTCCAGTCCCTTTAGCCAAGTCGTCACCGTTAATTATGATGACAAATTAAATATCAAAAAAGGCTTTGACGTATCGCGCACTATACCACTTAGCGAACGAATGTCTATCCTATATATATTTTGAATTTCGAAGACCGTCATTGTAATCAACGATGGCATGTTGACTGAGCCTACTGGTACTTTACAGATCGATGATAATGATGGTGAAGCAATAATACGTGTGGCACTCGGGGACTGCCGCGGTAAAGCTATTGCATAGTAAGTCTACACGCATACGTCTAGTCGCACGCACACAAACACCGTGCCGAAGTCTGCCGAACTGAAACGACGTTAGACGATGCACGGCTTTAAACGACGCACCGCTGTGCCGGTCGGAGTGGGGGGTGTTAGGTTAATTTTCGTTACGGAATTTCTTGATTCGGTCGCCGCGCTCAAAGCCCGCGATAAAAGCTATGCAATAGCTTTAAAACAATTAACGCACCTAACGCGACAAATGCTGTAGTGTATCCCCAGGCTTTAGTAATTTCACATAAGTAATATATTTATCGGGTGTGCCCCAAGGCGAGCTGTCCTCACTCGTAAACTGCGTACTGCAGGAGCTATAAAAGTTATAACAAATTCGCCGCAGGCGGGCTAAGACTTTACATACACTTACAATACAGGAAGGAAAGCTGCCCTTTTTTCATATTATCTGTTAGTATGTCTACTCTTGCGTAGACAAAACGCATTTCTATGATGGTCACGCTAAACGCAGATAGACTCTTATTGCCATTTTCAATACCTTCGCCGTCCAAAAATGCAGAAAATGAAATGCTTTATAAAACGTTCACTAAACAAAACAGTACAAAAACATTGTTACAAATTGGCTGTTAGCGTATGCAAATTCTCAATATAAACCATCTAATTCCATAATACAAAAACCTCTTAATTTCGCGGCTCGCTACCGACAGGCCAATATTATTGCACAATCAAAAGTAATTTCAATAAATATGGCCTGGATCCCTCCGCTATGGTTACCGGATCCTTTATATCCCGTCTAATCAACAGTTGGGCATCACGAGAAAGCGAATCGATCGTCAAATTGACCTATCATCATTACTTTCTCACGATCTCCCATAGATTTGCACATTTTATTATATAAATAATTTCAGCATCATGCTGCGTAAGCGTAGTTTGATCCGCGGTTAAGGCTGTGGTTAAGTGAAGGTTAGAGGTATGTTTCACATGAAACCGACCAGGTACGTAGCTGGCCACATATAGAATAGGATATAGAGTAGGGTAATAAAGTAACGCATTTTACAAGCCAAACTCTATAACTCATGAACTAACAAAGTTATCTAAGCCGTTATAGTTTTCCTTCAAAGTTTATCACAATATGGACTCCGACATGGATTTTTTCAGATTTTTCGAGCCAACCGTTTAGCTTTTAGCGATGCCTTATTTTAATAAAAAATGCGCTGTAAAGTTGAATATCTCGCAAATGGATACCTAAATCAAAAATCATGTGAGAAACCTCTCAGTGCTTTTTAAAGACCTATCTAATGATACCCCCCACACTATGGGGTAGACGCGAAAAAAAAACCTACTTTACGTGTAGAGGAAGGTACCAAAGAAATATTTTTCGTATTTTTATTTAAGCACTTTGACGACGTTAAATACACATGTCCATTAAAAGTTTAATCTTTCTAGCACTAACCGTTTGGACTGTAAGCCGAAGACGGACGGACGGACATGACAAAACTATAATGGTTCCGCGGCGTGAACTACGGAACCCTAATAAAATTTTTTGCATCCCCGATATTTTGCCAGTTTTTGCTACATTCTGTGTTGAATGTTGATCGACCTGGGTATGCAGGTAGCACCCTAAAATATCGTTGGTACTAGGTACTAAATCCATACCAAAACAACCTGAACAGTAAAGTTACGCAAGCTAAAATCACTCTTCTATCCATAAAAAACGTTACTATCACAGATATGCAGGGTGACCTGAAATTCGATACATTCCTTTCAAAAACAGAAAGTAGACCTCATTTACAGTAATATTTTTCATGGCATCCCCTATCCGAAAGTTGATATTTACAAAGTTATTGAAATTTCAAAAATTTTTTCTTTATTTTCGACTTTTTGACATGACGTATTTTTAAAAATGTTTGTCTTTTTAGTGATTTTTTTATGTATTTTAACCGTCAATGAGTCAAATATTATTTTTAAGGAATAAATAGGGACATACTAAGCGAGAATTTTTCATTATGAGACATTGACACCTGTTTACAAGAAAAATGCACATTTTTCTTATAAACAGGTGATTTTCTTAAAAAAATGTATGATACACTGCGTACAAATATTCTAAATAACTTCCTTATCTCATTAGCTTTCCAAAAAGGTGCAAATGTCTACATAAAAATATGACGTTGTAGTAAACATATTAGAAGTAAAATGAAATAATGTCTAAATCGATTTATTTGCGATAAGGTTAAAATAAAAGGAAAAACTTGAATTTAATTACGTTTACTGTGTTTAAAAAACATCAATGTTTAATTAAATTTAATAATAAATATTCTACTTTAGGTCTTGTTCAAAATGTGAACCTCTGTTTCTGATACACTCCCGTAGTCTTCTCCGTACCTCTGTTTTGATTATTCTGGTAGTAAGACTAGTTTTGATTTCTTCTGCTGCATTTCTTATGCGGCTTCTGAGCTCCTCTACAGTAGTTATGGGTGTAGTATACACCAAAGCCTTCATATGACCCCAAAGATAAAAATCACACGGGGTCAAATCGGGACACCGTGCTTGCCAAGGAATTGGCCCGCCTCGACCTATCCAGCGATGTGGGTAAGTTTGGTCTAGCCACTGGCGTACGCCGAGGCGGAAGTGGGCCGGGCAACCATCATGCTGGAAAATCATATTACGACGAGTTGCTATTGGCACATCTTCCATTAAACCAGTAATCTCCTCTCTTAGGAAATGTTCGTACATTTCACCATTTAAATTTTGAGGCAAAAATGAGGTCCAACTAAATTATTATTAATTATACCCATCCAGACATTTAGACTGAATCTTGTTTGATGGGCCCTTTCTTTTTTCATCCTGGGGTTTTCTCCTTTTGGTGCCCAGTAATGTGTGTTGTGGAAATTGTTTATCCCGTCACGGTCAAATTTCGATTCATCCGTCCACAATATTCTTGAGAAGAAATTGCGATCCTCCATGTCTGCATTTATCATAAAACGGCAGAATTCCATTCTTCTAACCGGGTCTCCCTCTTCCAACGTTTGGACAGGTGTGTAGTGAAATGAATGTAGACGCGCTGTGTGTACTGTAAACCACACCTTCCATTGACTCAATCCAAGTCTTCTAGCTGCCGCTCTTGTAGAAATAGAAGGATCATTTTGAAAAAGTGTTAAAATTTCTTCTTCTTCTTCTGGAGCATACAAACGAGGTCTGCCTGAATCGCCACGTCTTCTATCAACACGGCCGCTTTCCCGAATTCGTCGAAATGTTGTTGAAAACACTCTAACGTTTGGCACTCGTCGATTCGGAAAACGTTCAACGTATGTTCTTCGTGCAGCAGCAGCATTACCATTACAAAGCCCGTAACAAAACAAGATGTCAGCGTATTCATCTTACTCAAAAGCAGCCATCGCGATACAAAAAAATCACAAGTAGAAGTAAGGGTGTAGTTTAAAGCAACAATACGTCCGTACACGGCAATAGTTGACTTAAAACTAATATTAGCTACTAAATTTGCTCTCTAAGCCAGTCGGTAACTCATTGACAAAGGGCCGCGACGACAGTAGCCGAAACATCCCGAAGTTTGAACAAAGGAAACAATTGAAAAAAAAGGTCGCCTCAGGTAGAGTAATTCTTGAGATAACGTTACCTGATGATTGTTTTGTCTTTGTTTATTACATGTTCATATTTTTATGTACATATTTGTACCTTTTTTGGAAGCTTATGAGGTAAGAAAGTTATTTAAGGTATTTGTACGCATTGTATCATACAACTTTTTAAAGAAAATCACCTGTTTTTAAGAAAAATGTGCATTTTTCTTAAAAGAAAATTCTGTTTCATGTCTCATAATGAAAAATTCTCGCTTAGTTTGTCCCTATTTATTCCTTAAAAATATTATTTGACTCATTGACGGTTAAAATACATAAAAAAAATCACTAAAAAGACAAACATTTTTAAAAATACGTCATCTCAAAGTCAAAAAGTCGAAAATAAAGAAAAAATTTTTGAAATTTCAATAACTTTGTAAATATCAACTTTCGGATAGGGGATGCCATGAAAAATATTACTGTAAATGAGGTCTACTTTCTATCTTTCAAAGGAATGTATCGAATTTCAGGTCACCCTGTATATTATTTTAATACCTATCCCGGAACAAGCAGGACGGTAAAGACTAAGGCATTATTAATCACTCAGATAACTCGCCAATGAATGAAGGAAGTAGGATACATTTATATTTTGTGTGACAAAATACCAAGCGGTTTGATCCGCACGTAAAAACTGAAGCAGCCAAGCTTTAGTGATGCGCGCACATCATGTTATTTAATCTATCTATCGATAAGGGGGTTTTTATTGATACAAAATAATGATTTATTAAGTAAGTAAGTTACTTGATGGCTACGAAAAGCATGAATCAGATTGGCAATTAACATTCGTAGGCAAATTGCATTTATTATAAATATTTACCAAGTATCTAACATATTTCTTAATATTTTAAATGATTAAAAACTTGTAAGTATGCAGCGGCATATTTGTATTAATGTGTAGCGCATAGTTGATAAAATTCAAAAATCATAATACACACCATGTAGAATCTAGAAACTAGCCTTTAAAATGTTTTTATTTTTTAAAGGGATCGCTGATGTCACAATAATATTCAAACTATTTCTATTTCTTTGTTCTAACTTAAAAGAAACTACATGTATCAGATGAAATTTATTATTTAGGCGCTTTGTTCGTGCTTTTTCTTCGTAGCAAAGTAAAGAAACACGGTGATTGCACCAATCTACCCTAAAAAATTTGTAAATTTTTAATTTCCAAATACATCCTTTAATATGAATGTTTCTATCGACATCCATGTTTCACATGCCTATTTAGTCCACATTCGAGCCTTTACGTCGCTTATCGGTGGCGTTTTACATTTTTATTGCAAGCGGATACCGCGCAGCGCCACTTTCCTATTGCAATTATTGTTTAGTTATCTAAAACTCCATATATTATCTGTTTGTACCAAATTTGTCTGTAACAATTTAGAGCAATCTACGGTTTGTTGAACCATTACAATAAATTCAAGGGAAGTATGGGGTTTATGACCTTTTAAGAAGCGGTTAAAACTTTGAAGTCTCAAGTACCTAAAAACTACTGACCCTGAAGCGAACTGTTAAGATTTGGTCTGCAGGGCTAGGTTATTTTGTCTTGACATAAAATAATATAGTATCTTCGCCGTCTGTGATGCTCCTAAGACCAATAACTCTACAGGTAAATAGCCAAGAGTATGTCAGGTCAGGTCTAAGCGGAGGTGTCCGTAACTATAACCGCGCAATAGGTTTTTTTTTTTAATTTATTTGCAAGTTTAAAAGTTACCTATTGTCCGATTTGATTCAAATTAATTTTCCTAAAGAGTATTTAGATTTAATGATGATCTAACAACATGGAAAGTAAACAATTTCTACCTCTTATAGTTTACTGCCTGGGTACCAACGTGTAAATCACTTTGGAGGCCGATTACTCGATAATGGCTCACTTAACAGAAAAGCCATGTGTATGAACCTCACCTTTATTTAAAAATACCTATTCGAAAATACCCCACACAATGGGATATAACTAGAAAAAAAAAACATCCCCACTTAGCGACTTTATTTATTTATTTTTATCATCATACTCGTTTTCATCAATTTATATTCATAATTACAGAAGTTAGCAGGGGGGGAGGGGGGCAGACGGAAGAACTAACTGACGGCTGACATAGCAAAACTATACGGGTTCCTTGTGGTACACCGGTCCCTAAATATGTAAGAATATTTATAATCACAGAGGACAATTAGTACTGAGCATGCGCAGGTGGTAGCACCTTATATCCGCGCGGAAACGTCCTAGACCTCTCCCCACCCTTCTCAACCCCCTCCAATTTGTCCCTAATGATTTCATCTCATTCTGGCTAATCGTTTCCCCACCAATACCTAATCTTGAATCCATTTTCTTGCAAAAAGTATAAAAGATATCGCGTAACTTTATTATAGATCTTAGTTTGAAAGGAGATTGTAACTTCTCTTTTTCTTTCAGAAATTACGCAATTTCTTTTTAACACAAGTTAGTAAGTTAGTATTTTAAAAGTATTTTTAATTCTTATGGCTGGCCATAAGAATTAAAATATGTTCATTGTTCTGGAACAATGAACATATTATGTTATGAGTCTCAAGATCAAAATTTTTCGACAATCTATGAAATCATCAGATCACAGAATTTATAAAGCTTGTAAATGTAGTTCAAAATGCTTTAAGCAATCAGGACTTAAGAGGAAATAATTCTACGTTAGGCTTTCCTCCACGGTGTACCTATCAGTAAATTACAGTAGCGAACAAAACAAATAAAAAAAACCACAGCCGAACATATAACCTCCTAGCTTCATTTTGGAAATCGGTTTAAAAAGTGTGCATCGGCCTCTAAACTACGATCGGCGGTACTTTCGGTGCATTTACCCACTTCCTAAATAAAATGTCAATTCAAGCAATGTTCTACATAAGCTTTGAAACATAATAACACTTTGGTAAGGACAGTTATTTTATTAGAATTGACAATAGAAGTCATAAACAAACGTTCCTAATGAAACAAATGCAAGAAATTAATGACTAAGCTCAAAGAAAATTCCAAACAAATGGGTATTTCAATTCCAAAAAAGCCTCTAAATTAAAAGAGGTTGGTATAATGAAAATATTCTTGGAAATCGGAACAGTCTCGGGAAAACGAAACGCCATGTCCAAATGTGTTCTAGGAACCAGATAGGTGGCTCAAATATAATGATAAATTTCGTGGAGAAACAGAATTAATAAATAATTGTAACAACAAAAATGTACCTAGCTATATTTTCTAGTTTTATAATTTCAAAAGTTATGTAAAAAATATTCATTCATACCTTTTTTATGCTCGGTGTAATAAAAAATTACTTTCATAATAATTAAATTGAAATCTTTTATATTTTTAATGAGGCAACTGGTAAAATTAATACACGTCAACAGCTGTTCAAGCTTTTTTAAACTACCCTCAAAAGCAGTGTTTGTGACGGGGCGACGCGACGTCAGCCATCGCATCGTGACTAGTTTGACACAAATAATATTTTCACCGTGTTGTTTATGATTTTTTTATCCTTCAGCTCGTAAAATGTTTGTAACTCTGGAAAAAGTGAGATTCAATGTGGTCTACCTAGAAGTTTTGTCTTAAGTTTTTCTTATTTGTAGACAAACATTCATACCTGTTGACAAACTTTTGTGTTCGATATTTTGATAAAGATTGACAATGTTTCACTATGAATATTGATGCCGTAAGTTCTGTTACTTTTAATAAGTCTCAGTTTCTTTTGTGTACATAATTATCATTTCTTTTGTGTACACAATACATTTATGATAAAAAATATTGCTAATATTAGATACATATAACAGTTTAGGCAGAATATTGCGTCGTTACTGTACCTGTATGATACCTACAGTGTTTACAGCCCATTGTAAAATTTCAAAGTAATTGAACATATCTACATAATAAACTTATTAGGTATTATGCAACTGCATTTCTACATTTTTTCCCCGTAGGTAGGCAATAAGTATACACGACTCATGACTACATAGTACACACCTACAAACCTACAATCTACTACATAAGTATGAAGCTTGTTAGCTTATGTTTAGCTTTAGCTGTTCGCTTAATGACACTTAACGTAAGTGTCGTTTTGAAATTTTTAATTATTTTTTAACCTAATGCAGTAGATCATATGCCCAAAATATCCGTAATTGATTTTAAACGACCCTATATACGCAAAGTAAACAAGATCAGCTAGTCCCCCTGATATATTTATTAATCTTCGAGGTGACGAAATTGAATAACCTTCCCCGCGAAAATAAATTGCCACAAGGTGAGGATCGACAGTGACAATATTTAAATTATATCGAATTATCACCAGCCAATGGGGGCTCTGCGAACGAATGCGAATTTGCCACCGACCAATCTCTATGCCGAATTTGAATTTGATATTTCACGGATTCTGAACGACTTTTACATCCCGCCACGAATCAAATCATTAGTAAAGAAAAATAGGGGTTTCCTCAATGATTTGATGCTGAATATTACCAAAATATTGGATGTGCTGAAGATAATTATTATTAACGTTACCAACAAGATTTTGATGAACATTTCGTATTTCGAAAATCCGTAATCCTTAATTGTATACGGAAATTGAATTTCGAATACAAATATTCAGTTTACAGCTAAAACACTGACTTAGTTTGTTTGTAGGATTAGAATACATCAAAATAATAAATCTGGGTAATTACACGAAACCATTTTGTTTCAGATTGACTGAGTAAAAGCAAGAAAATATTGCGGAAAACTTCAGAAGAAATTTGGAAATCAAGTTAATTTCTTTTTAGGTAAGTCATATTTTAACTATAAGGAGAAAATCCGGACAAGTGCGAGACGCACTGGCGTACAAAGGGTTTCGTAGTAAACGGTAAAAAATCATGTTTGTTATAATATGCATCCTTAAATATGTATGTATGTTTATTCAGTTTTTAGTATCTAAGTATATGTTGTTACAGCTGTAACAGAAATATATCATCGGTGAAAATTTAAGCTATTACGGTTATGGACTTAGGTACTTCATACAGCCTGGTGACAGACAGACAGACGGCGAAGTCTTAGTAATAGGGTTTCGTTTCTAAGAAACGTTATGTCTCTTGCTAATATCCGGGTACTTATAGTTATTAATCTAAGTTGAAGTCCATACTACTGCTTCCCAAAAACAATTTAAACAGAACACAGTTGGAAAGCGTGTGTGTGGATAGGAATTTTGAGTAAATGGTCCAAATAACCGTTCTTTGTTAATAGATGTTCGCGTTACACCCGGACGTAACGATTATTGGAGACTGACCTGGAAATTCCCCTTTTAGTTGGGCCAAACTCGGAAAATACAACGGTTCATTTATTTTTCTATGATTGTATATAAAATTTGATTGAGTCGTATTGGAGTTTTAATGTATTTAAATTAGGTTTTTTTAAGCTTTTTAGATATTTAATTTAAAGTTGTTAGTTACTTAGGGCTGGCTACACACGGCGTATTTTAAACGTGCAGATAAAGCGCGGTATACGCACTTCAAACGATTCGAACGGAACTTTGTAACCTAAGCTCACGGAGCGATCGGGAATCGCGCGTCTATTGCGCGTAGACGCAGATATAGTATGTATAGATACAGACACGGTGTTATAGTCGCTCGTAACTTCCGCGTTTTGGACAGAGACGGCAGTTTTAAAATGAAATACACAATAAAATATTAATGCAACTGCGGTGCGGGCGGTGCGGTGGCGTGAGCGCGTGACCCCTCTGCCCCTCCTCCGACCCTTGTAGGCGCTTCAAACGAGCTACGAACGTGCTTCCATCGCGCATTTTTATCGCGTTTGTATCTATGAAAACGAAAAACATCGGCATCTACGTGAAACGCGCATTCTCAGCGCGTATACGACGTGTGCTCTCGCCCTTATGTAAACTTACAACTCCTCGTTGTGCCTGTGAGCATTGTAAATCACTCATCGTCAGGCGATCTATCTGCTGACATCCTACTAATATTATAAATGTAAAAGTTGGTGAGGATGGATGGATGGATGTTTGTAACTCTTTCACGCTAAAACTACTGAACGGATGTTAATGAAATTTGGTATGGAAGTAGTTTAGACTCTGGATTGAAACATATGCGACTTTTTATCCCGACAAAGTACAGTATTCCCGTGGGATACCCGATACTATATTTACGCGGACACAGCCGCGGCGGTAAAAAGCTAGCAATTTCATAAGAAAGCGACAAACTTGTGGGAAAGCTATCCAACACATGACTGCGAAACATGCCCGTAGAGCATCGTGTTCAGACAAAAAATAATTTTCATTTTAAAATTGTATAAAAGTAGAGCGTACCGTGTAAACACTCGTAAACTGCTAAACCAATGTTTGAGTTACTCTAATGATTGTAAAGGGCGTTGCCACAATAAACTAATAGTTTATAGCCAGTATGTTTGACCGTCCGTGCGTCATAGGCGCACCCCATATATATTAGCATTTCGTGCTTTCACCCAACATACATACCTAAATTAGTGACATACTACTTTCCTTTCCTTCCTTTTGGAAACATTTTAAGTTTGGCAAAGATGAATTTGTTTGTCTGGTTGGAGCTGTGCACGATTGCTTGGCATTCAGGATTTATAGGTCCTTTGTAGGGCAAAAACGAGGCCCTAATCGCTGTCTGTCTGTCTGTCCGACGATCCGTCCGTCTGTCACTAAGCTGCATCTCCTTAATCGTGATAGCTAGTCAGTTGAAATTTTTACAGCGTGTGCAAGTGCAGTGCAGCAAATTTTTACAACACATCATGTGTTTCTGTTGTCGCTATAACAACAAATACCTACTAAAAACAGAATAAAATAAATACATTTAAGTGGTGCTCCCATACCACAAACGTGATTTTTTGCCGTTTTGTACGGAACCCTTCGTGCGCGAGACCGACTTCCACTTGGCCGGTTTTAGCTTTTTCACTAATATGAGTAGAAATTAGGTAAATCATTCGGATAAAAATATACCCTGTGTAATTAATTACATACGCCTCAACAACTTTAAATTTGCCACAGTCAAGAAAACTTCATTGTTCATCAGATCAAAATTATAAAAACCTAACCAATAGCATGGTAGGATATATCTATGGTTCCGTAACTAAATTTCATCTAATTAAGATTTTAAGGACCAGGAACGCAAGTCGCAACACCAGAGGAGTTACAAGTGTAACTCCTCTGGTGTTGCGAGTGTCCATGGGCGGCGGTAATCGCTTACCGTCAGGCGATCCGTCTGCTCGTTTCCTGGTTCATTTCATTAAAAAAAACGAAATCTATTAATAATCTATAACTATACCAAACTTAATTAATTTATATTCATTATTATCTAAGGGCGGACAGACAGACGGACAGTGCGAAATTATGAGGGCTTATTATGAAAAATGTACATAGAACGTTGGAAAGAACTTAACCACATTATTTTAAATGCAAGTAAAACAAAACATAGTCTAAGAGCTATCTTCATTATGAGCGCAATTATTTTTCATTTCCCTTGCTGAGAGACCACACACACTTGAAAGAAATTTATATTTATTGTTACAACATTAGACATTATACTTAAATTTACCTCTCAGCACACTTTATACATATTTTAATTGCAGTAAATGTGTAAATTATTAAGACTTGGGGGGGGGGGGGGGGGGGGGGGGTTACTACTGTGCCCCCAGATATATATAATATAATATATCCAATAGATTGGGAGTTTGTATTAGACAATCCTACTACTATTTCTACTAGTATTATAAATGTTAAAGTTTGTGAGAATGGATGAGTGGATGGATGTTAGTTACTCTTTCACGCAAAAACTTCTGGACGGATTTTTTATTCAAAATTTCATATAGTATGGTAATAGTTTAAGCTCTGGCATAACACGTATGCTACATTATACCCCGAAAAAGTACAGTGTTCCTATGGGATACTGTATTTACAAGGGCTGAGTCGCGGGCAAAAACTAGTAATTGTCCTATTTTAAGATTGTTTAATTCAAGTTCGACAGCAATACATGTAACAAAACATATTATTTTGGCATAATCATTTAAAAAATCAATATTTCAATTGATATACGATATTATACGATATATATATATATGATATTTCAATCAATATACATCGATATACGATATCATACGATATATATATATGATATTTCAATCGATATACATAGTTCGCTGTAACTAATAACTAACCATTGTCTAGCCACTGGCCGCTTGTTTGTAACTCTCCTATCGAACTGTAATGCCGAAATAATTGAATTTTGTATCGTCATTGTTCCACACAACGCACTACCTCCTTTGGTGTATGGTCGGGTAATTAAGAAGTCTGTTCTCCTTGCTGCATGAAATTATTGCTACTGATAAGGGCCCCATACACTGTCCGGTTTTCCTTCAGTTCGATCTGAACGGATGCAAAATCGTATCGTCTGTGTGCAATTTCGAGATCGCATCAGTCGGCCGTATGGACTGAAGCGATTCGTTCCAGTGTTGCCAACTCTGTTTTTGCGGAACTACTAAACTCGCGTCTTTCTCTACTAAAAACTACTAAAAGAGTACAGATAACTATAAAAAAGCTACTAAACTTAGGAATCCTTAAAAGTTTTTTGGAGATTTTGTGTTTACAAACATACATACATTTTCAGTTTTAATATTTAACCGTCAAATTTAAAAAAAAATATAGTAGGAAATATTACGTATATAGAAATTAAATCGGTAGTTTTAAGCGACTTATGAACGCGCGCTACTATGTGCTATTATGATAAGGTGTCATAATAGCACAAAGAAGCAGGCCATTTTGCTTATTATGATAACTGTCTAGCTATTTTCTACAAAACCACTACTAACAACTAAATTCCTACTAAGGAATAAAATACTAAATTTAGTAGTAAAACTTTGTAAAACAACTAAGTTGGCAACAATAATTCTGACCTGAACCGGATGGACTGAACGGTAATAAAATTCGAGTGTAAAATAAAACCGGTTAAGTGCGAGTCGGCAAGAGGGGTTCCGTACAAAATGGACAAAATCACGTTTGTTGTATGTGAGCCTAAAATTTTTATTTAATTCTGTTTTTAGTATTTGTTGATATAACGGCGATAGAAATACCTACACCATACATTTGTGAAAATTTCAACTGTCGAGCTATCACGATATAAGAAGGTTAAGATACAGCCTGGCGACAGACGGACGAACAGCAAAGTCTCAGCAATAGGGTCCCGTTTTTACTCTTTGGGTACGGAAGCCTAAAAATGGCACGTGGTCTAAAGAAATTTATCAGAGTTCATTGAAGTATTTAAAACTTTAGAGCCACTATGGTTAATAAAATCTAAATACTATTACTACAAAACAAAGAGAAATGATTTCTATAACATATTACTGGAAAAATATAATATGAATGAATTCGGTTTCGTCGATAGCGTGATTGCAGTTGCAAAATACAATAAATAAATAAAATAATAGCCTAAACTAACCAAGAGCATGTCACGACATGTCTAAGGAGGATTCCGTAACTATCGACGTGCAATAGGTTTTCTTTGAATTACTACAAAAGTTATTGTCATAAAGTTAGTACAGAAGGTAGGAGAACGGAGGACAGACAGACAGACGGACGGGCAGAGTGAAATTATAAGGGGTTCAAGTATTGCGGAACCCTAAAAACACGACGAAAAAAAGTTCGCGGCAATTTTCCGTGTATGTGCTCGAATCCGTTCAGGCCGAACCATAGATTAAAACTCCTCGAAACCGGGTACGCGCATGAAAAGTGAAGTAAATCATACAGTTTGTTCGAACGACCCCTCAGTTGTCAAGGTCAAGCGCAAGTACATACATCTCCGACTATTAAAAACATTATGACGGTTTGTGTCGTTATTGGGTGTCACAATGCATGGGAAAAGAACTAAAAAAGCTTCAGACATAACATTTCATATGTAGGTATGAAATGTTATGTCCGAACAATTTGACTAGTATTAAGTCAAATATTTAAAACATTTTAAAATAAAATCATATTATGTCGCCATATGGCTGCCATGTAATAAATTTATTTAAAAATTTTCATGGCTAACTAATAGTTGCAACTAAGACAATTTTTTTTAATATTTTCTGATTTTTTTAACTATCAATTTAAAGTATTAACTTATATTTTTACATCTCATATTAAGAAAAACAAATACAATAATTCCAATTTTAAGAGCACAGACTCCACAACTTTAAAGTTTTGTTTGTGTGCGTGTCGGTATGTAATGCTTACGCCTACATCTATCTGTTGCTTGCTTCACTTTGTACGTTGCGTTTGTTTGAAGACTATCTAGGCGTTATTAATCTAAGGGCCGAACTGACGTTAGTTCGGTCGGATGCGATTTTTTCCGTGTATGTGCTCGAATCAGTTCAGGCCGATCTGATGTCAGTTCTAACTGAAACGACCGGCCTCGCGTCTGTGGGAGCCTTAGGGCCAGTACATACCACAAAATGTTACGTAATAAGTATTTCTGCCGTGTGTCTTGTCTTGCAGAAACTTGTGACAAACGATAGATCTTACTACTATTATAAATTTGAAAGTTTGTGAGGATGGATGGATGGATGTTACTCTTTCACGCAAAAACTACTGAACAGATTTCGATTATATTTGGTATGGTAGTAGTTATTATAGGTATGATAGGCTACTAAAACATAGGCTACTTTTATCTCGAAAGTACAGTATTCCCGTGGGATACTGTTATTACGCGGGCGGAGCCGAGGGCAAAAGCTAGTATAGATATAGTAAGTAGAATGTAAGTACTAATTATTGCACATTATTATTATAACATAGTAGCCTAGCTACTATGTTATAATAAGCTAGTATAGATATAGTAAGTAGAATGTAAGTACTAATTATTGCACATTATTATTATAACATAGTAGCCTCCTCTACTATAAAACATATTAATATAATAAAATACAGAACACAAACTAATTAACTCGGATTAAAACTAGAGTAGGTACTTAATATGTCTTATTCCAGTGTAGGATTTCCGTGCCATAAGCAAATTTTCACATGGATCGAATGTAAAATATCACAGAGACGTTGTCTCCTGGACTAGGCCTTACGAAGCATAATGGAATATAACCAGCAAGCTCTCCGACTGGAATCAATTTTGCGACCGAGACGATAATAGGGTTTGTAAGGGCACAGTCCAATATGGTCTTCTTATAAAAGAATTAGCTAGTATTCTAAACAAGGCTAAACTAGGTAATATATTTGATTTACATTTTAGTCATTCAGTACAAGGACAACAGTAAAAACAGGCCGAGTGCGAGTCGGCCTCGCGCTCGTAGGGTTCCGTACAAAATGGCAAAAAAAAACACGTTTGTTGTATGGCAGCCCGACTTAAATGTTTATTTTATTTTTAGTATTTTAACCGACTTCCAAAAAAAGAAGGCGGTTATATGTTCGGCTGTATTTTTTTTTGTATGTTCAACGATTACTACGCCGCCTGTGTACCGATATTCTACATTTGTTTTTATTTAATATGGACACATAATTATGGTGATTTCGAGTTTTTCTGAAGTAGTCCAAGCATATGCTACCAAAAGGTAAAATTTTGTACCAAGGTATAACCTGGATTAAAAATACTGAATTGAACTCCTGACTCCTTATAGATATATGTTTGGGGATATGGGCGTTGTTTAAATAACTGCAAGCATAATATGCCACTATGTCAATTACAGTAATCATCATCATCACCACCATCATCCCACCATACATCATCACATTATGATGATATAATAGGTAATTCTCATAGTATTTTACACCGACACTGATATCTTTGAACTTTGCCGTTTGCGAATCTATTTGCAAAATTCTTTTGTTGTTGTCAAGATTGTAATTCCAAAGTTCCTGAGTCACCAAAGTGGTGACCTGATGATGGGGTCCATAATGAATCGAGGAAACTCTTCGAAATTTATGTGGACACATATAGTGATTTTGACTTTTTCTGAAGTAACCCAAGCATATGCTACCAAAAAGAAAGATTTTGCACCAAGGTATTATACCCTGGATCCAAAAGCACTGATCAGAACTCCTTAGTCCTTAAAGATACGCGTTTAAAAAATTTCAACGTTGTATAAATAACTATATGCCATTATGTAACTTACTGTAATCATCATCATCATCTTATATACCTAATTGAAGTATGGCGCGTATTGAATTATACACTCGATCGTTTATTTTAAATATTCTTAAAATGTTTTAGCGATAATATAACAAATATGACTAAAATGGGAAAAATTATTATTAAAAAAAAACGATTTTCAAAGTAAAAATACACAAAGAAGTATGAAATAAATCTTATTTTCTAAGAAAATCCCTTTTTAAATTCGGCTAAAGTTTTAACTATTTCTCTATGAAGATTGTGTCATAATTTTGAAGTCGGTACCAGCAAATTTAAACGTGAGTTCTAAAAAAGATTGTAGGATATTGTTTGGGCTGGTACCGACTTCAATATTATGAAGATTGAGTAGAGGAATATTTAAAATTTTATCCGAATTTAAAAAGGGATTTTTTTAGAAAATACAATTTATTTCATACTTTTTTGTATATTTTTACTTTGAAAGTCGGTTTAAGTTTTTTATTTAAAAATAATAATTTGTTATAGTAGAGACTACAGAAATACATGATCTATGAAAATTTCATGTCTAGCTATTACGGTTCACGAAATACGGCCTGGAGACAGACAGACAGACAGACAGACGTACAGTGGAGCCCAGTCGAGTTAGAAATAGGGTCCAGTTTTTATCCTGTAGATACGGAACCCTATTAATAAAATTACAACTATACATTGTAAATCTGTGATTTGTCTCACTAGGCCGAGCTTTTCTCGGGTGAAACACAAAATATTTTGGTTTTTAACTACATCAATAAAAATGAGGCGGTCATATAATCATAAGCTTTACCTATAGTCCATCGCCGATATATGTAGACTGTAATATAGCTAATAGTACAATGAATATTAATTTATACTGTAAATGCACGTTAATTGTGTCAGTCGGGACTCGTGCGTAGTCGGGTGCGTGTCTTGTATATTCAATGATTCGAACACGAATCAGAGTCACCAAGCTTTGATGAATTACTGTGAAGCAATAAACACGGCACATAAACCATAGTACAAGCTTTTGTTCGTGTTTTCGGAAGGACTATCCGGCATACTGAAACGATACTTAAAATAACCTCACCTAATCAAGAGCATGCCGCCAAGCTTTGCATGCGCACCGTAGAAACACCGTTGAATCGACTAAATGACTGATCGAAGAAACATTAATACCACTCGGAGCTAAATAGTTCTTATTGTAAGGCAGCAAGGTCGACGCATCGGCGTTATGAGAAACAACATTTCTTTTCTTCCCGACCATGAGCTCACAAAATGACCTCTTTTGACAGCTAAAATAGAAACGTTTTCTTATTTCAATGTCGAATAGTCTTGCAATAATGTCAACTACTACACATCATGGCGGTCCAAGACAAATAGTTTCATTACGTTCAGTCATTTACTTGAAAATTTGTTCATTTTTGACGGAAGATTTCCGGACAACCATTTTAAAAATATGGTTATTTAGAAATGATGACTTCTATTGACGACCTTGTTTACCATGGATTAAGAACTACTTGGCAATGAACAGTTTTGGATAGAATATTTCTTCTTTAAAATTATTTCTTCGGATCGCCATGCTAAGCCCGCTGGACATGTCCAAGGAGGATTCCGTAACTATCAACGAGCAACTTTTTTTTTTTCCAATTAAACTACAGTCCGATTTCGCCAAAAATGATTTTCTTTAAAATTATCTATTTAACATGACCTATCAGGGTCCAAAGTTAGAAGTTTCTACGTCTATAGTTTAAATAAATTATAGTTTAAAAAAAAACTAAAAAAACACGCTTTTATAGAAAATCTAACTAAAAAATAAAATTTAATAAATTAGGATTAAGAATAGTGTAAATGAAAAATAAATGTTTATTATTCTAAAAAAGCGTGGGGTGCAGTGTCTTCACCTGTACGTTTGTTTGTATGTAACCGACTCCAGTGGATTTGATTTTGATCCACTTCAAACGGTCAGATTTCGTTTAACGTGATTTTTCAGATATTATCAAAGTGAAGATCCTTCCCATATCTGCCAATAAAATGTTTATAACTTTTGACACTATGCACCCCACGCTTTTTTACAATAATAAACATTTATTTTTCATTTACACTATTCTTAATCCAAATTTATTAAATTTTATTTTTTATGTTTTAGTTAGATTTTCTATAAAAGCGTGTTTTTTTAGTTTTTTTTTAACTATAATTAATTTTTTGCTTTTTAGTACGATTTGTCAAAGAGTAAGCCTGGAACTGAACGCATGCGTAGTTGTGCAACTAGTGCAACATGCGCACTAGTTCTATCTCTCTTACTCTCCTGCAAAGGATGCGGAAAGAAATTGATGAATCCTGGCGAATTTAATTAGGGTAATCGGATATTTTAATCGAATTATTGCATTGTCATCGGTCTTTGACAAGTGTGCAAAGCTTGAATTAAATCTGATCGTTCAAAATAGGAGAAAATCGAGCCCAAAGGAGTCGGTTACTAGCAAGCAAGCAAGCAAACATATATAGGTGAAACTAATAAAAGCGTTATAAAATACCAAGGAGGGACCAACTTACAAAACACTTTGGAGGCCGATTACTCGACAGTGGTTGACTTTGTAAAAAATTCATGTATAAAACCTTGCCTTTATTTTAAAAGACCTATTCAACAATAACCCACAAACGGGGTAAAATAAAAAAATATTTTTCTCCTCCACTTTACATGTATACAGCCACCCCTAAAATATAAAATTATTTTAATTCTATGATGCTAAAACCGAGATCTATAAAAAACATATTATAACTTTACCAAATTTCATTCATTTCTATTCAAAATTTCGTTGCAAGAAAGGCGGACAGACAGAAAGACAGACGGACGGATAGAGCGAAACTACGTAGCTGAAAATGAAGCTTTACGTTTTTTTTTCCTTTTAGGGATGAATTATTTTGATGACAAAACCGTCCAATTAAAAATTACAATAGTAGAAATTAGAAACATTTAAATAGAAGAAATATATTCTCAATACAAAGGAAACACACGCAAAACGTGTGCAATATCAGTGCGCTACGGCTACTCAATAACCATATTGAAATTTTCTTTCCACTATTTCTTCCTGCAAACTGTATTGTTCCAATATTTGCCAATATGCCGTAGGTATGTAATAAACTATCAATGGAAATTATTCTCTGTGCATGCTCTTGTTGCGGGGACACTAGAAATAACGACATTTTGGGAAGTTACTATAGTAACTTAACTAAGTAATATATTACAATTTACCTTCAATTTGAAGTGTCGCTGTAACATAATATTTAATTCGCATTTCATGCAGATTTGCTTTAAAATCTAAAAGGAGGTTTTAACTTAATTCTTAATAACTAATTGTATATTTAGTTTTAATTAATAGTTGCCTAATCCCACGAAGGTTATGTCATCATGTTTCTAAAATAGTTCTAAAATGTATTTCTTATAATTGCTTTAAATGCTAAAAAGCAGACCATACACAATGCGTAATAATAGACATTTCCATTGAGAGAATAAACATTTATTAACAAAAATAAAGTTATTGTAAATTGTAAAATTAACAACTTTCTACTGTGGAAACCAATTGAGCAGTGAGATGTGTAATATAAATTTTAGGGTTAGTACCCTAGTTCCTACTGGCCATTAGGAATAAACTAGATTCAGTCTGGTAGAAAAAAGTTCTGCTGTTGTTTTGCCAAGATAATACATCCTCAATGGATGGTTTGTGAGATTATGCAGATTTTTACTAGTAGATTTACATAAACTAAATATGTCGTATTATTATTTATAGATATTGACCTCGTTTTTTACATTTTAACCTATACCTACCCCATACATATACCCATTAAAATAAACCATGTCGCGTGGTCTATTCTATAATAACTGTTCCAAATTTTATCGAAATCGGTGCAGTGGTTTCGGAGCTCATTTGATGCAAACAAACAAACAAACTAGTCTTCTGCTCTTTATAATATTAGTATAGAAGTATAGATTACGCTTGTATTATCCGGATATTACACACAAATCCAACTTTATCGTGCCAACTGCAACACACATTGTGGCCAGTATGCTGTATCGGTATCCCCTCGGTCTAAGTAGGCCACTATAGGGAGTAGATAATGCAGATTATGCGCACTATATTATGTTACTAGAAACGACATATTAATACCGCCTGCGGTTATTCAGCTTAGTATCCTTACAAATTTTCTCAAACCCACTTATTTCTACTTATATGGGAGTATTATAATGAGTGGTAAAATATGTCTGTCTTTTGAACAATATCACATTAAGGTATTTTCGGAAGCTATTCAGACTGTAGATTCAGACGGTTACAATTTAACATAGTACATTCGATTAAATGAATGGAAGTTTCTTTTTCGAACAAGACGCTAAAATTATTTCATGCTTTGGAAGTTTTTCTCCAGAAATTACATAATAATATTAAATATGGTCGTTTAGGTACTAAATATATTAGGTCCTGATAAAACAATATTTTGTAGAACTCACGTTCAAGTTGGCTGGTACCGACATCAAAATTATGAAGATTGAGTCGAAAAATAGATAAAATTTTAGCCGAATTTAAAAGGGTAATTATTTAGGAAATAGGAACTATTTCATACTTTTTTGTTACTTTGAAAGTTTGTTTAAAGTGTATGATAGACTAGCTATTGCCCGCGGCTCCGCCCGCGTAAATACAGTATCCCCAGGGAACACTGTAGTTTTCGGTATAAAAAATGTCTTATGTTTTAATCCAGAACTTAAACTACTACCATACCACAAAACATCTGAATCGAAATCCGTTCTGTAGTTTTTTCGGGAAAGAGTAACATCCATCCATCCATCCATCCTCACATACTTTCACATTTATAATAGGTATATTAGTAGGATTTGTATTCTTAAAAATAAATGTTTTTGCTGATTTTCTATGAACTAGAACATGTACCTAGGGTGTAAGCTATTTGCATATAATATTAGTGCACATTAATTTTTAATTAAATATTAACAGAACATTATTGATTTAGCCAACGAAGGTCTTGGACCGGCGTCTTCGGTCTACGGACAAGGGAATTCGATTAGCCGGAGAATAATTGAAGCACCCACCCCAGTCAATTTAAACTAGACCACAGACAAACCTGTATAACACTAACGTACACATGGCCGAAATTTAAGTTTTGAACTTGTATATTTATTATTTATGGTCTGATTTACAATCTCAAATAGATAATATTCTTAGGAAAATAAAAATTAATTGGAATCAAATCTTTAAACAACAATTATCTAATATTGTCGTGTCATAGTTTTCGGGGATACGTTCCTTCGAAACGGCTTGACCGAATCTTATGATTTTTTTTTTATTCGGTAGGTCTGAGAATTAGTCGTAATTTATCATTTCAACCCCTATTTAAAAAAAAAAATATTGTCACCCTTTTTATAAGGGTGACAAAATTTTTTTTATTTAACCGACATTTTATTTTTATTTTTATTATTACATATTAAGGCAGAACGTCAGTCGGGATCAGCTAATTATCTATGTAAAAATATAAAAGGATCAGACGCCGACTAGTTTCAGAAGTTTTAGCTACGAGAGATACGAAATGTGGTTTCAGAAAAATAATATTTTAAATATTTTCTTATTATGTACACAGTTACACACTGAGAGAGAATTAGCAACTACAAATATTTTTAGATACGAGCGCAATTTTTGCTAAAATATTTTTTCTTCGGCAGGTAGAAGCTGGTTCGAGAGGAGGTTGCAGATTCGGTGTAGCAGGTTGCAGAACAGGCGTAGCAGGTCGCAGAGCAGGCGTAGGAGGTTCCAGAGCAGGCGTAGCAGGTCGCAGAGCAGGCGTAGGAGGTTCCTGAGCAGACGTAGCAGGTCGCAGAGCAGGCGTAGGAGGTTGCGGAGAAGCGTAGCTGATTACAGAGGAACGTAGCAGGTTGCAGTGCAGGCGTTGGAGCTAGAAGTTTCTACGGGAGGACTACGAAACCAGACAACCTGTGTTGGGACAGATTTATTTTTAGGTGAGTGATATATTTTTGTCTCGATAAAAACATTTTAACAGCCACTAACTTAATTAATTATAAGGACTTAACTAACAAAACTAAAAAGTTTTGACTATAGTGAAAATCCGTCCACAAACGGCGGTAGGTGTAAACACGTAACATAGGTAAATACAAAAAATATACAGTTGAATTTTAAACCTCCTCCTCCTTTTTGGAAGTCGATTAAATAGAAAATATAAAGTCTCGAAATATTTTTATATTTAGTACCTACCACTGGCGTGGGGTTCCTATAAATATATCCCTATCGGCTTCACATACCACTTACCTTTTGAAGACCCTCATCCAAATCCCTACCTATTATACAGGCTAGGGCTTCCCTATGAAGGAGAACCAGCCAACGCCACTGGTACCCACTTAAGTTGAACACCCTTTTAATATGCTGCTTGTATACAATATATTAGGTTTTTGAACTCAATATCAGATTAGTTACATATACTAAATTCTTATGTAATATATACAACGATCTTATATTTAAATCAATTAATATATAGCATTCAAGCTTTATTTTTACGGTATGTGCCGCTCAAAATTACTTTAGTTCTCCAAACGTTGTTAACTCCTAAATTACTATCCGTATTAAATCCTTTGTTAATGTCGTCCGATTCCTAATCATATTAAATCAATGACGTCACGTCATGATGGACAGCTACGTCCACTCCTTGACACAGAGATCCCTGATGGAGTGTCTATCAGGCTGACACTTGTAATAGCTGACCGATTTTAGCGCGAGATTTTGTGAACTATGGACATGGGCTTAGATAAACGCGCCCACATATAGGTAATATAAATCGGGCTCAACTACCGTTATCTCAAAGTCTCTATAAAAGTTTTGACGACCTCTGTGGCTCATTTGTTAGCGCGCTAGCGGTTAGTGGCTAGCTCAAACCGGAGATCGCGGGTTCGAATCCTGGACCAGGAAAATGTGTATGAAATATGTGTATAATATAATAATAATCTTAAATATGTGTATAGTAAAAAGTATTAAATATATGTCCGTTGTCTGGTTCCCGTAACACTAGTTGTTTAAGAACTTACCACGGGACCAGAGAGACGTGGTGTGAAAGCGTCTATAGATTTTATTATATTTATAACAGTCACCCTTATTCTTGTGTCGTCGGCATTAAGGTCCAGAGGTAAAATATCTCTAAACGATCTGTACTACTGGTGTCAACTTAGTACTTGTCTTTTTAATATTCTAGATTCGAAAGACCAGTACGTTCCTACGTAAGTTTACCCCAGTATATTTATTGAATATTATTATAATTACAATCACTTCTATTTGCCACTAGATGGCGCTTTTAACCACTATAATGGGAACATTGAATTTAATCCCCATTAGGTAATTAAACGTGAAAGTAATAATAGATCGTGGAAAAAACTATTATTTATTTTAATATTCTTTATTAAGAATAAATAGCAGTTACATGTTAAAATTATAACTAATTACAATTATTTACATATGGCATGTATGTATTTAACTGATGACTATTTATTACGATTTATCCGTGTATCAAGTTTTGTAGACACAATAATTTAAAAGAGGATCAAATATTAAACCTCCAATTATTTTAAAAAGTGATCATTGACAAATTATTATCAATTTTATTTATTTGATTCTCAATTAAATATTTTTCTTTATATATAAGAAGTGAGCACATATCCCACACTGAATGATAAAAATAATAGTAGTTTAACATTTATGGATAATTACCATTAATTTATTGATTAGAGTTAAGACTAGACCTAAACGAAATTAAAATATACTTTATTGTACACAATCAGCTATTACACAAACATAATATATACACTAACAATATTATATAGACGATAGTACACAAAGGCGGCCTACTCCTAATGTAAATCCTAATTCTAAGTAAATATTTTTTTTTAGACTTGGTTACATTTACATCTTAAATGTAACCAAGTCTAAAAAAATCCTATATGCCATCAATTTAAAACTGGTTCAAACAAAATATCCTCAAACGTTATATAAAGTAAATTTAGTAAGCACGTAATTTGCATACTGAACATGCTCATTACAACATGAAATGTGCATGCACGGCCAACGACATTCTAAAAATAATAAGCTTATTGATTCGTCATGAAACACGAATCAAATTCATTGCGAGATTACTCAATGTTTTGGCTTCGGTATATTGCCTTTTTATTTGTTTCGGATTTAGAATATCATGTGCTTTGCAAGTATTGCTCATTCGATTACGATGTAGGTATTAAAAAAAAATATCTTTGAAAATGTACTTCATATCATTTCATTATGATAAATTGCGTAGCGTTTCTCTAGTTTCATCTTCATGCCTGACCCTTGGGGCATGCTGCTGAAAAAATGCATCTATAAAGATGCTTACATCTACCTTTTATAATGCCCGGTGTCTGGGTGAATTTTTCGGTAGTTTCTATACTATGACCGCCATAGAATAGCATTTTGTCTACACAATAATAGACATACTGACAGCTGTGTACACAAAATGACAGATGTCCTTTATAAATCTATCATTTTGTCTATTCTACCGTAAAAATAAACCATTTCTATGGTACTACGCGTGTAGATGGATATTTGGTACTCGGCGCCAGATAAATTATAATTTTACGTTTAATTTTAGACACCCGAAAAAGTACTGGATTCCTTGGGATACTGTATATTTATGTATGTAACTGTCTTACACACCCAAAGGCGCATACGATTTAAATGAAAATTGGTATGGTAGTAGTTTAACCGTTTTCACCAAAGTGTAAAACGTATAACCGCCTCCTTTTTTTGTAAGTCGGTTAAAACACAAATTAAGTCGAAAAGTGTATAAAAAAGTTGTGTGATATTATTATGAACATGAATTTCCACCAAGTTAAAACAACACACACTACCTTAGATTATTATTAACATACACTACATGTCCTATACTACTATATGTATCTATCAAACGCACGGTGCGTTGAATAGACACATTTTTGTTACACGTTGCCATATTTTGTCAATCTGTCACGGCATTAACATTATTTTCCTATCGAGGCAAAATAACCCAAAGTTCGAACTTAAAATTCCAGAAATGCATAGGTACAAAAATGGTCAAGCTAGAGTCGTAGTCGCACCCACTAAGCGTCAGTTCACACCGAGATATGTCGCGTCTAGGTGTGAGCTGACCTTAAGGCCTAGAGAAGTTTCTAGAGAACGCGTATATTCGTCATACACATGTTTACCCCAAGTGAGATACAGACGACTGCGATTTGACATCGACTGTTCCGAACCTTATAAAATAGGTGCGACCACGGCTCTGCCTTGACCATTTTTGTACCTATGCATTTCTTGATTTCTATCTGAATTCTTTCTTGTTTCGGCCTTTTTAGTTTCCTTTTTTTACGTAGCCGGTTATATATATATTTTTTATTTTTTTATTTCGTATTTTTCCGTTTCCGAATCGAATATATTTTTTTGGAATAATTAATAAGTTATTAATTAGTAAGTAGTTAGTCTTCTTCGCGGAGCGAGTGACATCTATCGAACGAATAAATAATAAAAGTGCTAATTATTTATTTCATCTGCATTACCTATCTAATTTAAAACGGATGAGCCGATTTTAATTTCGTTTTTTTTTGTTTGCAAGCTGACATAATTGAGAGTGTTCTTAGTTTATAAATTGACAAACAGTTAACAAAGACTGCTTGACAATTCTGATGTTATTTAAATTTTTTTTGTTATGCATTATCTATAAAAAAATTATTTATAAAATAAAATATATTTTATGAAGGTAACTACTATATTATATAAATAATATCTTATAGTCTTATATTACGTAATATTCGAAAATTTGACAAATGGGCTGTACGAATTGTACTTACGACCGCATTTTAAACGTGTATTTTCCTATTAATCAATATGATATAAATAATAATATAATATATTTTTACATGTTTGTAATGTGCTTGCCAAAACCTTTATTTTGATACCAAAACACGTGTTGATTATCTCGGTTTAATTTATTTACATATTAGAATCTGAGGTTAAATTTCCGAAATACAAAATTTAGAAAAAAATATATAGCCTATGTTACCCGCGGCATCATTACAAATCTATTGACACCTCATTATTTAAAATCGGACCAGTAGTTTAGACGCTACGAGGGAATCAACATACAAACATACATAGGTACATACATAGACTGCCAAAATCATTATCCCTTCCTTTTGGCTTCGCCGTAGTCGGGTAAAAATTAATATAATAAATTATTATGGATGAATTTCGACCACAGGGCGACCTTTAATACTAAATAGGCTTAAAAATACTTCTTGCATCGAACACACAGTATTTAAATTAACCCGCGGCTCCGCCCGCGTAAATACAGTATCCCACGGAAATATTGTCTTTTTTTCGGGAAAAAAGTAGCCTACGTTTTAATACAGAGTATTAACTACTATCACACCAAATTTCATCCAAATTAGTTCAGTAGTTTTTGCGTAAAAGAGTAACAAACATCTATCCATCCATACAATATACTATAATCCTCACAAACTTTCACATTTATAGTAGTAGGATACAAAATCAATACCTCAAATGCATATATTATACTAGTGTAGTATTGTCTAGTGGCCACTAGGCGAGACAATAATAACATTAGGACTAATCGTCTATAACATTCACGTTTATCATGTCTATCACAATTCACACAGTCCCTGCTCCCTGGTGTTTCACGTCATGCGTCGAGGACATTGACGTACTGTGTAAGTACGTTGCACATCCTACTACTATTATAAATGTGAAAGTTTGTGAGGATGGATGGATGTTTGTTACTCTTTCACGGAAAAACTACTGAACGGATTTCGATGAAATTTGGTATGGTAGTAGTTTAAGGCTTTGGATTAAAACAAAGCATACTTATTATCCCGATAACGTACCTACAGTATTCCCTTGGGATACAATATTTACGCGGCCGGAGCAAAAGATATATTGAAATACTAGCTTTTTCCCGCGGCTCCGGCCGCGTAAATATAGTATCGGGTATCCCACGGGAATACTGTGATGTTTCTGGATAAAAGGCTACATTTTATTTTATAATGTTTTGATAAAAGCCTACTACCGTACCAAATTTCATCGAAATCCGTTCAGTAGCTTTGCGTCAAAGAGTAACAAACATCCATCCATCCATCCTCACAAACTTTTATATTAATAATAGTAGTAGAATAGCAGGATGGGGCACGGCGAATTATTATTAAGACAATAAGGCAAAGTCAACTTTTTGCTGGTTTTGGTCGGCGTTACTGCGAAGTGTGGACTAGTATGGACAATATTGTTTTAAATAAATGTGACGTATTGATATGGTACGTCAGTGGCATTGGTAAGCAAATATGAACTGAACTGCAGAGTAACTGTAACGTGGTGTAAAGGTCCTCCAGGCACAAAAAATGAACGAGTTTTTCACCGCGCGTTTTATTATTTCGCAAATCTGTAACACGTTGAATGTAAGGAAGGAGCCGAATTAGCGGAAAAACCGGCCAAGTGCGAGTCGTGCTGGCGCACGTTGGATTTCGTACTATTATACCAATATTTTACAATTTTACGTATTTTTTAGTTATTTTTGTACGAATTCTTCCAAGTAAGCGCATTTTACAAGTTAAGTATCTATAACTCCTTAACTAACAAAGTTATATGACCCCATATAGTTTTCATTCAAAGTTCATCACATGGACTACCATCATGAATTTTTTCAGACTTATCGAGCTACAAGTTTATCTTTTACAGGGGGGTGGGACGCTCTATTTCATCAAAAACGCGCTTTAAAGTTGAATATCTCGAACGAGTACCTGAATTAAAAAATCATCTTTGCAACCCCACAATGTTTGTAAGATCGATCTAATTATACCCCAAGCTATGGAGTAGACGCGAGAAGAAAAAATCATACCCATTTTACGTGTAGGGCTGATACCACAAAAAGATTTTTCTTCATTTTATCTTGGCATTTTGTCGACGTGGTACACGTTATGTTATATCCATGCAAAGTTTTATCTTTGTAGCACAAACCGTTTGGACGTTAAGCCGAAAAAAAAGCCGGATAAATAAATCTATGATTTGATACTTGATGGAATATAATCTGCACGAATAAAAACCGATGTACGGACAGGTTCCTAGCCCTAAACAAGTCTAATATGACGTGTAACATCTGACCTGATTTTAAAAATTTAGTAACCCCCCTCATTGTTAAGCAGTAACCGAGCTGATGATGATGAATTATCAAACATGTCAGCTTTCAAACAAAAAAAAAGTATATCAACACCTGTTCCTCCAATTGGGAGCTACGATTCCACTGTCATTCGGGGTGTCTGTATGTGTTTGGCACACATATATACAGACATACAGAGACACAGCCACTTCAAACTTATAACACCCCTCTGGCTTCGGATGACTGGAAGGTTACGTAATATGCATATGCCTACATTTCATATTTGTAAAATGAAAATCACTCACAAAAATTGTAAATAGCAAGTGAACGGACATCAAAAAACTTGCCTTAAACCATGATTAAAGTTTATAGGTACAGGCGAAACCAGAAGCGTGTTTCTAATTAGTGTTAACGTGTGTTTATGCGGTAGTAAGTCCTGTTTACCCTGTCCGGAGTGTCCGGTCACTATCTTGGACACGTCTGCTTTACGAGACGTTGAGGAGACATATGTCATATGAGGAGTCATGTACAATAACGCACATACAGCACATAATATTATGAAGTATAGTTAAGATACGTGGTTGTGTATCCATACAAGGATATTAAGTTCTTAGAAGGTAATCGGCAAAGTAATATGGTGTTAACGGTGGTATTCAATAGGCCGTAGGCAACAAGGAACTCTTATAGTTTCGCTTAGTCCGTCCGTCTGTCCTCCCTCGCTGACTTCGGTAATTATTAATCTGAGAGCGCGCCAGCGGTCTTGCCAAGTCTTAAGCGGCCGTCCTATCTTTTCTCGAAGTATTTCGTGGGTTTTTTGTGCTCCCATATTTTCGTTTGTAAAAAAGCTAGCGGCCAAAATTATTATTATCGTCGACGAGTTATTGGCAACGTGAGATTATGTTTTAAATTTCATAATAAAACGTGTGTGTAGTTTACGAGATATTACGTGGCAAAAAACGTGATTTTGTAAGATTGTATGGATGGAGGTATAGACTCAGTCATTATTTCATTCAACATTCAAATTTGTTGTCAGTCTAGTTTTATTGACTACATAAAAAGGGAAAATATAGAAAAAGTAAAACTTCTGAAAAATTTAAAAATTTTAAAACTTTCAATTTACTAATAATTCAGAGTTCACACGAACAAAATGGTAAAGTACAAAATTCAAACGAATTCACTTTGTAATACTTATTTATATTAAAATCCTCATATATTAACAAGTGGTAGGTTATTTTAGGTTAGTATATTAAATAAATTCTAAAAATATTTTTTTTCCATATACGGTATCAAAACTTTTATGAGTAACTAATTAAATGGCCTATCTTGAATTGGACTTGGTGTCTACGACATCTCAAAACTTTTTGGGAAGGAAAGACTTGGCTTTTTTCATTGAATGTTTTATGTGGGATTTCACTTATACTAAGTAGCTACTTGTTAAATTATATATGACATTTGCAGTGTGGTGTGGTAGTAACATGACCGCAAAAGTGTTTTCATTATTCAACATAACCTTTTTGCGATTCGCTACTATATTTAATATTTAACTAGCTTTTGCCCGCCGCTGTACTCGCGTAAATAAAGTGTCCAATGGGAACACTGTACATTTTCGGGATAAAAAAGTAGCCTATTTTTAATCCAGAGCCTATACTAATACAATACCAAATTCATCAAAATCTTTAATATGTTCAGTAGTTTTTGCGTGAAAAAGTAACATACATCCATCCATCCATACATCCTACTTATACTATTATTAGAATAAGTAGGATGTTCGGTGATGCAAAATAAAAATAACGACATATCCACCCCACACATAGGCTTTGTCTTTGATGCTCCAAGGTTTTGTCAGGTTTTAACATTGTGTTCAATGGTGCAAAGATTTAACGATCAAAAAATTTATGAAGATTGAGTAGAGAAATAGTTAAAATTTTAGTAGAATTTAAATGGGGCATTATTTAGAAAATAATTTTTATTAGATACTTCTTTGTGTATTTTTACTTTGGAAGTTTTGGATAAAAATAAAAAAATAAATCTTATTAGTTATATTTATTAGGTATATTTTTATTATTATATTTAAGAAAGTTATAAACACAAACAAACCTCCGCTACAAACTCAAGCGTTACGAGTATTATATGCCAGTGTTCTGAGAGGACGCACAGGACGCAGGTATTTCCCCAAATAAGCATTACCGATCTGCGGACCTACTCACCAGTGATGATAATGATTAGTACTATATTATTAAATAATTATTATTATCTATTGTAGTAGTCGACAGGAAAATGTAGCAATAAATTATAGTGATGATCACGAACATAATTTTGGCAATAGCAAAATTTCAAAGGCATTGATATCGGTGCACAAAACTCTGATGAGTAGTGAGTACCTATGTCATCGTAATATAATATTATGTTGGTGTTTCGTGTGAAGATAGTGGTAATGATGATGATGATTACTGCAATGGTATGATGGCATAATATGCTTGCAGTTCTTTTTCACTTTCATTCACAACGCCGAAATCCCCAAACATGTATATATTTCGAGTCAAGAGTTCTGTTCAGTAGTTTTGGATCCAAGGTATACCTTGGTGCAAAATTTTTCTTTTGGTAGCATATGCTTGGTGTACTTCAGAAAAAGTCGAAATCACCATATGTGTCCATATAATTTTCGAGGAGTTCTCTCGATTCCTCATGTATCCCATCATTAGATCACCACTTTGATGGCAAAAGGACTTTGGGATCCCTTCACATCAAAAAAATAATTATGAAAATCGGCCCACTGATGGCGTATACATAATATATATATATATATATATATCTTGGAGGAAAAATAAACTATTTTGTTTCTCTGTAAATACGAGTTTATTATAAGTCAATATCAAAAACATTACATTTAAACAAACTAAAAACTACATTAAATGACATATTATCATACCTGTAAATACGAGAAACGACAATTATGTTTATTGTTATTCCTCCAGTAACGTATTAAATTAAAATCTTTTGTACATCTTTATATTCTTTGCTTTTAACATTTTTCCATTTTAATAAAATTTGACAATCTCAATCAGACTTCAAAATAATTTCTTCTAAAAATATTTAAATATCTAGCACATAACACTACTTTAAATAAAAACTTAGTTTATTATTTATATCTCCCCCCTTCAAGAGAAAAAAAAACATTTTTTTTTAAATCTCACCTCTATCTAAAGTAAAATCCTCTTTTTTTTAAGATTCCTCTAAATCGAATACAGGTACAGGAATCAGTTTAGTAACATGAAAGAGATTTGATTCAGTTTTTCTATGACCTGTATCTATCCTATATATAGAATTAGACACTTTTTCGATTATTCGATATGGTCCAATATTTAATTCATCTAATTTTGATCTATTTAATCTATTCCCATTTTAACATAAACTAAATCTCCTTCATTAAAATTCAATTGTTTCCGATTTCTACCAAATAGGTGTTTGTTATAATTATGAGATTTTATTGTATTATAAATATTGTATACAAAAGCAATTTTCTTATCTTTTATCCAATCATCCTTTGATGTGCTGCTCCTCAATTCCTTTGGTAAAATTGTTACGTTATTTGTTCCATATAAAAGATATTTTGGTGAAAATCCTGTAACTGTGTGAATGGTCTCATTATATTTACTAACACACTCTTTAGCTACGTTTGTCCATGCTTTTTTTTGCCTTTTTCATTAATTTTACACCTGATTTTATTCACCAATGTTTGATTAAGACGTTCATTTAAGCCATTAGAGAACGGACAGTTAACTGCTGTAAATACCACGGGTATATTTTTGTCGTTTAAAAATGTTTTTAAAGTACTTGAATTAATTCCCGGATATTGATCAGTCAAAATCATACCAATTTCATCCGTTTCCGTTATATTCGATAATAGATTAATGAAATCATTAGCGGTTTGAGTTTTTGACGTAAGAATGAATGCAAATCTAGTAAAATGTTCCACTAATAAATGTATGTATTTCTTTGATATCAAAAGGTTCAGTGGCTGGTCCTAGATGAGACATGTATCCAAATTTATCATATCCTCTTGACTTATTTTTTAAACAAATTTCACAATTTCTGCAAATCTTCTTTATATAATTGGATAAATTTCTAATTGAATAAAATTTACCAGCAGTTTGGTTGATTTCAATATGATACATATTTTCATGGATATTTTTCAAAAATGTTAAACTTAGTTCATCTGATAAAATTATTTTATCTCGTTTCCCAACCTTTTTGAAGTATACGTTTTGTTTATTCATAAATTTATCTTTTTTTTATTGTATTTCTTTATTTCTTTCTTGATCTTTTAAAATGTCTTCAATCTTTATCATATTAACTACTCTTAGTTGTTCATCTGTGTTTTCATCATAATTCAGTACTGGATTCCTACTTAAACAGTATGCCTCTAAATTATTATTCCCAGGAGAGTATATTATTTTAAATTCATATTGTGAATGATAATAAGATAGGTCACCTAGTTCTTCGTCGGTTCTCGATTTTAAATTCATGTTTTCCAAAGGTTTGTGATCTGAAAAAACTGTAAATGGTTTTCTTATTAACCATTGCCAATACGTTACCGCTTCTTTTATTGCCAACAGTTCTAAATAAATAGCTTTCTTTTGAGTTTCGGTTAATTTCTTAGAAAAATAAGCCACACGTTTTACCTTACCATCAGGCTGTACCGGTTTTAAAACAGCACCAACTCCTTCTACAGATGCGTCTGTATAAATATTAATAGGTAAAATTTGATCGAAAATCTCCAATATCGGTTTTGAGCATAGTAAGTTTTTTATCATCCCAAAAGATTTTTGGCATTCATTACACCAAAAAAAATTCTACCCTTTTCTTAGTAACTGATGTAAAGGATCTAAAATTATTGCTTTTCTTGGGATGTATTCATGATAAAAATTTATCTTTCCTAAAAATTGTCTAACATTCTTCTGATTTTTAGGAATTGAAAAATTTTGCACTGAAATTATATTATTCTTTAATGGTTGTACGGAGTTGTTCTGAGTTACGTGTCCTAAATATTTTACAGAACCTGAGGCAAAAGTGCACTTTGTAAATTTTAGACGGAATCCTTCTTTTATTATGGCCTCCAGCAACTGCTTTAAGTGATTGATATGTTCATCGAAATCCTTTGAAAAAATTAAAATGTCATCAATGTAATTAACCGTAAAGTCAGTAAGTTTATATTTTCTTAATACGTTGCTCAGTACCCTTTGAAAAATTGCTGATGACGTTTTCAAGCCAGAGGGAAGGCATGTCCACTGGTAATGTCCTTCTTGTGTTACAAACCCAGTTTTTTTTCTATCTTCGACTCGTAACGGTATAGACAAAAAACGCTGAATTTACGCTGAACGCTGAGTTGTAAAATACTTGCAGTTCCTAGTCTTTATCACTAAATCTTCAATTAACGGGAAAGGTTGAGCTTGTGGTACTACAATTTTATTCAGGTCTCATATCGTCAGTCTATACATAATCTTGTTTTTTTTATTATCTTCTTTTTTAAATGCTAATGTTACCGGTGCTGCAAATGGATTATAAGATTCTTCTATTAGCTTATATATACCTTCTTTTTGTCTTCTATAGTGCATCTACAAGGACTCTTGCTGCAGTATCTATCTACTAATAAGTCTATTCTAGCTTCATATCCACTTACAGTGCCAATATCATATTTATCTTTTGCAAAAACAGATTTATATGTATTCATCAGTTGATTTATTTTATATTTCTCATCTTCTTTTAAATGAATCATTTTCATTTCAATATCATCTTCTTTTACGTGTTCATTGATATTTATTTTTATATCTTTAATATCATTTCTATCTTTTTCTATACTTATATCTTCGTTTTGTTCATCTCATTAATATCATCATAATATTTTTTTTGAATAATAGTTGGATTTTCAGTTTGAACTAATCTAAATATATTTATCAAATCTAATCCAATTAGAAAATCATACTTGAAATTCTTTACATCGATAATGTACACATCCACCTCTTTTTCCATTTCAAAAATCTTAATTCTTAACTTTGTCAAACCAGTCGTCTTTTGGACACCTTTAATCGTTAATAGACTTGCCTCATTTATATTACTTCTTTTATTTTTAATTAAGTAATTTTGAGTTATCAAGGATACGTTAGAACCTGAATCATAAACTCCATTTATTTGTAGTTTTTGATTTACTTTAGTTTGACAGTTATTAATGGTGTCACTATTAGTTTTTTTGCTCAGTTTCATTTAACTCTGCCTCAATTACAGAATTGTTTACATGTCTAATCAAATTTATTTTGAAATTATCATCATCTTTTG
Source organism: Phengaris alcon alcon (assembly GCA_037179445.1). NCBI lineage: Eukaryota > Metazoa > Arthropoda > Insecta > Lepidoptera > Lycaenidae > Phengaris > Phengaris alcon. Next base: position 560,971 of record JAYRCH010000091.1, read on the forward strand.
TTCTAAACCAGCATAAAGCTTCAGGGTGATATCGTAACCCCTTATTTAATTTTTCGCAAATTTTACATGCACTTCTTGTAGCTTCGGCTCGGTAGGTTCTCTTTGCAGTGAATATTCTTTTTTGTACCATATTTATACCTCTTACCTCATTCAACAAATCAATTGTATCTGTTAAGATCTCTCTATCAATCTTATGCAATATATTTTCTTGTAAGCCTACTGCTATCAGATCTATTAAGGTGCCTGCGTCAATTGATGTTCTCATTTCAAGTAGAAGTTTTTCTTTCTTATAGCGTAATCTAGTAGAGAACCGTCTTTATATTTATATTTAAAGCAAAATTAACTGGATTCCACCCTTTGTTCGCAAAGGTTTCGCAAATTTTGATTTCCAGACAGACCATTCAGAGTATAATGTTAGCTTCATAATCATTGAGTTATACCAATTGATGCCACTCTTATCCGTAAATAATCTAATAATCTCTATTTTCTTTTCATCAGATGTCACATCAAAAACGCTCACATTCTCTTTCAAACGTGTCAATCCATATGTTTGCATTCGAATTTTTGGTTGTACAATTTTCAATAATAAATTTTTCTGCAATGTATTTATGGTTACTATGTTTAGTTTCTTGCGCGTTTACTACTACATTTTGAAATAAATCTTGAAAACTATTTTTTTCGCCTTTTTGTGCTGTTCCTGTTCATCAATTAATTCTTCCAGATATTGCTCTCCAAATTGCAAATTACCATCTTCATCTACATAAATTTTCGTTAGGTCCTCTGTCATATTTATCCAAACTATTCTGGTTTGGTATCTTTTTTTAGGCTATTTCTGACTTTGTTATAGGTATTAGTTTTTATAATTTCACTGTGGTGGCTTACCGCTTGTAATTCCTCAGGTATAGAATACTCTCTATTGCCTTGCGTGGTTATCGACGTTATAGAGAGTATATTTGACTTTCCGTCGTTTCCGGGTAGGAACGTAAATTTAAATTGTAATTTCTCCATTTCAAAAAAACAAGATTGTCGTTTTATAAGATAATATCATGGAGGAAAAATAAACTATTTTGTTTCTCTGTAAATACGAGTTTATTATAAGTCGATATCAAAAACATTACTTTTAAACAAACTAAAAACTACATTAAATAACATATTATCATACCTGTAAATACGAGAAACGACATTAATGTTTATTGTTATTCCTCCAGTATGATATTAAATTACAATATTTTGTACATCTTTATATTTTTTGCTTTTAAAATTTTTCCATTTAAATAAAATTTGGCTATCTCAGTCAAATCTCATCTATCAGACTTCAAAATAATTTCTTCTAAAAATATTAAAATACTCGTATCTAGCACATAACACTACTTTAAATAAAAACTTAGTTTATTATATATATATATATATATATATTGGAAGTTAGCTTGTAACAAGTAGATCCTTACTAATAAACACACCGGCATATTTAGCGGAACACAAAAAAAAGGTCCATAATTAAAAAAATATGGTTTTATTTTAAAATCTACTTCCTACACTTCTTTTGTTATTTAAAGTTTCATTTGCTTTACTTAAAATGAGATCACATTAAGAACAGATTTTGCGAGTAAAGGCTATTTGTGAAAAATGGTACATTTTTGAACTTTTCATGTAACCGGGAAAAGTGAAAATGAATATTAAAATAACAATTAATTAAATTATAAAAATGGTGATTAATATCGCGTTTTTCCTCCACGTGCTCCTGGGATAGTCTCCGCCATTCCTCAACTACGGCGATTCGTAGTTAACCAACGTTGGCAGGAGCTGGAATTCTGGACTTAACTTTTCTTTTCAGCAAGTACCAAACGTGCTCTATTGGGTTCATATCCGGTGATCTCGCCGGCCACTCCATAACAGTGATATTCATATCATTAAGATAAGCTTGAGTTACCCGAGCGGTATGCGGCCGAGCATTATCCTGCATAAAAACAAAATCGTCACCGATATATGGGGCAAACGGTACGATATTTTCTTCTAAAACTTCTCTGATATAGCGCTCTGCAGTCAGACTCTCTCTGTCAATCACTACCAAGTCTGTGCGAGCTCCCAAATAAATGCCCGCTCAAAAAAATATGGTTTTATTTTAAAATCTACTTCCTACACTTCTTTTGTTATTTAAAGTTTCATTTGTTTTACTTAAAATGAGATCACATTAAGAACAGATTTTGCGAGTAAAGGCTATTTGTGAAAAATGGTACATTTTTGAACTTTTCATGTAACCGGGAAAAGTGAAAATGAATATTAAAATAACAATTAATTAAATTATAAAAATGGTGATTAATATCGCGTTTTTCCTCCACGTGCTCCTGGGATAGTCTCCGCCATTCCTCAACTACGGCGATTCGTAGTTAACCAACGTTGGCAGGAGCTGGAATTCTGGACTTAACTTTTCTTTTCAGCAAGTACCAAACGTGCTCTATTGGGTTCATATCCGGTGATCTCGCCGGCCACTCCATAACAGTGATATTCATATCATTAAGATAAGCTTGAGTTACCCGAGCGGTATGCGGCCGAGCATTATCCTGCATAAAAACAAAATCGTCACCGATATATGGGGCAAACGGTACGATATTTTCTTCTAAAACTTCTCTGATATAGCGCTCTGCAGTCAGACTCTCTCTGTCAATCACTACCAAGTCTGTGCGAGCTCCCAAATAAATGCCCGCTCAAACCATTATTGATCCACCACCGTATGCAACTGTAGTTTCAAAATTTGTCTGAATGTATCGTTCTCCTTTGCGTCTGTATATTCTTTGCCTGCCGTCAATTTGATTTAAGAGAATTCTGCACTCATCACCAAACTATACCTTACTCCATTGGTCCGCGTTCCAAAGTCGATGTTCCTGAGCAAAAGTTAACCTGTTTCTACGATGATTTACCTGGAGCCTTGGAGCCTTGGCGGGCACAAATGAACCCAAACCAGCATCTTCGAACCTTCTTTGTACCGTACGCTCACTTACGGTTACACCCCGCACTGCTTCTAACTCATGTCGGGCATGGACGGCCGTCAAACGGGGGTTCCTACGTACACGAAGCCGAATGAAACGATCATCCCTACTCGAAGTGCGTCTTTTTCTGCCTTGTGCTGTTTTTCTCACATAAGTTCCGGTCTCCCTGAACCGTTGGATACTGCGATGGATCGTTGAAACTGGTCGACGAAGATCTCTGGATATCACTCTGTAGGTTTGACCATTTCTTCGCATTTCGAGTGCCCTGGCAATCTCCGTTGGGGCTAAGTCAGGCATAATTCAGTCCTTAACTCCAAAAAGATACGCGATTTAAAAAAAACTAACAAAATACAGTATTTCAATGAAATTTTAAATCAAACTCAGAAGGAAGAAATACTCGAAGTTCGCTCCAGATAAGGTGTATTTGGATAAAATTAAAACAATTGCATAAAATGAGATGTTCAGTTGTTTTCTTAATTTGAAAATATTTCTTTTTAAATTAAATGACGTATAAACCAGCCAGCAACCTTATATGATACTGATATCAAACCTTTATTTTATGTTCCGCTAAATATGCCGGTGTGTGTATTATAAACGCGAAAGTTTGTTAGTATGGATCTTTGGATGATTGTTACTCTCGCAAAAAGTTCGGAACGAATTTTGATGAAATTTGGTATGGTAGTAGTTAAGACTTTGGATATATGGTTAGATGACATAGGTTTCTTTTTATCGCAGCAAAATAAACGATTCCCTCGGGATTTCTTTTTACGAAGTCGCGGGCAGCATCTAGTACTATTGTAATATAAGATTTTTTTTAAGATATGAGAATTGAGTTATGAGTTATGAGAATTGAGAAATATACTTTTTGAATGACACTTCTTAAGTCTTAACTCATATTCCAGATACCATATTGCGCGAATGCTAATTGCTAATAAATATTTTACACAAAACTATACTAATTTCAATTCTCGACTCGGTGTTCGCCATATTATTTGTTTCATGGTTAATTAATTGATAAGTATTCGTAGTAAATTGATGCCCAATGAAAATTGGCGCCAGAACAGAATGGGCGAGTTGCACACAACAATAAAACGATTGTTAAAAGTTTAATTTCACGCATCTTCAGTAGGCAGTTATTAAAGATGTTAAAATTTTATTGTACTGAATTATACTTGGTGTATTATTTTTTAGGTTATCATCGTAAAGTAGAATATTTTATTGGGGTTATTTTATTTTAGTCTTGTTATTTATAATTTATAATAGAATAAGATTACATAAAATATATTACAACTCATTATTCACAATTATTTTCATAATTAATTTCATCGAGAAATAAGAAATGTCAAACTTTAATACTTGTCAGTTGTCTTACTTGCAATGTAAGGCCAGAAACGATCTGGGGAGCTAGCAGGAATAATCGAGAATATCGTATATTCGTAATGTTATAGAATGGTATAAAAATCGCGCCTATACACTTTTCATTCGATAAGTTATGAAAACGTTATTGTGATTTGTTCATGCTAGCCACCCGGATCTTAAATGTCAGTAATTCGTTATATCACGAAAGAAACAAGTTTTTGTGGTAAAAAATATCCTAGCGTTTTGTGCAAAAGTAACAGTGTCTGGAACACGCCAATATTGATCAATGGTCTGTAATAATTATTGTGCAACTAAAAGTTTATGTTACAATGATAAAATTGCCAATCAATAAAATACCAATTAATGGTCTTGTTAACAACCTAACCAAGAACGTGTTAGGAGTTCAGGACTGAGGACATGTATAAGGAGAGTTCCATAACTATACACGTGCAATAGGTTTTTTTTCAAAGTACTCCAAAAGTTATCGTCCGATTACTTTCAAAACAATTTTTCTAAAGAACATTTAGTATTATTTATTGCAGAACTCCTCCGAAACGGCTTGACCGATTTTTATACATTTTTGCTGGTGTATTCGGTTGGTATGAGAATAGGTTGTAAGCTATTTTTCATACCCCTAAGCAGAGATTACTAAATAATTACCATCTAACAGACAAATCACTCCATACAAAAAGTTCCATACCTATACTTTTTAAAATGCCTACAGTTACTGGAAGGTGTCAACTGGTTAATAATATCATCGCACTTGTGACTTCGCTGGTGCTTGTCTACAACTTACGCTAATGGTTTTCCATCAGGTGATACGTCTGCTCGTCAAACTCCTAAATACGGCATAGACGTCACAATTTGCTTACCAAGAATTTCACTACACAAAAATTGTCTATGCACGATGCAAACCAATAAGATTCAAACTAGGCTTCTATTTTGGAATGCACAGTTTCTATTCAATAATGACTGTGGGGTGGGGGAAGTGAAAGCGGAGTAATAGTGGTAGATGCCCTCAGCGATTTATTGTTTTTAATAATAACGTGAACCCGTCACAAAGAGAACAAAAGTCCACGCTAGAACGGGCGCGGAGTGAGTGCGGATGCGGCAAGTTAAACAATGGTTAATTGGTGATGAGACTGATCTCTTCATAGTAGGATTTAGGGGTAGCTAAGTAGACCTATAGTGGTGGATTTAGGGGGCGGCAAAAATAAAATAGCCTACTGGCGGCAAACGTGTGAATCCGCCACTGTTTCTTTTAGAGTTTTGCGACTGGTTTTACGACTTTTCGTTCAAACCGGTATGTGGGTACTGCTGAGCCTGGAGGTTTCTAGCTCTATGGATAGAAGGACATGAATTAGATGAAGTGCTACTGAAGAATAGTGCCTTGTGTACGAAGGGTCACCCCTACTGATTTTATTCTGTGTAAGTAATTATACTAAGTTAGGCTTTGGAATTATACACAGGCTTTTTTTAACGGGGGAAATACTTTACGCACACCTACTTAAGTTGGGAAATATTTGCCTTGTAATGTCATATCTTACTGAGAACAACCGTTGACGAAATATAGTCATTAGTAATCAAAAATCGAAAATCTAAAAATAAAATCGAATCTAGTCTAATCTAATCTAAATCGAAGTTTTTCTAGTCCTGTAACTTTTTAATTTCGCAACTGATTACTGTACTTTTTGCATTTTTCGGTCTATAATATTTCTGTTGCCTTTCCTAAAATATAACGATTTTGCTTATTTAAAACAAATGCACGTATCTGGTTAAAAACTAAGGAAAGTAAGAGCCTCTTAAGAAATTATCTTATGAATACCACCGCATCTATTTCATGATTATTAGTTCCAAACTCAGCTCGAAGTCCCACTGAAGCGGTCCGCGGTCGCAATATTAACATTCGTACAGTAGCTGTAGTTATCATCTGTCAAATATATTCACACCACCCTGAACTTTATTGCATGCACATAAGACCCGTAATCTCCTAACACGTTTCAGGAATTCTACCAAACGTTCATTTGTATTTTGTGTATAGGTTTAAGGTAAAAAATTCACTGCTCTTTAAAGAATTCTTTTCGTTCAATTGATTCTGCTTTTTCGTGTCTTAATTATTAGTTTGTAGTTATAACTACTTTTGGGTTCAACACGTCATGGTGCTACGCAGGCGCCAGGCGGGTAGCTAATGCATAAAGGCTGAAATAATTTAGAAAATAACTCGAATGCTACTGGAAAAGGGTTTTATGTCGATACTAGCATATAGGCGCAGCTCCGCCCTCGTAAATACAGTATTCCGCGAGAACTCTGTACTTTTTAGGGATGAAAAATAACCTATTTGTTATTCCAGAGCATAAACAAACACCACACCAAATTTTATCAAAATCTTTTAAGTAATTTTTGCGTTAAAGAGTCACAAACATCCATCCATCTATCCTCACAGACTTACAAATTTATAATAGTTGTAGGATTTTATCAATCTCGATCAGATGCCTTCAAGTTTAATCAGGCCTAAAATCTGGCAAAAACAAAGACAATTTTTGATCACTCTGTATATCAATTATCAATATAACGGTCGCAATAAACTGAAATTGCATAATATTTTAGCAAATGAGACGCTAAACGTCTTACCTTTTAATTTTCCAACAAGAATACGACATTGTTTTTTCTTTGAAAGAAAAAGAAACGGATTTGTAGCTCTCGTGCCGCCCAGTAATTGAATTATAACATCGATTTTCCATTAAAATGCTTTATGGAATGAAATGTTAAAGTCTAGGTGGGGCAGCAGAGTTGCATTAGGTTGTTGGGTCAGTTTGAGCGGGCGGATAATTGAAAAATATTTTAGTTTTACATAGAAATTGTTCATCTAAGAATCTTTGGCGAATAATTTTCATGAAGATAAAATTATAAGAAGTTCCAGGTTTTAATAAAAGTCGCAGAAGCGCATTTTACGTCTGAAATGCAGTTGCAAAGGTTAATTACAAAATACCAATACAACATTAAAAATTGAGGTTCAGAAACTAAAATTAAGAGACTTTTTTTCATGCCACATAAGCCTGTTATTAATCAAGAGGTCGATTCTTTTTTTCAATCTTACATTAATAAAGTTTAGATGTAGTCTAAATCTCATTTACCTATCAGCGAGTTTGTATTCTCATAAACGTCGAACGCTGAACATATTATGTCGATTCTTGTCGTATATATTATCGACTTTGGGCCAGTTAATGATAAGCATACGATACATTTATACCTCATTGGAAAATGTTAGTTAATTAGGTAATACGAGAAATGGGCTTCAAAACAAAAAAACAAGTTGCACGCCAGCAGTGGAAACGCAACTCCATAGTTAATATTATTGTCTTGATGACCAGTTAAAATGAGAGTTCAGTACTTAAGTCTTTAAACATAACACAAAAAATTTATAACCTAACCAAGAGCATGTCAGGACATCTCTAAGGGGTCCTTAACTATCAACGCGTAATAGGTTTTTTCAAATTACTTCAAAAGTTACTGTCCAATTTCGTTTAAAATAATTTTCCTAAAGAGTTTTTAGCATGATCTATCATCAGCATGGAAACTTACGAGTTTCTATCTCCTATAGTTTAGAAATGCTGGGGGGGGGACCAACTTACAAACCACTTTGGAGGCCGATTACTCGAACATGGTCGACTTTGTAAAAAATCATGTATGAAACCTTGCCTTTATTTTGCAAGAGCTATTCAACGATAACCCACACGACGGGGTAGAGTGAAAAATATTTTTCATCCCCACTTCACATGTATGGAGACCCACCCCTAAAATGTAAAATTATTATTATTTTACGATATATACACAATCTATAACTATACCAAATTTCATTCATTTATATTCATAATTACAGAAGCTAGAAGCGCGGACATACAGACAGACAGACGGACGGACAGAGCGAAACTATAAGGGTTCCTTTTGTATTACGGAACTGTAATAAGTAAGTATCTGTAAGTAATAAGTAATATATAAGATAGCGGATCCGCGCTATCGCCAAGTATTAATTTTATATTAACTTTTTTAATATTTACATTTTACATACTACAAAGTTTGACGTTGTTATGTTGCATTAGGTACATAGGTTCACGCTAATGCTCTCGGGGACCTTCTTCAGTTTAATTTGCCTCCCATAAAAAACCGACTAGTCTGACTCGCGCACGAAGGATTTTGTACCACCTATACTTATACAGAGAAAAGATTGTATTTTTATACTTTTGTATGTTTGTGCCCGAATCACGCCAAGAGTAGGTACTGGAACGATTTCAAAACGTTTTTTAACTATTAGAATGCTACATTGTTATACAAAGTCTCTCAAAAGAAATTTTATATTTATTTAGCTTACTGCGTGAACGCAACGCAACCGAGGGGCGCGGGGGTTATGTCAATCGGTAGTCTGGCTCTTGGGAATTCAGTCGCTATGGAGCGTTTCTCGGGAGCAGATCGCGCGTTGTGCGTGCGAGAGTTTTACAAAAACTCTGGCGACTGTAGCGCGTAGAAAATTCTGCAGTATTCGAGGTTTTCGCCACTTAAATGACGCGCCAAGCATTCCACTCATTCGAAATTGGGTTAAAAAATTTGAAGAGACTGGTACAACGCTAGATAAATCAAAATCCGGGCGACCTAGGTCATCAAGAACGGTAGAAAACGTGGAAAGTGTTAATCAGTCTGTTCGTGACGACCCGAACCTTTCAATTCGGGAGCGCGCAAGTGCTTTAAATGTGCATAGATCATCATTACATCGCATTATGCACAAAGACCTAAAGCTGCACCCCTATAAAATTCAATTGGTGCAAGAATTAAAGCCCCAAGATGCCAGTCAGAGGCTTAATTTCGTAAATCAGGTGATTGAGCGATTTTCAACGTTTACCAACATTTTGTTTTCGGATGAATCTCATTTTCTTAATGGCCACGTAAATAAGCAGAACTTCTGCTACTGGAGTGCAACGAATCCGAAAAAAAACATCAGAAATCCCTACATTCGCCTAAAGTGACCGTATGGGCTGCGATGTCGGCGCGAGGAATTATCGGCCCTTACTTTTTTGAAGACGGAAGGGGGCGTGCAGTTACTGTGAATTTACAGTTACTGTTACAGAGCGTTATATGGAAATGTTAGACAACTTCTTGGTACCTGAACTGCAAAACTTTCCTGGCTATAACCAAAGAACATGGTTCCAACAGGACGGAGCAACTTCACACACGTCCAATATGTCTCTGCCACGTGTTCGTGAAATTTTCTCAGGCAAATTGATCTCCCGGAGAGGTGACATAAATTGGCCTCCACACAGTCCAGATTTAACCCCTATGGACAGTTTCCTATGGGGTTATCTTAAATCTAAAGTTTACGCCAATAAACCGACTTCACTGGCGCATTTGAAAGAAAGTATCCGTCACGAAATGGCAGCCATCCCTGAGTCCACCGGCCGAGCCGTCATAAGTAATTTTACTGTTCGATTAAATGAGTGCCGAGAACGCGAGGGTCTACATTTAGACGATATTATTTTTAAGAAATAAATCCCCAAAAAGTGTATTTTAATAATTAATAAACATTTTTTCTATATACCTACGGCATACTTTTTTTTAATCGATCCACTAAATATAAAATTTCTTTTGAGACATCTTGTATAAAAAACTATGAGTAGGCAATAAGGTCGGGCGTTAGTTACCTTAAATATTTATTTTATTATGTTTTAGGAGTCGGTAATACTCAAGGAAGACAGATAGACAGACGGACGGACAGAGCGAAACTATAAGGGATAGTTTCGCTCTGTCCGTCCGTCATCTCACTTTTGTAATTATAAATGTAAATTGATGAATTTTGGTATAGTAATGTCATATATTGGCATCATAAAATAATAATAATTTTACATTTTAGGGGTGGCTCTCCATACATGTGAAGTGGGGATGAAGAATATTTTTTAATTCTACCCCATCGTGTAGGGCAGGGGTCTCCAAACTTTCCAGCCTTAGGGCCATACTGATTACTCCAGTAAGTTCCGAGGGCCAAAACCATATTATCATTGTTGCCGGTGGTAAAAAGTGAAATAGTCCACTAATGAAAAAAAAGTTCGAAAAAGTGCGCAACGTTTAAAAAAGGCTGCAAATCGGACTAAAGTCCGCAAAACGGCAACACTGCATATTATTAATTTTCCTGTCATTATCTGTAATTTCTAGATTAGTCGTAGAGTACGAGCCATGAGAAGTAACGTGACACGACATCTGGTGGACACAATCGGAAATAGGTAGTACCTTCTATCGCTAACAGATGGCGCTAATAGCACGTACAGAATAATCTCGTTGGTTCGAGAAAGTTCTGGTGTCTTCCACTCACTTCTAGATGGCAGTAATTAGAATATATAAGAAGGCTAGTGGCGCAACCACAAGTCAGTTCCTATGACACTGTTGTGAAATAAAATAGTGCGTACCTCCTTAAAACGTGTTTGTGCGTGTTTAAGCTTAAGACATCTTTGTAACAGTATTTTAATTTGAATTGTTGCTTTTGTGTGTGATTTAGTAGTATGGAAAAGAAGCGAAAAATTGATAGTGAATGCAGAAAATTCAAAGATCAGTGGAACATTCAGTATTTCGTAATTGAGCCCAGTAACAAGGCGCTATGTTTGATTTGCAATGAAAGCATATCAGTTCTCAAGGAATATAACATTAAACGTCATTATGAAACAAAACATTTTCAAAATTACTCAAAATATACAGGAAGTTTGCGGACAGAAAAATTCAAAGCTATGAAGCGCGGATTGAAATCGCAGCAATCTTCATTTACAAAACTCAAAACTGAACAAGAGGCTGCAACTCGTGCCAGCTTTCGTGTGGCTCTTGAAATTGAATTTTGAACTTCGAGCAGTGATCGAAATTTTTTTGAATGAAAAGCATCGCCCTCTTACCGAATTACAAAACAACGCATGGCTGTGGAAGTTAGCATTCTATGTTGATTTGACAAAACATGTGAACGAACTGAATTTGAGATTGCAAGGAGAAAACCAGCATCTTCCTGATTTTAAATACACTAATATCAAATCATTGAAGAAATTGATACTGTTTCAATCACAACTACGAAGTAAATGTTTTTCACATTTTAAAACATGTGAAATATTCAGCCACACCACTGAGACTGAGTTTCCTATCGATTTTGCAATCGAAACTTTGAGTGCTTTGAAAATAAATTTTGATACTCGTTTCTCGGACTTTGATGCCATTGCGAATCAAATTAAGATTTTTCAGAATCCTTTTGATACTGACATTGAAACCCTAGCCCCGGAACTTCAAATGGAAATGATTGATCTACAGTGCAGTGATATAATTAAGAACAAATATCAAAACTCATCTTTGTTGGAATTTTATAAGGGTCTTCCACTGACACAATTTGATAATTTGCATAAATTTTCTCATGGGCTGTTTTCTGTTTTTGGTACTACTTATTTGTGTGAGAAGGCCTTCTCCAAAATGAAGTACACAAAAAATGTTTACAGATCTAAATTAACTGATGAGCATCTTAAATCTCTTTTATTAATTGGTACAAGTAAAATTAGTCCACAACTACAAACTATTGTCAGTGGAAAATCTCAATTACATAAATCTCATTAGTATTTCATATGTCATTATGCTTGTTATAAGTTATGTTTTTATTTAAAATGTATAAAATGTTAGTGAATCCAAGATTCATTTCAATAATTTGTTAGTTATTATACCTGAAGTTAAATTTTCTGCATATTATACATGTCTTTACTCATTACAATTCTGTGTTTCTTTATCCAACTTATCACAAAAACAATAACAATAAGCCTACAACAATGTTATGAGTAGTTAGCCCATGATCATATCAATGTAGATGTCATATTAATAATTATTCAACATAAAATTAGAATACTTCAGTAAACTAAATTTAATTTGCTATAAAAAATATGTTCTCTAATAGGAGTTTTCAAGTATGCTAGCTCTCCGCGGGCCGGACAAAATCTGTCCGCGGGCTGGATTTGGCCCTCGGGCCGTAGTTTGGAGACCCCTGGTGTAGGGTATCGTTCAATAGGTTTTTTAAATAAATGTAAAGTGTCATATATTACTTTTTTTACAAAGGCAACTATTTTCCAGTAATCGGCGTCCAAAGTGGTTTATAAGTTAATTAGTCTCCCACCCCTAGGTATTTCTAAACTATGAGACTTAGAAACTTACAATTTTCCATGTTTTTTGCTTTATACTCTAGATTATGCTAAATACTATTTAGGAAAACTATTTTGAACGAAATGGGACAGTTACTTTTGAAGTCGTTTGAAAAAAGAAACGCAATTTCACGGAACTCTACATAGACATGTCATGACATGTTCTTGGTTACGTTATGACCCTTTGGGTACGGAACCCTAAAAAACAAGAAATCTAGAATTTACGTAGATATAACCCCACGTTCAATGCACGTCATTACTTTAAATTATATCTAGGAAAATCCTTTGCAAGCTAAAATTGCATTCGATTTAGTTCACGATCCCAACTCCCTTGACAAATTCCTCACATAATATTGACTCCTCAAACCAATACTTCGAGAACTTATAACTTCTTAGATGTTAGTTTAGCAGAGCTTAGTTAGTAGTCTACGGGTTGAATATATCTAAAACTACGCTATATTTAGTACTGAATTGTACTAGTGGACAGTGGACAACAAGAACGTAAATCATTTAATTTGTAAAATGCTTACGTTATTGTTATTAATCTGAGGTAGTGTGTGTTTAATATTGTTTTTATTAATTTAATGTTTATAAGCATTAGTTATAGAAAAATAATGAATGAATGAATGAATGAAATGAATGAAATATTCTTTATTGTGCACACATATAAAATATAAAATATTACTTCAGATAAACGTTAAGTGTGCCAAATTTCATACTCCGCCGTTGGCATAGTTTTCGTAAAAAGTGTACAAAGTTTTTGCTTTGTGTGTAGGTATATATTTTATGATACCGAGTAAAATAAATAAAAAATATTTGTTATTATTAATAAAAAAATATGAAGCAAAAAATTGTAGGAACGACATTTTAAGCTCAAAGACTGGCGTAGGCCTAGTGATGACTCCATCTAAACTATTTAGTTTTATTAATATACTCAGATATATTGAGGCATTACTAGTTACTTGGTAAATGTAAAAAATATATTATTTTAGGTGTAGTTTAGTAATTAGAGATATCTAAAAAGTACAAAAAAGTTTTTTTTTTTTGCTAAATTAGTAAACAAAACCAATGATATATCATTGGTTTAAGTTTACATCATATACAAAAACATTCATTTTTTTTGATGTGGTGTGAGGCGTCCATAGATATTATATTATTATATTAAATACAAAAACTTTCATTATGGTAAGTATGAACTTAAACGCACAAATATCGGAGATATTTACAAATATGTTCCTGCGGCCGTATACTTCGTGCACGGCACCTAGGTACGACTTTAGTATGGAGCGTTTTCGCAGATCGACCTTTGAAAATATTGACTTTTGATATACTGTTTCTTCTGAGAAGTTACTTATATTTAAGAGTACCACTCATTTAGTCATCTAGCCTAATCAGATTTCGCTTACACTAAAATGCATGCGAAATTAGTATTTAGCTAGTTTCAATTTTGTACTTAAATTTTGTCTTATTTCATAACCTAATTAATATTTTAAATTGCCTATGCCATTAAAAATATTATTGTATAAAATTATTGTATTTCGTTTATAGAATACCGATCTACAAAAAAGATTTCATAAAATTCAGTAAAACAGTACACAAACGCGCTATACAGTTGCGCACCGCTCGATAAAAGATGGCGCTAGCCGACTAATCTACAAAGCGACGTTCATAAACATGCTAATTTAGATACGACGTTTTTACTACTTAATTAATAACGTGTGGTGTACCTGGAGATTAGGATTTAGACCAGTTTATACTTTATGTGACTATTTAAGTTGATGACCCTAGCGTGACCTTTTACTTGTCGTCACATAATTTTATGGGAGATGTAAAGTAATGGAAAAAAATGGACGGTTTACGGGCGCTTTTGATTTAAAACAACATTGTTTACGATGGCTCTTGGTTTTGAATTAGGGTTGCTACATTCATATTTCTTGATATCATGTAGTGTATGTGATAAGTAGAGAGGGTACTGAATGATTAGTAGATATTAATATATAATTTTGGATGGAGTAGCTACCTTAAATTGTTATCTATGTTTGTATATGAAAATCATTCTAAGTTGAGAATTAAGAATTTATTACTTCCACGCAGGTACAGTTATTTTCATAGCCAAATATTTCTAATAAGAATAATGTGAAAGAAAATATTATAATTTAACTTTCAATAAGAAAATAAAATTAAAAGATAACCTGTCCCCAATAAGTAGTGTCGCTCTTCCATGGTTGTCGAAAACACTTTGCTTGCTTTAATGTGCCTGTTATAAACACACCAAAACAGTCTAGATTAGCCTTTTACCCTAACGAAACAAGACCTCAATGGCACAAAAAGCTAGCAACCCTGTTGTTAGAGGTTTTATTAAATACTTCCTGTGTCGCTCTAATTCGAACCTTATTACAAAAGCAATAAGGACACGAATGAAAATGTTCTGCTATTTGATTAGCTAATAAGACGTGCTTTATTAAAATTGTCTAATCAATTTGTAAGGAATGTTATATTAATTAACATGCTATTACAACTAGTTCATTCGTTTGTATTTCAATTAAATGAAATAACTAAATTTTTAAATTATTTCAGAAAGTAAGGATTAGGGACCTTTTTATTGAGATTTAATTATGTAGGTACAGCTTGGCAAAAAAGGGTAGGTAGGTAGGTGACGCGGTGACAGAAGGAACTAAAAACATTTTCGACTGTATCGTCTTTTATCCTTATTAGATTGGAATGATATATTTAAATTAAATATATAATAATTTAATAAATAAATATTATATATAATATTATATATATATACATATATATATATATATATATATATATATATATATATATATATATATATATATATATATATATATATATTATCATTGTAAAGTGTCACAGATAAGTGACAAATATTATAAGAAAAAATTCGTTGGTTAAAGAAAGTTAGTGAGTGCAAACATTTTCTGTTTACTAACGCACTGAGACATTTTAGTTTGCAAAAATGAAAACATACGTACTTACCTACTAACTCATTTTACATCTTTGTGGAAATGTTATCCGTATATAATAATAGGTGGCCATTTCAAATCAAAATACTTTTTGTATGGGTAAGAATTCTAATTTCAAATTAATTTTATTTTAAAAACATGGAATTCTTTTTCTCAAAGTAGTCATTTGTTTATTGATTAGTGTTACATTTTCATCGCTTTTCAATCTTTTTCGTCATCATGGATACGTTAAAAATATGAGTACCGTCGTGGCAGCAACGCACCACCTGTTAGTGGTTTGCTCGCTTCCGTTCTGGAAATTTCGACCTGAAAGATGAACCTCGCGGTCGTCCGAAGACTTTGGTCGACAATGACCAATTAAAGGCGATTGTGGAAGCTGATGATACACAATCTACGGCTGAATTAGCAGCAGCTTTCGACGTTAGTGTCAAAACAATTTTGGTCCATTTGCGCCAAATTGGCAAGGTAAAAATGCCTGACAAATGGGTGCCCCACGAACTCAATGATCGCCAGCGCGAAGTACGCGTCGAGACGTGCCTTGCACTGCTCAACAGACACACAAATGAAGGAATTTTGAACCGCATTGTTACCTGCGATGAAAAATGGATTCTGTTTGATAACCGCAAGCGCTCAGCAAGTTGGTTGGATCCTGGTTCAGCACCTAAACAATGCCCTAAACGAAAACTTACCCCTAGAAAAGTGATGGTCACTGTTTGGTGGTCTAGCGCCGGTTTGATTCATCACAGCTTCTTACCAAACGGGGTGAGCATTACTGCAGATGTGTACTGTGAAGAATTGAACACAATGATGGAGAAGCTGGCACATCTCCAACCAGCATTGGTCAATCGCTCGTCTCCGCTGCTCCTGCACGACAACGTGCGACCTCATACTGCACAGCAGACGGTCTCCAAGTTGCAAGAACTGGGGTTGGAAGCTCTCCATCATCCGCCCTACTTACCAGACCTTGCGCCTACAGACTACTACTTTTTCCAGAATTTGGATAACTTCTTGGCGGGAAAAAAATCAATACCCGAGAGGCAGTACAAAATGCCTTTGAAGAATTTGTTGCCTCCCGTCCAGCTGATTTCTTTAAGAAGGGCATCAATAAACTGCCACTGCGTTGGCAAAGATGCATTGATTGCATGGGTGATTACTTCGATTAATACAATTAAAAAATACATGAAAAAAAATCGTTTAAATTTTTTTCATACAAAACGGCAATTTCATAGGCAAAGACCTAATATTAGTTGTAGTAGCTATTGATAAATTTTGTAAAATATTCTTTTATATTGGTAGAATATTATTCATACGGACAGATTGACTTCTATAGTAAATAATAACAGTTTGAGTTCAATTTTATTAATATTTAATGTCATAGAAATAGAAACACAACGTTGGTGGTCCGGCATAAATGTATTATTAAATATATTTGAACAAGTGAAACCATTGAAATATTTGGCATTATGTATATATACCAAGAATATTATTCAACCCCTCCATAGAGCTGCATTGCTTTAGATAGGGCATTAAAAGTTTTGTAAAACTATATTTTAAATCAGAGGGTCAATTCTGCCAAATAAAACCTACAATAATACAGTTTGAGTTCAATTTTATTAATATTTAATGTCATAGAAATAGAAACACAACGTTGGTGGTCCGGCATAAATGTATTATTAAATATATTTGAACAAGTGAAACCATTGAAATATTTGGCATTATGTATATATACCAAGAATATTATTCAACCCCTCCATAGAGCTGCATTGCTTTAGATAGGGCATTAAAAGTTTTGTAAAACTATATTTTAAATCAGAGGGTCAATTCTGCCAAATAAAACCTACAATAATACAATTACAATAAAATCCCGATACGCTAAAAAACTGTCAAACCGGTATTCTCGTAAACGTTAAACGAGCGTGAAACTCGTTCTGTGTGCTGTGTGCGAGTTCTTGTTTCTAAGTTAACTACAATTTGTATGGCATCGAAACAGCGCCCTTAGTGGCAAACAATGGTAACTAATTAAATGCCATACAAATTGTAGTTAACTTCTTCACAGTGAGTAATGACAAAAATTCGAACTCCGCACGCTGATTGGTCCAAACTTCATAAAATCAGATTATGATAACAAGTCGCTTCACATATAATACAATCAAAGTGAATTGAATGTCTACTTTAAATATGAGGCTGCGATTATATACCTGTTACATAATGTTATGTTTATATTAAAAAATGGTTTTTACATAGTAAAAAAAACCAACACGAAACAAATATTATTTTAAAAGGTTATTAACGTAGTTTTTATGTAGCACAGATTGAAGAAGACTATAACAAAATCCTCAGGTAATTTTTGGAATTTATTTTTGGGCTTGACATGTATTTCTAATGCATTTTAAATATTATAGATAGCAAAACTTCAATAATCCCACATACGTTATTGGATATAGTCTAAACATAATGTTAAACTTAGAAGATTGCTAAGTTGAACGAAAAATAAAGTATCGTACGACCGTAAGACGTAATATTGTATGTATAGATGTTTATATTTTGCCTGTATCAGTTTTTGTCTAACTGTTTATCTGAATTAAAAAGTGATCTTATAAGGGTTCGTTTTTCCTTTTGACGTACGAAGACATAAAAATTTGTAAGTTTATTGAGATGTGTCAGTATACCAGTGGCGATGGCTGGATCTCCTTGATAAAAAAGCCCTAGCCTGTATAAATAGGTAGGGAGTTGGAGGGAGGTCTTCAAAAGGTAAACGCTAAGTAAATCTGATGGTAATGTAGTTATAGGAGCCCAACGTCACTGCAGTATACAGCCAAACGTAATGCCATGTCTACGAGCTTCCCAACACACGGCACAGTGCGTGGTTATTTGTTGACCGCTCGACGAGGGCCGCTGTATATTTTATATGCCCTGTGCAAACATAGCCAACTGGTTTCCTAGAACGTTACAAACGCATTTCATCTCTACACCTCTTGTTTTGGCTTTGTCGTACTTTTTTATATAAGAAATAAATGTCGAGTCCAGTCCATGTCGTGGTAGATCATGCGTCTTCTAGACATAGGTTTTCTTTGGGTGACGTTTTTAGGATTCCGTACCCGTATGGTGAAACAAGAATGGTCTGTCCGTCTGTCAACAGGCTGTATCTCATGAACCGTGATTGTTGGCCAGTTGAAATTTTCACAGACGATGTATTTCTGTTGCCGCTATAACAACAAATACTTAATAAAAACATAATTATGTTTAAATGAATATTTAAGGGAGCTCCGTAACCATATAACTAGCTTTGGCCCGCGTCTTCACCCGCCTAAATACAGTAACCCACGGGAAACGTACACTTTCCCGCAAAAAAGTAGCCTATGTAACCTATTATAATAACCTTCCCCTTCTCTATATCTGTGCTAAATTTCACGTTGCTCGGTTAAGACGTTTTTGCGTGAAAGCGTAAAATAATATCAACGGTAGCCGTACAAGTTCGTACCCTTCGTGCGCGACTCCGACTCGCACTTGGCCGGTTTGTTGATTCTAAGGGAGCTAATAATTTTACCCCCTTACTAAATAAAAATATTCACACAACGGATAACTTAAGCAATGTTGCCATATTTTTCTATCAAATGACATTTCCAACGTATCAGACAAAGACAGCAACGTTGTTTAAGTTACCCGTTGTGTAAATAGTTTTGTTAGTAAGGGGGTTAAAATACTAAATAAATCATTAACCTACTTAACCGAAAGCATACAATAAAACAAACATAGCCAACTGGTTTCCACTTTCTTAGAACGTAACAAACTCATTTCATCTCTTTGTCCTACTGTTTTGTTAACCCCCGACGAAAACAGGAGGGTGTTTTAGGTGTGACGTGTCTGTCTGTGTGTGTGTATGTGTGGGTCTGGCTGTGGCAACTTAGCTCCCAAACGGATGAACCGATTTTGATCTAATTTTTTACCCGACTTGGTTATGTTTTACGCGCGTATCTTGTATGTATGTAAGTATGTTTGGAAATTCCTTTACTCCCACGTATCTTCCAAATGGCTGGATGAATTTCGACAGTTAAGTATTCGTTAGATTTGTCTCAAAAATCCAAGTGTACTAATCCAAGTTAGCTCCTTCTCCTCCTCCTCACGTCGTATTCTTCATTGCCGAGGGTCATGATTCCCCCGCGGAATAATTTTGCTTGTGACTATTTTGCACCATCTATAGCGATCCTTTGCAGTATGGACAGCGTCATGAAAGTCAGTGTCGAGCGTAGTGCGTACTTGGTCCGACCATCGGATTGGACTTCTTCCTCTCGGGCGGCGACCGTCAACCTTGCCTGTAACTATGAGCTGTTCTAGGTTCTGACCATCCTTTCTTGCTATGTGGCCAAAGCATTCCAGAACTCTACGTAAGCATATGGAGGATAGTCTGTTTTTTATTTGTAGCTCTCCTAGAATGGATACGTCAGTACAACAGTCCAAGGTGTTTGTAACATTTTTAGCCAACACCACATCTCAGAGGCATCAATTCGGTCCCGGTCTGCTTTTCTTAAAGTCCATGTTTCTGCTCGGTAGGATAAATTGAAAAATCTAAAATAAATTAGCAAGAAAATTAAAAAAAACCCGACGACGACGTTATGTTTAGACGTTACGCCTGCTACCAAACATACCTACGTTAATTATTTCACTTAGGCTTGCAGCTCATAGTGTAGTCTGTTTTCTCAATCTTGTTTCGGTATTTTTAGTGCGTTGCTTATGTATGTCATTTTTGCAGTCGGGTTTTTATTTTTTTAATTATTTATTTTATTTTCGTTTGAAAGCAGACGTCATCGAGTGTTCTTAGCTATAATTCATCATCATCGGCTCTTTAATTTTTGTTTTTCAGTCACTATCATGACACTTCTAGACGTAGTGTTACTAAGCAGGTAGGTACTTCACAATTTTTATTGAAAATAAACAAGTCGAAAAATTTGTGTTTTTCATTAATATCGAATTATTCAACTGACCTCACATAACGTCGATCGTATTTGGGAAAAACATTTTCTATATAAGTACCTATTAATAATTATTTATTGATTTTTATCTTTAAATAAGTCTAAAATATTGTTATACTCTTTTTATTTTTATTCACTAAAACTACAGACTACTAAGGACTGTGTACTCATATATTTTTACCACGGAGTAAAAATATATGAGTACACAGTACCACAGTTTCAAGGCAGTTGTGTGTGTGGTGTGTCGCTCCTAGACAGGGCCTTAATATTTTGGCCTGTTCGTTGATACATCCGTCAATCAACTTTGCCTTTTATATATTATATAGATACATTATAGTTGAGTTTGTTTCTTTTTTTGTTTGCATTGAATACACTCCGAAACTACTGGACCAATTTTTATGAAATTTTGTAAGGTTAGTACTTGTACTCTAGGTACTTGCACTTCAAATCACTTTATTATGCACTTCATGCACTTATGCACTTTATAACACACACATTATGCACTTCATGAACTGTCTCAAATTGCAAATGTCAATACAACAGTAACTGCATATAATGGTCTAGTGGTTTCAATACTTAGGTATGGCGTAATTTTTTGGTGAAATTCGACAGTCATTGAAATAGTCTTAAAGGCACAGAAACGGTGTTTAAGAGCAATATTTGGGCTATCAACAACCGATTCCTGTAAACCATTTTTTATAAAATATAGAATCCTAACCCTTACGTCTCTGTAGATCTACGAAGTTGCATCTTTTGTCAAACTAAATACAAATTTATTTGAGAGATAACGTGACATATATCGCTTATGTAGGTAATCGTATGACCAATACCACGCTAATGCATAAAAGTGTTTTTCATATGGTTCCTGCAATTTATGCTGATGATGAAACGTGCTCTACGTTCTATTTATAAGATGTCGACTTTTGAATCTCTAAGGGAAAAGTTTAAAGAAATAAAAGTTCTGACCGTCGCATCTCAATACATTTTGGAAAATGTGTTATATGTAAGAAATAATCTAAACAACTTCAAAAAGAAATGTGATAATCATTGTGTAAACACTAGAAATAAGAACAAGTTAGATATGCCAGTGTTCAGACTAAGCAAAGTTAGTAAATCCTTTAAAGGCCAATGTATACGCTTATACAATCCCAGAAAAGGTTCAAAACCTTCCCATTAATAATAAGTTTAAAAAAGTAGTTAAAGAACGTTTGTGTGCCAAAGCGTATTATAAAATTAATGACTTCATTCAAGATGGCACACCTTGGGAATAAGGTGGCTCCTTATCTTATCTTATTATTTGTTACATAGACATAAGTAAACATTGTAATAATTTTGATTTTAAAAGAATAATTTTCCATCTTTTTGGTAAAAGATGGCCCCAGACGAGTTTCTTGCCGGCTCTTCTCGCTAGTCGCTGGGTTAGTTCCCGAACCGGTGGTAGGCATCACGTAGTATCGACGTTCAAAAAGAGTATTTAAAAATACCAATTTTGAGTAAAAAAATTTTTCGATTTTGATTTCTTTTTAATAAATTACCAAAGGAATTAAAAGCAATAAATGTAAAATGATTTAAGAAAAACTTAAAAATGTTTCTGATTAAAAAAAACATTATTATAATATATTTGACTATTTAAATGATATATTAAATAATATTTAGTGATAAATAAAATAAATAATTGAAATAAACTATATATATATAAAAAATTATGACATTGATTTGTAATAATATTGACCATTGATTTGGATCGACTTACTTAACTGTTTGAATTAAATTTATTAACCTTTATAATTCTTATTATAATTATCTGTTTCAATTATACTATTTATCTTATTTTTTGCAATTTAATATATTTTCATCCTAACGGAATGTTATCAATTTACTTCTATTTTAAATTAATTACATTTAAATTAAAATTATCATTAATTCAGTTACCTACAACTATAATATACATTTTGCATACCTACTTATAAGGTAGAAATACTTGAACCATGTATAATTATTGTAACATCTATTGTAACAGTGCTTTTTGCAAATAATAAATGATTTGATTTGATTGGATCAACCCAAAACACTGGGAAAACCTGCATGTCGTTCGTGAAGACCACGGCGCGCGACCGCGACCAGCGACATTCTCTGGCCACGTCCACCGGTCGCGCAACGTGGTCACGTTTGCTCTGTTTGCTCTATTTAAATTCCCGCAGTCGCAGGTCGAAAAGCTACTTTAAAATTTAAGAAACTCTTAAAATAAATCTACAGCCTGAAGTACATTTTTTAAAGTAAGACACCTTTACGCACGCTTGTGAGCTGCGAGTGAGCTAGTGAATGCGTGACGAGAGCGTTACGAAAAGTGTGAACGGGCGAGGCGAATGGATGTTGAGAGGGAGATATAAATTGGTGAAGATAAAAAGAGAGAGAGCGACGTTTCGTACATTACTATAGAAGAAGAGAGAGCATTGCGCGCGCACATATTCTTTTTCTCTTTGCCAATGCATGAAACCAATATATCTCAGTCGTGTAGTCAGTAGGACGTTTCTTTGGTTCATTTGCGAGTTTTACTTCAGCCGTGTGGTCTAAAGCACACTCGTCTTTTTTTACTTCTGCAATTGTTAAAGCCTCGATTAACACATACTTCATATCGCTTACTAAGTACCTTGTTTAAATACCGTCACCAATTAGAGGATCTTGTAATTGTACCTCTGAGCGTAGTTGAGGTAGGTACTAATTATACATATTGAAGCGGCAAAACTAGTGATCATGCGAACCACACACAGTACGACTTACAACTTACAAGCTAATCAAAATGATAACATACCTGTGTAACAAAGGGAGGAGGCAGGTGGAACGGTACTTTTAAACATGAGCAACTTCTCTGAAGAAACAGCGTATTAAAAAACAATATTTTCAAAGTTACAACGATTTGTAATAGAAAAAATCGCCTCACTCGTGGGAGGTGTCATTTCAAAAGTAAGTTCTGTCAACGCGATAACTCGCTCGCATACTCGTCATAGCGTATTTATTGTATGCGCGTCATATTTATGTACCTAGTGCGCACGTGAGCAGAAAAGCCTGAAAATCCAAACGAGATTTAACCGATAATACGGTAATACCCCTAGTGAACTAGCCACGGCTTGTTATAATCCGATGAAGCTACATAGAATAGAATAGAAAACTCTATATTTGCACAAAAAGCACACACACAAGAATCTATATATATTTATATATACTAGCTGTCCCGACACACGTTGTTCTGTCTCAACTATTAACTTTTAATTGTCAAATTTTCAACCATACTAAACCATAGACATTTAACTATCAATTGAATTTTGTTATTCCATATCAGTTGCGTTTTGTTAAGCCATGTTTAGCCACGTCCCATGGGAACGGGATAAAAAGTCCCATGTCCGTCTCCTGGTTCTAAGCTACCTCCCCACCAATTTTCAGCCAAATCGGTTCAGCCGTTCTTGAGTTATAAATAGTGTAACTAACATGACTTTATTTTATCTATATATATAATAGAGCAGTCCGGGAACTTTTATCGAATACCCTGTCTAAACTAACCCGTTGGAGATAAATAACAAATCAATGTATGGTGGGATTGTTTTTCTTTATAGGTCTACAAATATACATTTATAGGTCTATAAATACAATGCGGACATTGGCAAGATATGTTTATCTTTAGGATAGGTTAATATACCCCTTCTTAGTTTAAAAAAATGATCAGAAATAATGTGGTTCAGGATCAGAAGCTATTTAGACGGATACAATTTAATTATCCTTATCTAGGAGATATATTAAAACTAAAAAGTATGTGTTAAAATTTATTATAAAGTACATATTTTTACTCTGGTTTTACTCTGAGCTATTACTATATTGCAGGTATATTTGCGAAAGATGTTTTTTGCCACGAACACTTTCCCACGCGGGCGAAGCTGCGGGCAAAAGCTAGTAATTAAATAAAGGCGGTCTTAATGCTTACATTATTTTCTTCCAGATAACCTAAAAACATACTTACATACATAGTATGTATTGTACATAACAAATCATTACCCTTCCTTTCCCCTCCGCCGTACCTACTCGGGTAAAAAGAAATGATAAAGAATGTCGTTCATTTTTAAAAGTCCACCCATGCAATATTTTATAACACATTTAAATATAAAGTACAATCATAATGCACTTTGCATTCAATTGTCTATGCACATTACGTCTATGGTTGCGAGACCGTGAAAATCAAAATGTCATATCCTCGAGTTCGCAACATTCAATTTGGTACGAACTAGATATCTAATCTCTATGCGTTTCGGAAATTGACATCCTTTTCCTCTGGCGAACACGATTTTAGTTGTTGCAACGATTTCGTCTTACGATTTATTTGTTTCTTTGTGATTTCTCGGTTATATTTTTCAATGATGTGCTACGGGCCTACGGCTAATTTAAAAATCTAGGTACTTACCTATATATATTTTTAACAATCTGTCATTGTTAAAAGTTAAGAAGGAATCGGTGACTCTGCCGTTCATCAGGTTTTGTGAAAACATAGAGGTTTTTGTACATAATTTATGTAATTAAAAACAAATTTTAATTAAACATCTACCCCCTTACTAATATAAATATTTACACACCTGATTAGCTATTTAATGTTGCTGTTGCTTTGAATAGCTAAATCGTTGTATAAAATATATAATAGTGATTAGTAAAGGGTACCTAAAGATCTAGTAATAGATAGGTACCTTCTGTAGGTGCTTTATTATGAAATAGACCAGGATATGAGCAGACGGATCTCTTGATGGTAAGCGATTACCGCCTCCCATGGACACTCGCAACACCTGAACCTCCATTCTCGTATTTAAAGTAGACTTTCATTTTAATTTGATTGTAATAAAAGTGAAGCGACTTGTTATCATAAACTGGATCGTTTGGATCAATCAGGATGCGTTAGACGCTGGTTTAACGTTTACGAGAATACTAGTCTGACAGTTTATGCGTGTCGGGACTTGATTGTAATAGGCTATTCAATTTTTTTTTAAATATATTTTAAAACGTTCGTATCGATTCGATAGTCAACTAGTATTTTTATCTCCTGGAAATAATATCTCTTTATGCAAAGAAAAAATTAATAACATTTAAACGAGAAATGTTGGCGCCAAAACGAAAGCCACCATTAACGTGACGTCATAAGAACAGAAACAAACAAATGTCATATGTGCGTGTGTAGTGCATGAACATTAGATTTAACTTTCGCTGTTGTTCATTCGGTTTGATTATGTTCTTATGACGTCACTTACAAGAAAAATATGGCGGCTGGTGTTTTACCTAGGTCACGTGACATACAGATAGTAAAACTATAGTTTTATTTTCGAAATTATAAATAAATCGCATACCTATTTATATAACAAAATAGTCTTTGTTCGTATTTCTTATGATAGAAACTATATGAATGACAAATGTATATATCATTCAATTTTGATGTATGAAACTAGCCTATTGTATTATTGAAGGTTTTGCAGAATTGACCCTCAGAGTAGTTACACTTGCTCCTCTGGTGTTGCGCACTTAAGATCCCCTTGGGCCTGCGGTAACCTCACTCACTTGGCGAAACACAACGCAAACGTTATTTCACGCCGGCTTTCTGTGAGGCCGTGGTTTTAATATAGGTAGATTTCTGCGTTCGACGTTTATGAGAATATCATTTCGCTGTTTTAAAATATCGAAACTGTATTATTTTAAGATTTAGATCACAATCGACGTTCTGAACGTAAAGACTAGATATTTTAAGTGCTTATCCTATACCTAACTGGTTTCTGGTAGAAATTAAACCCATCAATTGTGTAAATTTTAAAATGAATAATAATAAAATTTAAAAATTTTTCAATGTACAAATTATGTACTTCGAGTTAGTGGTCTTTCATTCTAAAGCAGTGCAGTGGTCGTCATCTGCGGCCCGCGGCCGTTAATGATGCGGCCCGTACAGTATTCACATTATTTTAGCTCAAATTTTGCGGCCCGAAAAGATACGTCGTCACATTGTCCTATGCGGCCTTTGACCAGAAAAGTGTTACGGCTACTGTTCTGAAGTAAGACTTAAGCTGAATACGGTCAGATCTGGAGGATTGCTCACTTGGTACAAGTTTAGTGTCACTACTAATTAGATAAAAGTGATGCAATCAGCCCCTGGTGGCTCACCTCACCTTGTTAAAGTGTGAGAGCCCTAGATTAAAAAAAGAATCCCTGAATGATTATTATTATTGAATCATGCATTGGCATTATCCCTAAAGTTTAAGTATCTAAGTTATCTTATCTACGTGATGTACAATTTGTAGGTTGGTACTAGGTATAATAATATTTTAATAGCCAATTAACATTACATACAGCTACGAATTCTGTGTTATCATGGACCAAATTCCTCCATGGTGTTATGTTAATGTAGTTTGTAATTAATATTATAATAAGTTTTTCACGGTTATTTTAATTACAAACATAGCACATAAGATATGTTTTATTATTTAATTCACGCGTGGGACACTCGAATAATCCAATAAAATTTTAAAATATAATATTTCCACAGTTCGTGGTTTTACATAATATTAATAATAATATATATTAATATATTATTATAATGTTTAATTTATATTTCTATAATAGTTATATTAGTTAGCATGACTAATGTGTGGTCACTGGTGAGCATGTTGCGCGGGCGCTGGTGGTGCGGGCGCGCGGCGTGCGGGCGGCGGCGGCGGCGCGCGGGGGCGTGGCTCGGGGCGGCGCGCGGCGGCCATTCGCCTGCCACTCGCGCCGCCCCGCGGCCCCGCCCGCGCGCCCCGCGACCACGCCGCCGCTCAGTGCTACGCGAGTCGTCGCCCGCGGTGCATGCCTCGCTCCACATCTCATCCGCGCGTTACGTTGCAGATGCGAGACCGCTGCCGCTGAAGCGATGCCGTCCGAGGAGGAACCCGCGGCGATGGACGGCCGGGAGGCCGCCGACGGCTCACCCCAGCAATTCTGTCTCCGGTGGAACAACTACCAGACCAATCTCGCCATATGTTTCGATCAGCTGCTCCAGAGCGAGTCGTTCGTGGACGTGACGCTGGCGTGCGAGGGTCAGAGCTTGAAGGCCCACAAGGTGGTCCTATCGGCCTGCAGCCCCTACTTTCAGACCCTGTTCATGGACAATCCCTGCCGGCACCCGATTATCATCATGCGCGACATAAAGTACTGCGACCTGAAGGCGGTGGTCGACTTCATGTACCGTGGCGAGATCAACGTGTCCCAGGATCAGATATCGGCGCTGCTCAAGGTGGCGGAGATGCTGAAGATCCGAGGCCTGACGGACGTGAGCGGCGAGCACGCCGTGCTGAGGTCGGCCTCGGCCGGCGGGGGTGGGCCGGAGCCGCGGCCGGCCAAGAGGCCGATGAGCCGGGAGGCCGATTCGCCGGCGAAAGCCCGGCGCCGCTCCTCGGACCGGAGCCCGGGGCCGAGCCCGCGCGTGTCCCCGGGCACGCAGCCGGACATGCTGCCGCCAGCCGACACGCCGGCACCGCCGATCGCGCTGCACGCCGACGACGTGGACATCCGCCCCGGCATCGCCGAGATGATCCGCGAGGAGGAGCGGGTGAGTACAACAATAAGCGCTACACACACATCATGCTCACCCCCCGCGCGCCCCGCACGCCGCGAGCTCGCATGACCCCGCGACATAAACTTTTCCCGCCGTTTATGCCCCGCCGCCGTACCCCGCTCCCCGCCTACTTTCGCCTCGCTCCCGTAATTAATTTAATTTTCCCCACACTAGTGCCAGTACTAAACTAATTATGCTTTTTACCTGTGGATTGCATTTTTGGAATAACCTGCTCCATGTTTAGAATAAATTGCCCAAGTTCATGGCTACGAGCGTGCATGACAATGTGTACTTGTCCAAACGAAAGTTGACCATGAAAAATATACCTATTTTTTACATTTTGTGCACAATATTATGTATAGATAAAAATTATTCTAAGCTTGAAAGTTATCCTCGTCTATTCTACTGCGGCCCAATAATAATTCGCTCCGTCTGTGGCCCTTGCGTGCGCGATACACTTCCATAATGATACGTTGTCAAATCAAAAGTCGTCGGGACTCAGCTACAATACTTTAACTACTTAAAGTTGCATAATATTTATTCAGGGGTCGGCTGATCTGTATTTTGAACTCTTTAATGAAGACCGTAAGGTCCGTTTTTGCTCGTTATCAGACGGCGGGAAGCTCAGCTGTTTCGAGACTAGGATATTGTTTTATTGTCTCGTCGCTTATTGTGACAGCGATCTAAGAAACTGTTTAGTTTCGTTCGGAGGAGGCATTTCTTATTTGGGTCGGTAAATTGATATTTAACCAAATAAGTCCATTAAAAGTTTTAACATTGAAAGTTTTATTTTATTAAACAGGCAGGATTTATATTATAATAATTTATTTTGTTTCTTACATATAATTAGAAGTAATAAAAACAATAAAAACAGCAATATTCAAGTAGGTATTTTTATTATAATTTTATTATAATTAAATAATTACATATTATCTATGGCATGATATTATAACTTTTACTATTATAATTAAGTAAGTGTAAGTCACACTACTACTACTACTACACACAGGACAAAACAACTTATAATAAAAACAATCAGGAGTTATTTTTAATTCTACAAAGAATTTACTTCATGTTCAAAGTGTTCAAATAAAGGCTGTAATCGAAAAGGCGATATTTTTATGGCTTATTTCGCACAGAATCGACTTTTATGTCTATAAAATATTCGTATAAAAATACCTAATAAAACACGAAATAGGCCAATATAAACTTATTGCCTCCACAAATACTGTATCATTTATATTACGTCGCTGTTACGGCATATGTTTATTGAGTTTCATTCTGAAGAAAACTTTATGTACACATATTACCTTAAATATGTGTATTACTGATCATTCTGTACTAAAAACACAGTTTGCTTTTTAACGGTCACACAAATTCTTAAGACGCACTTCAATGTTGATGTTGCCGCATCCAAATTTTAGGAGCTATGTTAACGACATAATTACAAAACAGTGGCTTAATAATAATCATTATAACAATGTTACATAACATCTAAGAACATTAGGTGTAAGTCTTGTATAAACTAGACATCAAAAATCCCGTCAAAATCCAGAAAAATCAATCACTCACTTATCTATAACTGATTAGGGTCGGTTATGCTCAGCCGACTTACAGAAAGAAATAAAAGCCAATTCTTCCGCATTTTGGATTCCGTAAATGAACATAATTATTATATTTTGGTCACTTGATCACTCAACCAAAACGTAGTGGTATCTGTCTGTCTGTCTGTCAGGTTTATTTAATAAAATATATTTGTTTTCAACAAGCAAAAAATAATTACAACATTTTATTTTACTACAATACGAAGTAATCATTTAATATTGGCGCTAATTATTAAAATAAATCATAATTTATCGAAACAAAGTATATAATATTTGGGTAGGTGAAACCAGTGAGTCAATGTTGAAACGTATTTAAAATTATAATTGAAGTATAAAAAATAATTACTCAAGCAATTAGGAAGCCAATTCGTATATGTAAATATTCATTATTAAGTATGTAACACTTGTACGACTAAACATACTTAGCATAATATACTATTTACTGCAAATAATCAAAGTTAAGCTTAGATCACACGAATTATTGTTTCAGAAACGTTGAGCGCGCTGCTAAATTTTCATTATAATCTACAATCTACATTATAATACTATAAGGGTCAGTTCACACCGCGGCGCGGCGCGACACGACGTGACGAAACCAGTGACTGTTTGCTTCGCAGCGCATAGCCGAAAAACGTATTTGACAGCAGTACGCCGCGAGCTGCCGCGCGTGCAGCCAAACGTGTATCTATGTGGCGACAGTAAAAACATCCTCTTTGGTTTCGTTATGACGTTTCTTTGACGTCGGACGGCGACCTCATGCTGCGTCTCGCGGCGTCGAGCTGTGTCGCACCGCTCATCACGCGGGTGACGGCACGCATATACCGCTGTGTCGCATCGCGTCGACCTTTAGTCCATACTTTTTAAAGCTTTTTTTATATTTTTAACCATTTGATTACCTAGTTAAGTTTTATTATTAAAAATATAATCAAAAATACAAATATTTGTTATCAAGGGTAGGCAGGCTTGTTTCTAGCTTTGTTCAACTCAGGACTGTTTAGAATGTCGTCAAAGTAAATGCTATGACATTAAGTAGGCTTATGTTTCCTTATACTCTGATAAGTACAACACAAAGTATAAAATACAAAAATCACAGAGTTAATTTAAACTCCAGGTTCCAGTTTAATATCGTTTCATCGTTAATACAACTTTTCTCGTTAGTATAAATTGTGTTAACGGTGTTTGTATTATTTTTCTCGCTCCTTGACTAACTTTAATTATGTAATTCATAATAAACAGCGAAGTTTTGTCGCAATAAATACAAAGTTTTTATTCCAAGATTCTGCGCCATCTAGCGCTGAGACGTGGTAGCTGTTTCACTTAAATGCTGGTTTACACGTATCCGTTTTTCCGTTCATTTTTTTTTAATTACGTCACTTAGAATTTCAGAAGAAAACTAAAGCTAAAAAATCATTTAAACTTTCTAAGTTTTTAACGGTCGATATTTCTACATGGGTCTAATGTAGAATTTTCGTTGACCTCCTTAAACTACTAATATAAGCAGTTTAATACAAGCTTCTTTATGGAATAGCAAGCAAATGGGCAATATCGCCTGATGGTAAGCGACCGTGGTGGCAACATCGGAGGAGTTGCAAGCGCGTTCCCTTTGTTGCGAAACACGTAGGGCTTAAATCACCACCATTGTTCCTTAATATTCTTGGCAAATGTAATGTTGTATTAACGAAAACTAGGTCTTACTTCCAACAAAAGGATATTGTTCTGGGACAATTAGCAATGCAATAAACATAGATAAGTGAATGTGTTTCGTATATTTTAAAACTCTTTTACTTTTGAGCGTTACTCTATTATGCTGTTCTTTTGTTTTAATATTAGTTCATGATAAAACTTGGTAATGTATCAAATAATTTTGTTGTATTTAAGCTTATTTTAATTATATAAGAGTATGTTAGGTCTACAGAGGGATACATATTTTTTATGATATCTTCAAAACTTCCAATTTCCCTAGCGATACAACGAACTTTTTTTGGCGAGATAAACTTAGCTAACTTAGTGTCTAAGAGCTAGAGATAAAGTTACGCCATCTCGATTTCAGAATATTTTGTCAATTCAATGCGAAAGAATAAACTGCGGAAAACGAAATCAAATATGACAAAATAATATGTCAAGCCTCAACTGCCCCAAACGACCCTGAAAATGGGGTAGTTTAAGTGTGGACACTTCTTGCCTCGACATGCCACTTAAGTATATATATATATATGTACTTATATATGTCTATGGGTAAACATAAAACATGAATATAGAAAAATAATATTGGCGTGAAAGAACAAATGCAAATCAACTTTCAATTATCGTCCGCAATTAAAAATGTTTAAAAATTATTATTAAACGATTATTTATGCCAATCGATAATGGTATTCATTAAGATTTTAATTAATCGATATTATTTATTGACACAGTACACCTAATCCGATTCTGTAAAGATTTGACGTTTATGCATTTAGTATTATTATTTTGTAACTAGGTAGTGCCCGCTACTTCGTTTGCGTAGAACTGGCGGAAACAGAACCCCATTTTTATAACGCTTTTATTAGTTTCACCGGTATGTTTGCTTGCTTGCTTGCTTGTAACCGACTCCTTTGGGCTCGATTTTGTCCTACTTTGAACGATCAGATTTAATTCAAACTTTGCACACCTGTCAAAGACCGATGACAATGCAATAATTCGATTAAAATATCCGATTATCCTGATTAAATTCGCCAGGATTCATCAATTTCTTTCCGCATCCTTTGCATGAGAGTAAGAGAGATACATCTAGTGCGCGAACTACGCATGCGTGTAGTTCCAGGCTTACTCTTTGGCAAATCCTACTAAAAAGCAAAAAATAAATTATAGTTTAAAAAAACTAAAAAAACACGCTTTTATAGAAAATGTAACTAAAAAATAATAAAATAAAATTTAATAAATTTGGATTAAGAATAGTGTAAATGAAAAATAAATGTTTATTATTGTAAAAAAGCGTGGGGTGCATAGTGTCAATAGTTATAAACATTTTATTGGGAGATATGAGAAGGATGTTCACTTTGATAATATCTTAAAAATCACTTTAAACGAAATCTGACCGTTTGAAGTGGATCAAAATCAAATCCACTGGAGTCGGTTACATACAAACAAACGTACAGGTGAAGACACTGCACCCCACGCTTTTTTACAATAATAAACATTTATTTTTCATTTCCAAATTTATTACATTTTATTTTTTATTTTTTAGTTAGATTTTCTATAAAAGCGTGTTTTATTAGTTTTTTTAAACTATATTTTAAACGGCACCGTAAGATCAGCTATCTGCCAGTGAAAGACCCGTGGAAATAGGTCTAGCCGTTTCAGAGATTAGCCGGAACAAACTGACGAACAGACAAAAATTTTATGATTGTAAGTATCATAATAATATACTTTCATATACATTAAATGAAAAGCTGTTAATTAAATACAAACAGGCACTTAAATTTTATTTATCTGTTTAGATTGGATATCGGAAGTATAGTAAATCCATAATAAAAAAAACTAAAAAACAACGGCAGCTCAATTAATTTGCGTTCAGTAAAGCGTTCAATTAAATAAATTCATTTTCAAATTAAATTCTAGTTCATCCTTAAAATATATCCCCTCGATTTATATAAAAACGAGACAAAACTTTTCATTTTCTTTATCAATTCATAAAATTAAATTCAATATAAGACGCAAATTGTGAAGTGGCGTAACAGCGTGGTGTCGTTAATAGAATTATGTACCTTAAGACGGCGGTGTAGAGGCGAGTATCGAACAGATCTACGGATCGGGTTAAGTGCATTTAATTAAGCCTATTAACAGTGACCCCTGGGTGAATCTACTCTTTGTACAGTACACAAAGTCATGGAATTTTTATTGTTTATATTTCCTTCTTTCACATCTTTGTTGAGGCGAAAGTAAATATTTCACATGTTTCTACTGAGAAGTCATTTAAAGTTTCTAAATATAATGTAAACTCCTTTTTAAACCATAGACGTATATATTTTAGTCTAGGCATGTTGAGGCAAAAAGTGTCTCCTCTTGAATGGCCCCAATGTTGAGACTTTTGAGGGCCATTTTGACATTTGAAGTATGGTGAAAACGAGATGGCTGACATTTGAAGTATGGTAAAAACGAAGATGGCGTAACTTTTTCTTGTTTGAAGAATTGTTCTGGCAAATGTACGTCATAGCCTAACTTGAGTTTTGAAATCTTTCTTTTAAACGGGAACATAGGCTGTTGTGTGACGAGGTGGATAGAGATTAGGGAACAAAAATGTGTTAGATTTCCTTACAGTAGTGAATTTGAAGATCATTTCGTAAAGTTGCGTCCAAATTGATAAGTGAATAAAGGTGTTATCGCACTAGGCGTAACACGGGCGAATTACGCGACGCGACACGGCTAAATATTATCTGAATGAAATTGTATGAGATATATCATATAACGCACTACGCGGCAGCGGAACTACGCGACGCGGCCCTCCATTGCGGTATTATTAGGAGGGACGTGGCGCGTCGTGTCGCTTAGCTGCCGCTTAGTGCGGTCTTACCTTAAGAAGTCGTAAAGGTTATTAGTCGCTCTACATTTTAGCTTGTAGTTTTATAGTATTAATTCTTAAAATCTGATGCGTGTTATAGAGTCATGTTATATGAAATTTATATGTAGCAGTGGCGTGGGGTTCCTATAACTCCATTCCTATCGGCTTCACTTACCACTTACCTTTTAAAGATGCTCATCTAAATCCCTACCTATTATACAGGCTAGGGCTTCCCTATGAAAGAGAACCAGCCTTCGCCACTGATATGTCAGCCAGGTTGTGCAGGTACGTGTAAACTCCTTCCATTAAAACAATCAGCTCCAGTCGTAAATATATTGTTAATTATATCGCCGGCGTGATTCAGTGCTTTATATTTTTGTGAATAAGCGTATGACCTAAGCGGTGACGTCATCACACTAATTCAATAATTTGCACTTATTTAGTTGTGCCTGTTAAGTGCCAGGAATTGGCACGTTCCATTCGTTTTTTTTCTGGCCAGGACTCGCGACCCTCGGAAAGCGATTTGGGCTTTCAAAATAAATGTTCGGTAGTTTTGGTATGTAAGTATGTAAAACTTTACAATTAGGTGAACGTAAAATTATATGAAACAATCGAGAGACCACATGTATTTGAACATAGGTGTACGTTTCCGTTACAGCGACCGTTGATATTAACCACAAAATTAACTCGGACCGCCTAATTTATCCGCTGCTAAAATATTTTGTATGTTATTAATAATTTTGTAAATGCAGCTTATATAAAATTAAATGGAAATTTATTCACAAAGAAAAGCCTATTATTATATGCATAGAAATATTGAGTTCTAACAAACACGAATCCCGATTGGGTGAGAACGAATATTATGTCAAGTCAAAGTTACCAACTTGACGATTTGGCAAAAGGTTTAGACATTTCATTATTGATTAAACGATTAAGGCATAGTGTTAGATAAGGATATTTCGTGAACGACCTGATTGTTAGCAGACGTTTCATTAAATGACTAGCTAACAGATGACAAAATTATTGATAAGAAATATATATAGCTTTATAAAGTTGGCTACGATAGATACAGTAGGGTCATAAAGTCATATATATATCAGAACCTAAATTATGTACACGCGTGTTAAATTTGAAAACTCAAATACCGAATATTTCCAAAGCGAGTATTCTAAATTATTGAGCAAAATGGTTACAGATCTTACACAGCATGTTCAGGCAGTAGCGTGCATCATTAGATACTACGATAGAGTCAGTTATATAACGTTATACTATATTTAACACGATAACATTTTATAACTGTTTGTTTTAACGTGTTTAATAGTCAACAAATGTTATCTATCATTCTAAATATTGTTAAAATAATTGGTACATCCATACGAGTACTTAAGCATACTTCGTTTACTTTCTTTCCTCTTCTCTAACTTGCCCAAAATTTTGTTTTGCAACATTGCACTCCAATTTAATATCATTATATTTACTAAAAGAAAAAAAACTCTAAAATAACAATTAAAAAAAAAAATGAAATTAAAAATTACCGGTACCCACCCTATTTCGCCAGTATTTTTCATTCAATGAATGAGGGTTTTTAAATACTCTGACAGCTTTTTGACACGACAAGGATCGTCGTGCTACCAAGCGCCGCCTGGTGACAGAAAAAGAATCGATAATTCTTATTCACCGTTTTTGATACCACTTACGCCACCAGATGACGCTTTGTGTGAGCTGGGTCTGCCCTGTAACGGCAGAAAAAATATCCAAAACCCTCATTGGCAAGTCGAAGTGTGTGACACACGCTGAGTTGTAACTGCACTGCAAGTTGCAATCCGCGCGGCTAATCGAACCTTTATTTACACAGGAACCTGTAGGTTGAATGAATGAATTTAATTTGTGATTTCCTTAAAGATTTTCCTATTTACAAATATTTGAGCTTTGGTGCAAATACTTATATCATATAGGATCTTTCGGCTATTTCACTTCGTACCGTGTACCGACACTCTAGGACTAGTGCAATATATTATTACTATTTGTTATCAATAACAGTGGTATGATTTATTGCAAATAATATTATTTAAGCATGAAATTAAAAAAATTATAATGTGTATTTTACGCTGTTTGAGGAATTTAATTATAATTTAATCCATTTCGCGTGATAGATTTATTACTTGTGACAAAGCCTCGATTACACTCATTCGTTTTGTCAAGTATTAAAACTATTTACAAAACATCGAGTTGTTAAAATTTTTGTAGAACACGTCATATTTTTGAAATCATACTACTTTAGCGGCATTGAGAGTGAAATTTCAAGGTCACGTGACGACACCATTTTGGACATAACGCCAGCTGTCGGAAGCTACTTATACTTCTTATATAACAACTTAACTTTCTAAAGTACGCCTTAATACATAGATGGCACTAGGTATACATATTTTTAATTTTTCTATTATTTTTTGAAATGTTTACAAACTATAAAAGTAGGTAAGTACTAAAAAAAAAATAACTACTACTTTTGAAATGTACACTTCGTATTTATCAATGACTATAGATAGGTGTCCTGCTTAATTACCTAGGTATCTATAAGTTAAATAAAAAAATACCGTAATACCGTAATTTGTAATTGCCGCATTGATTTGATAGAAAATATTATGGTATATTATACTCATGGTATTGGTCCTACGGGTCCTTTAACACGAAAGTGGAAATTTAATGACACAATATCCTAAAGGTGTATTATAGTCATACCGTCACGATACAGAACAGTGACTTTAGTGCTAAACACCCGACTTACCTGAAGCCCTATCGCCCATTAGTTCACTATGCTGGCGCCATCAAAGGCTACATTTTTAGTATTTGTAGGACTACCCCTGCATAATTGCTGAGGATTCGTTATTTCGAGATATATTACGTCTTCAGCTAGAAATCGACAAAGCTTATAATTATTTGGTGTCGACTGTCGACATAGCTTTGTCGGTAGCGCACTATATATAGACTTTTTACGCGCGTCGCGTACTCGTTGAACCACTGTGGTTCTCAGGGCCGGACCCACCTTATTACTCAAACTATAGTAAAGAAATAAGACGATAAAATACTTACGATCTGTTAAATGTAGGCAATACGGATTTTTTTCGCAAAATCATCTATTTTTACCCGACTGGGTATTGTTTGACATTAACTTGACTTAGCTGGGGGTCCCATGAATCCACGGGCCTTGGGCTGA
Source organism: Phengaris alcon alcon (assembly GCA_037179445.1). Taxonomy (NCBI): domain Eukaryota; kingdom Metazoa; phylum Arthropoda; class Insecta; order Lepidoptera; family Lycaenidae; genus Phengaris; species Phengaris alcon. Next base: position 598,442 of record JAYRCH010000091.1, read on the forward strand.
GGCCCAAAAAGCCATATGGTAGATCCGGCCCTGTGTTTTAACGAATCGAATTTTGATAGACAGCAGAAGGTTCGCGTGATACACAGACGAGTTGGGTTTGAAGAGTTGCGGTGATCGGCATACGGTTACGTGGCTCCGAGCCAACTTTCAAGCTAAAAAGCCGCGAGCTGCCTACCGAAAAATCACGGTGTGATGAAGATGATCTACCGCCGAGTTGAGAAACTCAGGATATTATTTTAAAAGTCCCCTTCAGACTAGGCCTCTACCTACTGAACAAAGCATTTAAATTTAAAAAGGTATAATTTATTATATCAAATAGGTAAAGGTCTAACGATAAAGATTTATTTACTAATTTTAACTGCTCCACTTTGGTACCTACTGCCTAATTACTAAACTTTTGTTTTGTTTTGTCTAACATTTATCCAAACAGCAAAAAGCCCATTTTATGCAGGCCAATGTTATTTTTACCTTTTCGTGAATGCAGACCAGGTGGAGAGTCAATACAATCCATAAAAAATCTTTTGTTTTTTTTTTAATAATATCACACTCGGCAGTTTGGTGAAAGAGCATTCAGTCGGTAAATGTGGGTGAACCGTGAAGATGTTTTCGCGTTAGCCGCATGAATGAGTGATCCGGTAGCCGTTCTGCGGGTATCGGAAATTTAAATTCGAATAAGTGTCATTCCCGGTCGACGAACCAGACGCGATGCTTGTCTCATACATAACGTATGTGATAACTGCATTTAAATACCGTTTACCTACCGTTGGTCTAATATATCAATTGACAAATCAAATTCATCATATATTTAGACCGAGATGTATAATGTAATACGTCAAAATTGGCATTCGTTGACGGATTATTTATGTAACCTTCCTTGCGCCTGGGCTTGGGCTTGTTGCGATAACAGGAAAAACATCTTTCTTATTCATTAGTTGTTCACATGAAGGAGTTTGCCAGATACGCATGCTCACGCCTATTTCCCAAAAGCAGTCTAAGAGCTGACCACCGAATCCAAAACAGAAATTAAGAAATATATACTTACTTACGCCAAACTTCAATCAAAAACGATCCAAATCGTGCCAAATATTTTCAATTTGTTTTCATTTTTATCTTCTAAGTATCAATTCTTTCTTAATTCCGCCTTGGAAATTGTGCCGTTTGCGGTTCAATTGATATGGCTCTTATCCTGGCCTTTGGCCCGTCATCTTCTCTATGGTGACTCACTTACTCAACACTCTATGTAGCTGTTTATCTGTTCCTCTTTCTTGAATCTGTGCCAAAAGGGTTAGGCAATAGGCAGTGATCACCAAGCTCATTAGAGACTAAGACTGCTAATAAGACCACCGAATCCAGAGGCTAGACTGAGACCAACGAGGCCCGTATCGATGTTAATCTGTAGCCGCTTCTAGCCAATGCGAAAATTTTGAGAAACGAGGATTAGGCCCACTTGCTTAGATCTCGGTTAAAGTTAACCTTGAGTTAAATATCATTTTATCTCTCGTTCTTCATATTTATGATATTTTAACCCAGGGATAACTTTAACCCAGATCTGCGCAAGT